>CM052895.1:54935042-55053289 GCA_028534135.1 Potos flavus
GTATGGTAGCTTTAGGATTTTCTTGAATTCCCATTTTCATTACTGCCCCATGGGAGACCTGCAGTAAGTTATTGTTAATACTGAAGAGATTCACAATTTTTATTACTAGTATTTTCAAAACTTCATTTGTGATACAAAATTTATATTGATTCCAAAAACCTTTACTGGTTTTGTTATTTGTCCCATTTGGGCGCACCTTATTCTGTGCATCATACATGGGGTTAGAAAGATGGGACTGGCCTACAGCAAATTGTTTTTCTCAAAACAAAAAGCAGATAAAAATGAAGAAAGTTTAGGTCTTTACATAGGTAAAATTTATGTAGGTAAAAAGAGGTGGCAGGGTATCTCTCTCTGTTCTATGAAAATGTTTTTAGAGGCTTAAGGGAGAGTTGCTTTTTTGTTTGTTTGCTGTTGGTAGGTACTGTTGAGGGTAGAGTTTGCCAGAGTTATTTGAATTCCTCAAACTTGTATATTTGTAGTTTATATCTTTGCAAATCCAGACACTCCTTGAACATATGTTGGTAATATGGACTAGTAAATTGGCTAAAATAAGAGAAAGGAGAAAATGTGATGAGGTTGAAGAAGGACATAGCAAGTTATGAGTCCAGTGGATTGTAAGCACCCTAAAATATTGTGTAATGGGGAAGAATAATTTTGAAGGAAAAACAAAGTTTTCAAAAGATAGGCAGGAAATGAGGTGATTTAGATAAATTAGTATATACATTAGATCTTGACCCATGATAGTTATGTATACCGTGTCAATTCTTTTTATTTTGTTTTTCTGAAAGGCATTTGACAACTCCTTTAGTTTTATGTAAAGGGGAATCCAAAGGTAGGCATTTGGGAGAGATGGCTGAATAGGATTTCCACAGGGGTAACAGTAAAATTGCTCAGTGTCACAGTTCATTTAGAAAGTTCTTTAGAAAGACAAATATGAAAAAGGTGGTGTTGATGATGTAACTGTTTTTTAAACCTGTAACAAAGCTTAGCCTACAAAAATTAACATTGACCATATTTTGGGGATGTATAAAGAATTGTATCTAAATTTACCAGCTACAGAATAAAGTCGTTACTGATGCCCTAACATTAAGGCTCACGTATGATTCACGTATGATTTCTTCTTATTAAGGTGAGCAGGCTGGATGCTACATTAGTCACTATGTCTGAGAAATATTCCCCTCTTGAGCTTATTGAGCAAAGTTTATTCCTTGTGCTATTTCTACAGTGGAAGGCAGACTGTGGACTTAGAACTAGGTGCCTTTACTTTGTTCCATTTCCAATTCCAACTAAAAAGTAGCAAGTGCTTCTCTCCATGCTTTTTATTTTATTTATGTAAAAGTTCAGAGAATAGGGAGAAATGAATTTCAAAATTATCAATGCATGGTCAATTCCCCTCCACTTCCCACTCCAGTTAAATCACAATTTCCCTGATACTAGGTGAAGATGTTTCAAATAAACTAAACAAACTGACAGAATCTATACTTTCTAGAAAATAGAAAGATTCAAAACTTGAAAACAAAGATTATTTCATTAGACACTACCCAGAAAGTGAATGTTAACAGGAAGGATTACAGAGAGTTTTCGAGTAAACACAATCTCTTTCACTGTGCTGCAGTTGTTAAATTGCGTTTCGGTATGTATTCGTAGACAAACTCTAAATATTTTGACTGCATGCATTACCTCAAAACCAAGGACTATGAATCTGAGATCAGGCGATGCAGAACAGGTGTCATCTGCTAGTCATGGTGTAAAGTCTCTGTACTTACCCATGTGTGATGCCCAGGTTTCTCTGGATAGAACTGGGAATTTCTCTCTTCTTGCTCACTATAAGGTAATTTTCCCTCTTCTTTAGGCTCCGCCCTAGTGATCATAAAGTTTTGGGAAAAATAAAGACTATCAGACTACTTGATCTTATGCATAGAAGGAGAAAAAGTAAATTAGAAAGGTAAGGGAGTGACCGATAAATATATATGGAACTTGGAGTAATTTTATAGTCCAATATGTTTTACTGAGTGGCCTGAGTAATTTATAGTTATTTCCCAAACACATCAGTATACTCGAAGCCACAAAGTTTCTGATTTCAGGGCCATAAAGGCCTAAATAAATAAATAAATAAATAAATAAATAAGGTGGGAGGGAAAATAAAGCACATCTCAAAAAATGCTCACAAAAACATACAATATCCTCCTTCCTTTAAAATCTGACATGCCATTATACCACTTCAGCTACTGACATGAGTATGTGACATTCTAAATATAGCTTGGCAATGATATTCGAAAATAAGCTCTTTGCAAATCTTTTTGATATATGCAATTAGCATTGGCTCCAAAACCCTTTCTTAGTTTTTTTCTCCCCAGTTTTCATGTTACGACTAAAAGAAAAGGAGCTGCATGTAGCAAATACCTAGTTTTTCCAAAAACTGAGTAATACTGAAGGAAAAGAAAAAGAAGAAAGAGCATCTAAAAAATATGCTTGATCTAAATGTAAACCGCCCCCCCCCAACTGAAACACTTTTTCTTTCCTTTTAGGACTACTTAAAATTAAAGTGTAAAAAGGCTTGACAGCACACTGAGGAACAAATTCTATAAATCCATATCCAATTCTGCATCTTACTAAATCACCACTATACTCAAAGCCTAGTGCTAATTGTTAGGTGGTGGTGATGATGGTGATGGAGACATAAAAATGGACTATTTCATAGTCCCTATATCAGGAACTGTAATAGAATGACTATGACATACACAAATACAGTCCCCTCTCAATGACAGAAACCTTGGATAGGGCCCAAAAGTGACTGGGGTAGTAAGATTTCTTTTCTTCTCTTTTTAAATTGTGTTATGTTAGTCACCATACAGTACATCATTAGTTTTTGATGTAGTGTTCCAAGATTCATTGTTTGCGTATAACACCCAGTGCTCCATGCAATATGTGCCCTCCTTAATACCTACCACCAAGCTCACCCGTTGCCCCCACCCCCGTTCCTTCTAAAACCCTCAGTTTGTTTCCCAGAGTCCATAGTCTCTCGTGGTTCATCTCCCCTTCCAATTTCCCCCACTTAACTTTTCCTAAGTGCTGATACCTGGTTTTAATGTAGGCAAGATCTTTTTGTGGTTTGAAAACAGTGGACAACCCAGAGCCTAGTTCATTCAACTCCTACTAGCTATAGTTCAGTCCAAAGTCTTACTGTCTCTTCTGATAAGAGTTAGGTGGTCAACATGAAGGTAATTTCTGTGTGGTAGTGGTGGTGCTGTTTTAATCACTATTTAACCCCACCCCAAACCCCTCCTGCAAAAAGCTTTGAGCTTTGTTCTCTTGCAACCATGTTTGGAAGTGATCTGTTATCACCTTATCCTTCTTTCATACCAATTAATCAATTGTTAATGTATCTGTTGTATAGAATACCACATAATCATTTCCAACACAATTTTATAGCAATTTAACAGGGTGGAAAGATTTCATTTGTAGCTCAGTAAATCTAGTATTTCAGACCTCAGGATATGAAATCAAAATCCCAGCTTTACTATTTGCTACTGAGTATTCTTGGGAAAATCACTTCAGTCTATGTACCCTGAGTTTCATTTTTTGAACAGTGAAGGAAATAGTTATAGCTACCGAATAAAGTATTTACAAAAATTCAATTAGTTAATGCAGGTGAAGACATAGCAGAGGGACTGGTTTCTACAAATTATTCAATAAATGTTATTACTTAATGGACACCTAGAACAGGCTAATCGGAGGATATAACACTAATGTGAATTTAAGTTTGTTATTGATATTGAGGGAGACAACACTCCAGGTGCATGGGATCTGCTTGGGCAAAGTGGAGGGGCACAAAGTACAATGTGTATCTAGAGACAGAAAAGAACATAGGTTGGTTGGAGAATAAGGTGAGTTAAGAGAGATATGACTTAGTTAGAAGATTAGCAGAGGGTGTTGAATGTGAAGCCAAGTAATTTGTATGTAACAATGTCAAAAATTTTGAGTGGAAGAGAAAAATTTTCAGAATTGCAGTACTTTAATCTGGAAATTATTTGTGATTGTTTTAATAATGATGACTTTACGAGGTCCACATTAAAATAGAACAAGGAGGTAAATTCTAATGGTGAGGCCCAAATGTCTACTCTTTGAGTAGCTATGCCAGGTTGAGGAATATGAAGATGAATTCCTCACTCCCAGACAGATATCATGTGTCTCATACATATCATATAACATATGATATAAGCCATATGAAATGTAATACCTTTATATAATATGTTTTTGTATGTAATTCCGGAGAAGGGCCTGGGAGTCTGGTTCTTTTGGGGTTTTCGTTGTTGTTATGTCAACAACATCTTGGGTTTTTCTGAAGAGTAGCATTAGGTTTGGAAGGTTTTTTTACAAATGTAAAATATATAGAACTTGGCAAAGCCCTACAGGTTGGATGGGGTGGTGGGATGAAAGAAAAGCAGCCAACTTTGAAATATGAGTGAATCTAACGGTCATTGGGGAGCTTGTTAAATGCAAACCAGAGGTTTCCATTCAGTACACCTAGAGTGGAGCCCCAGGAATCTGGACTCTTAAGTTGAGTTCTCTCAAGTTCGTTGGTTTTCGAACGTTAATGTTCGACAGCTGGAGGGCTTGTTAAAAACAAATTTTGGGCCCCACTCCCCAGTCCTAGGTAGGCCCAAGAATGAGCATTTCTAACGAGCTCTCAGGTGATGCTGGGAACTTGAATTACACTTTGAGAACTACTATTCCAGTTGCATCAATGCAATTGATTTTTAAAGCCCAGATAATGAGGAGAATGACAGTGTACCTTGTAGTGGAGAGTCTCCACCTTTTCTGTTGGGTTGAGTGAAGAGAACAGTAGTTTTATTCCAGGTTACCTTTGTGAGAGAAAATAATGGCAGAAGCTTATTCATTTGTTGGCCTTATGTTTATACCCATGCAACATGACCACGGTGAAATTTAATACCCATTCGAGAAAAAATTATTAATAACCACATTCCCACTGGCTAAAAAAGGTGAGGAAAAACTTCATTCTCTCACAATTGGATTAAAGGTATCCTTTGGTTATAGAGTAATAAAAATTACCAACTCTTTAGTTATTATTCTTCTATTGCTGTAGAATTTAGATGATAAAAATAACTGAAGGACTAACATGTTTTCAGGATCTCTACTGGCTGCTCAGTGTGCTAAGACAGGCATTGGCAAACTACAGCTCACAGAATAAATCTAGCCAATGTCTATTTTTGTATGACCCGAAAACTAAGAACAGTTTTTAAATTTTTAAATGGTTAAAAGAAATCAAAAGAATAGTACTTCATGACACATGAAAATTTTGTGAAATTCAAATTCTAATGTCCATAATCACATAACTGTATTAGGGCTCTCTAGAGAAACAGAACCACTAGGAAGAGGATAGATGGATACATACCCTATAAATACATATATTTATTTATATTTATGTATATATTTTTATCTTATAATATATTATAAGGGATTGGCTTATGCAATTATGGGGGCTGAGAAGGTCCATGATTCAGTTTATATAAAACTGGAGACCCAGGAGAACCAATGGTGTAAGTTCAGTCTGAGTGCAGGAGAACATCAATGCCACAGTTAGAAAAAAGTCAGATAGAGAGAGCAAATTCACCTTTAACCCTCCTTTCCTTCCACTCAGGCCTCCAACAGATTGGATAAGGCCCACCCACACTAAGGAGGGCAATTTGCTTCACTCAGTCTGCCAATCCAAATGTTTTCTTATCCAAAAACATTGTCAGACACACCCAGAACAATGTTCAGCCAAATATCTAGGCCCCCCTGTCCTAGTCAAATTGACATATAAAACTAGCCATAATAGTAATAAAGTTTTACTGGAACTCAATGATGCTTGTTCATTTACATATTGTCATCTATGGTTGCTGTCATACTAAATAGTAGAGCTGAGTTGTTGGCCTATAAAGCCGAAAATATTTGTTATCTGACCCTTTACAGAAAAAAAATTTGCTGACTTTTTCTACAAGTGCTTTAAAAATTTTAATGTAAGTGAAATCATCTAGGGTTCTTGGTAAAATGCAGAATCTGATTCATAGGCCAAGACCAAGGCTTTCCATTTCTACCAGGCTCCTGTAAGACCAGTGCTGCTAGGCTACAAACTGTGATCTATTTCTTCGCTAATGCTCTTGTCACTGTCCCTGCCTGCAATGCCCCAAACTCCTGTTTATACAAATTTTTTTTAAGTCCATCTAGCTTAAATCCTATTACTTCTGTTACTGCCTAAGTATTTCAGTTTACTGTGATCCCTTCTTACTCATTGCATGTAGTTTGCTTCACTCTTTTGGGAACATAATAAAATAAATAAATAAATAAATAAATAATAAAAATTTTGGCTGAAAATCATAAATTTAAAAAAGCAACAACTGATATCTAATTATTTTTAATAAAGTTTTGTTTTCAAGGCTAAAAAAAAAATGTAATCCGTGTTAACTTGTTAGACTTTTAACTGCCCCCAAAGACTTAAACTCCTTTGAAGAAAGGATCCTGTTTTTAGACATCACCTATGATGCTCATATAATGCCTCACATCCAGCAGATACTCTAAAAATATTTATGAAGTTAATTACTGTCTTCTGTGTAGAAAAGACCTTTTGGTCAATAGAGTATCATTACAGTGAGTGAGACAATATTCTTAGCCATTTACATTTTTAGAACTTTTTTTTTTTTTTTGCTTTAATAGATTTTGAAACATTTCAGTTGGTAAACATTATGTTTCTTCCAGAACAAAGACACTTTTGAGGTAAAATATAAACCTTTGGATTGATATATTAAATAAGATTATGGAATTAAACTTGGCTTAGGCCTGGAGAAGAAAAGTACAACTTAATTATCAACTGAAAAAGTGCTTATTGAGCACCCTGTTTGGAGGCTGGAGAATTAGAAATGCAATGTTAATTTCACTAGTTTAATAATCTCATTTTCAGAATTTGCTTGAAGAGATATTGATAAATTACAATAGCCAATCATGTATGAAAGTTTACAGACTATGAAGATGTTTTATTTTGCCATTAAGAATCACACATTCCAAGCTTTTAAAGAGAATTATGTGAGTAGTTAAATAAGATGAGAAACTTCTATAGTCATAAAAATTAATCAACTTATTTTGCTCTTATTCTAATCAATTTAAAATTTCTACCTGAATTATTTCGGTATAGCACAAGAATAAGAGTGCTATGATTATGAAGCTACTTTCAAGGAATCCTAGAGAGATAAAAAGCAATTATAAATGTTTGGCATTTTAAGTCCTCAAAGCAACACTCTTAATGTCTTTTGCCCCAAACGGATGTGTTAATTTCACTATTTAATAGACTTTCGACTTAATAAATGTAAATACTTTTGTCATAAAAGTTGTACCCAAGGAAAAATTATAAAGAAATTTCATACATCAAACATTTTATCAGTTTTGAATAAAGTATTTGAGTTCTAAATCTTTTCAAGTATCAATACATATTTTTCTTCTAATCAACACACAATTTTTGGCTTTTTATTTCTACTAATATTCTCATGTTAAAAACAACCAGGATCAGAAGGAAAAAAGCTATCAGCTGACTTGATACATCACAGTTCATCCACATGGTGGAGCCATCTGGCTAGATCCTGGAGACACCAGTTTCACTGTACTCACTTTGAAATCACTCATGGTAAATCCAACCAAACAAATTTCTTGTTCCTGTATGCTGTTAGTTCCTGCGTGTTCCTCTGGTGCTCTTAGTTTAGTTCTTATTATCTCTCAGCATAGAGCAGCCTTGTCCCGTACCAGTCTTCCACAGCAGTGGGTCTCCAACCTTCGCTGCACATCACAATCACCTGGTCAGTTTTTAAACACCCTTATGGTTGGAGCCCTACAGGAGGCTAAATGAACGGGTATCTTTGGTGGGTGGGGTCTGAGCACTGGCAAGGTTCAAGGCTCCACAGGAGATTCTATCCTGAAACCCATGCTCCTTACTACTACTATAAATCTATTTCTAAATTATAATCATGGCATTCCTCAGTTAAAATAATTCATTGGCTCATCACAATTTTAGGACAAAATAAATCCTTCGACATAGCAAACTATCCCTATCACATTGCCTTTTCAGTATCACCATCACCATCTTGTACCCCTCCCCTCCACAACACACCAGGCTTTTTCAACCTCCAGGCTTGGGCTCAGATTCCTAGCATCTAACACAGTGGGCACTAATTAATATTTATTGAATGATTAAATGAATAATGTGAAATGGCTTCATCTTATTTAGGACAGAGATGTTTATTTCTGTCAAACAACTCCTACCTTACCTTAGCGTACCTTTCTGTGGCTTGGAGTGCAGAATGTGGCATGATATTAACCAACAAATGTTAAATGTATTCTAAAGCGGACAGTGTGTTCTGCCGACTTATTTCATTCAAAGGGAACATTTGAAAGCTTCCGTAGGAACAGTTGCTTCAGCACTGTATTTCTTTTTGATCTAAATTTTTCAACTCTAACATTTGTGTTTGAGTCAACAGAGAATGAACTGTTTGCCTGTGGGTGATGACGCTCTTTAGTTATTCTTTTTAAACGAGCGGATCCTTGGACTCACTGGCTGGCCATTTAGCATCTTTGATCTTAAAATTGTTCTCACCTAGAAGTGTCAAGAACCTAGCTGAACTAGATTTCCTAGATTGGATATTCCTGACAAGTAAGAGGCGTGGTTTCAGTCGGGACCGCCTATCTCTTGGGCACAGTAGGCACAGTGCCTGGTGACCACAGTGCTTTCAGAGGTCCATTAACATATTTTAATATCCTTCACATCAGAATTAAAAATAGACTTTTAGGTCAAAGAAAATGTTTTAATATAAAAGGGAAATATATTTCTCTTTATGCCAACGCGATGACAAATACAATTTGTAATTATGTTTTTGGAGGAAGGGGTCTATGAAGACAAAAGTGTCTTAGACGCAGGAATGTCATGTGGCCATGATTTCAGGAAAACTAGACAAGAAGCCAACTCTACCCCTCCATGCCTGCTGCAGGATATAAATGCTAATAGTATCTACCACGTTATCCTGGTCTTTATTTTCAGGTCATCAATATCTATCCCAGTCCTTTTTTTTTTCCCCCCCTTCAGGAGAGGAGGTAATTTCTGGCACTCATATGTCAATAACAGAAAACTGTCCCACTAATCATCCCCTTAACCTGCTTTTTCACTATGGCATGCACCTAGTAAGTCATTTGGCATGTAAAAGCCACTTCTTTTTTTTTTTTAACAGACACATCTTGATGTTGTTCTAATAAAAAGGTGCCAATACTAGAAATGAGTGCGAACAGTCATAAAAATAATTCAGTTCTATAATGTACACTCAGTTTTCAGAAGCAGTTCTCTAAAATGCCCTCTAGTGAAGGAGGTTGCAGGAGTTTGCAAGTTTATGAAAATAAATGTTTTTGCAAGTGTTAATCACTGCAAAGAGCTCACATTTAGCTGAGCACCTTTGACGTCAAAATCCATGATTAGAATATGGATGGTATTTTTGTGCAATACTAAACAAGTGCTTTTGCTTTTCTAATGTAAAATTCAAACATGCTGCTGAATCGATTAACTAGTGTTTCTGTGACATTGGATAGTCTTAATCTAGTTCTTTATTAAAGATAAATAATAAACTCCACTGCCTTTATTGGCCTTACTAGGCAATCCTCTTTTGGTGATATGAGTATTTCAGGGTTGATGATCCTTGATAACTATAATGTATTTAGAATATATTTCTTGGCTACATAGAGCATTATTATTATTATTTTTAACCTGAGTGCCAGGCTCATATATAGTAGGAAGCTCTTGGCTTCGTGGATTCTCGCTCCCTAGGTGGCATTTAAGTTGCATACTTGAATAACAATTGATCTTCTTTCTCTGCAAAAAATAAGCCAATGACACTGATAAGGTTAGTTCGTAATCTTAAAGTAAAGGTGGATCCATAAATATCTAATGTATTCTTATAGTTAGTTCTTTGCTTAGTTTGCCTGGCGTCTTTCCCTTCTGGGATTTAAACTCGATACTTAGTAAAGGTTGCTATTCATAGTGCATTGTGCCCACAGTGATTAATCCAAGGAGTGAGCACACGACATGTATTGTGTCCATCACGCTCCTTCCTAGGAACTTAAACTTAAGTTAGAGAGATGAGCCCTTTTCTCTTAAGTGGTGAAGATACAAGGATATGCATCCAGGAGTTGACAGTGGTGGGTGGTAATTCTGCCTTGCACTATGAGTTTTTAACAGACAGAAAAAATAAAAAATGAAAAAAAGGAGGAAAGAAATAGAGTCCTGAGGAGATTCACATCCTTAGTTCCAATTCCTGAGATCCTTGAAAATCTTAGTTTTCATAGTTCTTAATGTCTGTTGTTCTTATCCAATCTATAAGCTAATCTGGTGTCTTCTGAATATATTTTGTAAAACAGCCACCCTGTCCTTAACACTCTTTTTATCCTAAGCTTCTCTCTATCTATGCCTTTAAGTAGAGTATTTTAAAATATTAACTAGGGATGAAATTTCAGACATGTTAGTTGGTTGAAAAAAATTGAAGATTGTAGGATTTTAGGATTACGTAAGATAGTTTATATCAAGTATTTGATCAGGGCTTGGCATTTGATAAGTCAATAAAAATATTCTTTTTAATTATTATCTGGGTTATTCATAGAACACATACTTTGGGAACTATAATAATTAGCACATACAATTACAGGTTTTCCCTTGCCATCCAAAAGTACAACATGAAGCTTTTTTAAGCTGAAATGGCATAAAGCGAAGGAATGATTACCGTTCAGTTTATATGGAAAGTTTTTTGAGCATCCCCAGAACCCCAAAATAACCTCTCTTAGGCTTTTCAGATACTTTAGGACACATCTTACTAACAGTTGCATAAAATAAATCGAGAAAAAGCACAGTTGCTCATGGACACAGTTGAATGCTATGGCGGCCAGATGCGGAGTGTAATTCCCAGGGTAGGAGCTTGGCCGCGCTGCCCGTATAATGACTCACCTCAAAACAGGCACTGAATGCTATTTTTACTTTTAGCCTTTTATCAAAAAGTGAAACTTTTATGGTTACTTGGATGGCTCAGTCAGCTAAGCGTCTGACTCTTGATTTAGGCTCAGGTCATGGTGAGATTGAGCCCAGTGTCCGCCACGGCCGCTGAGAGGGGAGCCTGCTTGAGATTTTCTCCCTTGCCCTCTGCGCCTCCCCCTATCTTTCTCTCTCTCCATCTCTTAAAAAAGAAAATGAAATTTCTCTTTAGATTTCTTTTGGTTAGCAAAGACAGGTACCAATGCAGGTCTTTTGTAAACGTGAAGTGCCATAATTCGAACTTTCAAAAAGCAGAGGCTACCTGCATGCCATTTTAGAACTCTCAGTTTCATAAGACAAAAAGCCAACTTGAGTACACTTCCTGCTTAACAACATAGGCAGCCATTCAAATCATGGAAGCCTACCTAGAGCCATCCCTACCTAGAGCGTAATACTGCACAGAGTCCAGGGCAATTACTTTTTTGTCTGATTCCTCTGTATGTGACTAATTTGATTTTAAAATGCATTACCAAATTCACAAGCGCATGTGAGTTATAGTGCTATACTGATGAAAATTTAGAACGATCAGAAATTTTTATGTATTTGTTTACTGTCCAGTCAATGCACCTGAAAATTCTGTGTAGTATCTGCCAAGAGAGGTGAAAGCTGTGAGCGTTTACTACTTGCAGTCTAACAACCTAGCTTGTTTCCATTTCAAGAACGCTAGCTCAAGACAGTAGATTACTGGGTCAGAGACAAAGGACTTATTGGTTCACAGGACAGAAAACAGCAAGATCATCAGCATATTTGCTGATGGTGATGCTGTGGGTCCAGATGATACTCGCTCGTGCAGTTGGGTTGTCTTAACAGGAAACGACCCAAAGGCCAAGAGGGCAGAACTTTTTGAACAAGTTGTAAAACATCGTAGCAAGCTGCAAACCACTCTCATCTACCCCTCTCCCCTTCTGCTACAGTCACCTTGACCTACTAAATATTTTCGTGACCAGTTATAGAAACTGATCAGTATCAGGAGCTAGAGTAACCTTGTAATCTGGCACACAAAGCAACAACCCAGGGCGGCTCCTGGTCCATGGCAGACAGCCTTTCCCAGTGGTATCCATGCACTATCTCTTCCAGTTCAGGAACCATCTCCTCATGTTCTGTATTGTCAAATACATCATTCCTGGCTAACTGCATATGTCTCATTGAGAAAAAAAGGCATTGACATTGTTGTTACAAGGTTAAAGTTCTTTGGAACCTATGTACATTGAGAAATACGGATCTTGCTTCCGCAGTTCCCTAATATCACTTAGTTAATCCTGTTCACATGATTACTCACTCATAAATGCATCATCCATAGTTCCTTCCATGATTGCTATCTTCCAAGGATTTTCTCAGATCTTCTCACTGAGCTTTCTTGATGACGACCACAAATATAAGCCTTAGTCAGACTATGTAGGAAAATGTGACCAATTCATTTTCTGTTCATACAAAATTCTCCATTTAGAATTTTATACCATAAACATGCAACATGCCTTCTTTTTTTTTTTTTTTTAACATGCCTTCTAACTATGTCCTACCTTGAACCGTTTAGGCCATGATCATCGGATTCCTAGAATGTGATCTCATTTACTAGTAACTACCTGTCTTTCTTCCAAACACTGCCATCAGTAGAGACTAGGATAGTCCAATGTGTGCAAGGAAATCATTTCAGAAGAATGCAACATTACTACACTGATCAAAGGCAAGAGCCAGTATCAATCAAAGTCCTTGGATAAATAAGTATAGCCACACCCAGAGAGCTGGTAGACATGTGGCATGGGGTTTGCAGAGGTCATAGGTGACTGTGCTAGGAGCCAGTAGCCATGGGTGCATAGAGTAAAGCACACCCTTGGATGCTAGACCAGAGTTGGCACTGTGGTCAGAACAGCACTAAGAGCTCACTCACAAGCCCACACACATAGCTCAAGCCCAGGTTTGGCAATGAATTCTCGGTAGCCCAGTCCTGAACTTACACGTAATAATAGAGTCAACTGACATCTGCTGCTTGTAGGTGCCTTTATGGAAACCCCCAATCTCATCAGATCCTGCAAAAAGAAATTCTGTGCCGACCATCAGGAGTTATCCACTCAACAGCCTGCCTCCTGGGGCAGGGACCAACTCCATCCGGAGTGCAGGACAACTCCATCAGCATGAATCTCAGAGCTTCTCAGAGCATTCGGTTGATTTTATTCCCTGGGAAGAGGATTGCAGTGTTCCCCAAAGTGGGGAAGAGCCCTATGAAGACTGAAGCCCTATGGTTCAAGAGTTGGACTCAGAGAACACTGGATGGCACCACCAACCCCAGCACGAGGGACCGGAAGACGCTTTAGGGAAGGCACTCCAAAGTGTGGAGCCCTTCTGGAACTGGAAATATGCAAATTTATGCATATCCTACAGCCTACTATTTTAATGCATCTAATGTAGCAATTCTGACTTTTTAAGTTTCTAAGCTTTTAGACTTGAAAATCAATTTATATTTGTTTGTTCTTTACGCCAGTTCTTCTTTAAAAACATTGCACCACTAAGAATTTAGTGTTCATTGAAATATGTCTTTTAAAATAGTAATTTTCTAGGAGTTTGATATGATTTGTCTGTGAAAATAACAGATATTCTATATCAAAGGGATGATAAATGATTTAGGGCCTAAAGCTACTCTTAATACTGTTTCAATGTTTGTCTCACTTCTATTCAAATATTCATATTAATATTTGGATTATCTAACTTTATATGGATGGCTGGGCTGATCTGTAGTTGCAAATTAAAATAATTCTGTGGTTAATCGGTGGAGTTTGCCTATACTAGATGCATTATCTCACTAAACCATTAGACTAACTTGTATATTTATGAAATTTTGCAGTGATCATGCCTATTATCTTATTACTCCTCACAATTAATATCTGCATATGATTAGCTGCCTTGGACAGATAAACTAAGGAGAGTGACATATGGTTATTGTCCAAGTTTATATATTTGGTATCACAGCCATGAATAGAAGGTTTTCTGGACTCTTCATCTGATGCTAGAGTGCTTGTGGTAACTATCATGTGCTTTCCCCAAGCACGCCTGTCATGATTAAGTTAGTATTTATTCTGAGTCTTTTTCCAATGTTAACTATGTCAAAAGAGATAACATGTCATTTTTCTTTCTTGATGCCTCTATTGCTTCAAGGGAATATAGTTTTAATATTCAATAGTGAATATTAAATACATCTATTAAACATGATATATGACAAGAAATCTATATCCTTTCAGAATTTTACTGTTCCCCAACATTCTGATATGTGTGTCAATGTAGCGAACACAATGGATCCTCCTGCCAGTCACCTTTTAACTATCTAAATATCACAGCTTCTCAGGGTTGCAGGCAGGAGGATCTTGCTGCATGCCATATTTGAAGCCCCCATGTCCTTTTCTTGATTTGGAATAAAGAAGAGAAAATATTAGTATTCTTATATGGTTAGTAACCGATGAGCAGAACTCTGCTCTACATTTTCAAAGAAGTGATGCTGTCACAACCTGCCCTCAGGGATCCAGGAGGGTTCTTGTCACTCCACAAGATCCCAGGAACTTACAGGTTCATTATGATCTCTTAGGTGTGCAGGCCAACTTTATACAGTTGGGGGGGGTGGGTACCACCAAGTGAGGTACAGTGAGAATTCTGGAGTTGACAAAACTGAGTCGATTCATTTATTGATTGTGCGTTTTGGTCAATCTATGTGCTTAATATCCATTTAAACTCACATCTACATGTATTTTTTCCTAAATGAACGTCACAAGTAGAAACCATTTCACATTCTTCTCGAAATGACTTGAAACCTTGGCTTCTTTGGCATTATACTTTTACTATTAAAATATCAAAGGTCCGAACAGTGATTTTACCCTACGTTCATCTGTAGTGGCTGTGGGAGAAGTTTAGTGAACTTCTGGGAATAGAAGCTCAACATTCTACACTATTCCTTTCCAGTTCTTTTTTCCCTCTCATTTTTGATGAAAAAGGTTCAAGTTTAAAAACTTTTTTTTTCACAATATCTAATGTATATAGAAAGAAGAGATATGGGAAGATGGCCAGCAATGGCATACATTATAAAAAATAGATGCAAGACTTTACTTTTTTTTTTTTTTATCCTGTTCATGCACATCAGGTCCCTTCAGGAAAATGGTGCTACTTCCCGAAATCCTCCGCAGAAGATATGCTTGATAAAAGTGGTGCAGCCCCAATAGGTCTTATTGGCTCTGTTCCTTACTTCTACCTCACAACTACTATAAACAGGTTAAACATGAATTTATTAAAGGACTGGAGAAAACTAGAAGTAATGCAGAAAAAATTGTAAATGAGTGTGTTAGATTTGGCTTTCTCATTGTCCAACAGGAAAGCACTCAAAGATTTCCACATTTCAGTTCCCAATCTCATTTTATCCCCATATTTCTAAGAGTTTCTCCTTGACAATCTCATCAACTAGTATTAGAAACTCTATACTTTAACCACAAGAGTTAATCACACCAGAATCTATTCCTTTCCCCCACAGAAGTATATTCTTCCAAGTGTGATATAGAATAATCCCATACAGGCTCAAGAAGGATGGTTCAGATCTATCATGCACATTCCAAATCTCATAGAAAGGTCTAGAGTGAATATAGCCTTTCCAAGCTTAACCTCTAAAAGTCTCCCAAATAGTGTGAGTTGTAGGTGGGAGTCTACTCTTAATGTTCAGTGAGTAGCTATTGAATCATACACACACACACACACACACACACACACACACACACACACACCAGGGCAAAAATTAATGTTCAGGGACAGGAAAGACTAAACCCATAAGGAAGAAATTTCCTTCCCTATAATTTTCAAGGCCATCATTATCTAAAACTTTGCCCAGTATTAATTGTTTTCATTTCCTCCATTTCCAAATTTCATCTTCTAAAGCTACTAGGTATAAGAAAATAACTAATTCATATGTCAAATTCACATGGCAGCTTCCTTAGCTGTATATGACCAAACCAAGACATGGACATTATTGCTCTTAAATAATGCATCATTCTTCTCTCTGGTTGTGGGAAGCAGATGGTAGCACAGAAGCAAGGAACGGGATAAGAATTTCATTTTTTCTAGTTAAGAATGATAGAACTGAATTACTTTGGCTAATATACATATGGGGATAATATCTGAAGTAATAGTTAAATTTGGTTTTTAGGAATATTAAAAGATAAAAATTCATTCTGCGCTCATCAGTACAATTTACCCTTGAACAACATGGGGGTTGGGGTGCTGACCTTCCATGTGGTTGAAATTTCATGCAGAACTTTTCACTGCCCAGAAACTTAACTACTGGTAGTCTACTGTGGACTGAAAGCCTTACAAATTACATAAATAGTCTATTATCACATATTTTGTATGTTACATGTATTCTATACATATCCTTATCATAAAATAAGCTAGAAATAAACAAGGTTATTAGGAAAAATTAGGAAGAAAAAAAATACATTTACAGTACTGTACTTACAGGAAAAAAATGTCAAGTATAATTGGACCCATGTCATTCAAACCCATGTCATTCAAGGGTCAACTGTATAAGATAAGCTCTAAACTTGTTGCTGAATTTAAATTCTGCAAATAGAACTCTTAACACATGTAGTAAAGGGGTAGAACCAATTATTTACATTTTATTAAAGGATAAAATTTTATTTAATGATAAATGTAATTATTGTAGTAACAATAAAGAGGTAATATGTTCTTTGAGACAACAATGTTTCTGAGTTTGGGAATCTGTTATACTGAAGAGTATTTTCTAATTTTTGTAGAAATAATACTATTTATTTAATTTTTGCCATATAAAAACATGGGAAGACCAAGAACATTGACTAGGCAAATGCACATTGCCTAGTCAGGGCCAAAAAAAAAAAAAAAAGATGTAATTATAGCTCCAGATGATGTCTGTTTTTCACATTGCAGGTAACACAAAATCAGGCCAAACAAAACCTTAATTTTATATTTGGCCAGAGATATATAAAGTTCCTTTGACATTAGTTCACCAATTAAACCTTTTATTAAAATGTAACATAAAATAATAACTGACTTGAAATCTTCACTTTAACTCTCTTATTCTGGGTGAAAGTCAGAGAAAAAGTTTGATTTTTCTTACTAAGTTATTGATTTTAGAAATTTATATTTCTGTCACTATCTCAGTGTTTGGGTTAACTGTGTACATATTTTATCATTAATTTTCTTGCATTAATATATTTTTATGTGGAAAATATCTTGCCCTTTTGCTGATATATATCATAACCACATATTATTTTGAGTGTTTTTCACATAAACTCTCAAATTTTAACTCTCTGGCCTGGTAGTTTACATATTCCAAGCAGATGTGCTTTTAAATGGTTTAGTCTTATTTATGGGATGAAATGATTTGAGTTTCTGGTGAAAAGTAAATCGCTCACAGATATATCTTGTAAAAATAAATTACAGACTAAAATAAAATATCTATCCAAGCCTATTCCCTGTGCTACATATCAATGTAGCCAATTAATACATGTTAAGTACTTACAAAGGTGTAGGGCATATAGTCAAAGCTTAAGAACTGCTTGGCTCAAGGACTTGTGATATTTACCAGCCCCTCCCCCCATAATTGTGAAATAATAATTTTGAACAACTACAGTAGTTTTCAACTTAAGCATTATCTGGAAGCTTCAAAAAGTCTCCATGGTTACGCTCCTGACCAATTAAATAAAAAATGTTGGGGGTGGGATTCAGGCATCAATTCTTTTCTAACATTTTATTTGGAAAAACTGTCAAGTCTACAGAATATCCGCTAGAATAGTAAATCAACATCCATATATCCATGCAACATTGGTTTTAGCTCTCTGTTTATGCAAGTTTAATATTTTCTTATTCTTAAAACATTTGAGTAACTTACTCTGAAATTATAAAATTTTACTTCCAAACATTTCTGCATATAACTTGAAGAATTAGGACATTTTTCTATATGAACGCAACATAAAGATCACACTCGGGATATTTAACAATTATATATCATTATCTAACATATGGGCCATATTCAAAATTCTCCACTTATCCCGATTAGTCCTTTAAATAGCTTTTTTTTCTTTTTAAATCAAGATCCAGTCAAAGATTTCACATTATATCCAATTTGCCTTCTTTTTTCTCCCTTAATCTAGAACAGCTTTCCAGTCTGTCACTGACCTTCACGAAACTTGGTTTGTCCTTCAACTTTGACTTGTATGATACTTTTTCATGATCAGATTAGGCTCAAAATTTTTGGCTGGAAGCGTATCTGAGGGCACACAATGTTATTTGCCTAATTACTGGTGATACTAGCTCTGATCACTTAGTTGACAATTTTTATAATAAAAACGTACACTTGTTACTTCGTGACTGATAATGCTATGATACTTCAGGAAATGTCAAAATGAAAGGAGAATAGTGAATGACTGGGTAGAACTGGAGCTGCTTTCCTTAAGAAACAGACAAGACCCTCTGGACTTGAGATGGAAGTCATGAAGGAGGATGATTCTTTTCCCGTAATGGTTTGAGTTTTTTCTCATCTCACCTGTTTTTGTCTCTTCTTCAAATCTCAATTTTGGGTGTTCGGAAAAAATTTGTTCTAGGAGAATTCATACTAGAAAAAGTACTTTTCAAATTTCTTGCATTAAAATTAAAAGAATACAAAATTCCCCTGACATTATTAGTTTTAAAAACAGAAACCTGATCACGTGCCTGTATGATATATTGGTCCTCTATCACCTTTAAGGTATAGGAACAACTCTTTGACACAAAAGAGGTAAGGCCTCTTTTGCCTTAGTTTCCAGCCCCTACTATCTTGCACCCCATGTTCCAGCTGTTTGGGATTACTTCCTGTTATAAATGCTGCTCTGGCTTGACAAGACTGTTGCCTTCACCTAAAATGATGTGACCTCAATTGTTTGCCTGGTAAACTTCCACCTGGCTTCCCAAATGAAACTCCTATATTAACCTCCTTTTTTCATGTGATACCCCCTTCACCCAGATGAGCTGATCATTCTTACCTTTTTCCTCCTCTACAATTGACCCTTCAATAAATGTCCTTCTGTTAGGGCATTCACACTGGGTTTATTATTTTTTTCCCCATGGTGCCTTCTCCTTGGGGTTATGAGCTCCGTGAGGGAAGACATGTTCTTAATAATTCTATTCCTCTAGTTTTGAGCTCAGTGCTTTATATATATATGCAGTGCTTCATAAATATCTGGTAAATGAAAGCTATTAAGCCTAATTACTGATTTAATAGTGGTAAGAATCTAGGTTTCATTCATGAGTTAGACTAACATTTCAGTTCTCTAAAATAATGTTTCTCAAGGTTCAGTCATGGATTTGGCTGTATCTCATAGCACATATTATTTTAATATTTTTATTTAAAATTACTTTGACCTCATCTGTAGCAACTTCTTACTAGACATATCTCCTGAGGTAAGGGAAACAAAAGCAAAAGGAACTATTGAGACTTCATCAAGATAAAAAGCTTCTGCATAGTGAAAGAAACAATCAACAAAACTAAAAGGCAACCTAAGGAACAGGAGAAGATATTTGCAAATGACATATCTGAAAAAGGGTTAGTATTCAAAATCTATAAAGATTTTATCAAAATCAACACCCAAATAATAAATAATCCAGTCAAGAAATGAGCAGAAGACATGAACAGACATTTCTCCAAAGAAGACATACAAATGGCTGACAGACACATGAAAAAAAATACTCAAAATCACCTGGCATCAGGGAAATACAAATCAAAACCACAAAGAGATACCACCTCACATTGGTCATAACAGCTAAAATTTACAACTCAGGAAACAACAGATTTGGCAAGGATGCAGAGAAAGAGGAACACTTTTTCCCTGGTGGTGGGAATGCAAACTGGTGAAGCCATTCTGGAAAACAGTATGGAGGTTCCTCAAAAAGCTAAAAATAGAGCTACCCTGTGATGTAGCAATTGCATTACTAGGTATTTATCCAAAGGATACAAAACAGTGATTCAAAGGGGCACATGCACCCCAATGTTTATAGCAGCAATGTCTACAATAGCCAAGCTATGGAAAAACGCCAGATGTCCATTGGCAGATGAATAAAGAAGAGGTGGTACATATATACAATAGAATATTACTGAGCTATCAAAAAGAATGAAACCTTGCCATTTGCAATGATGTGGATGGAACTAGACGGTATTATGCGAAGTGAAATAAATCAGAGAAAGACAAATACCATATGATTTCACTCATATGTGGGATTTAAGAAACAAAACAGATGAACATAGGGGAAGGGAAGGAAAAATAAAGTAAGACAAAAGCAGAGAGGGAGGCAAACCATAAGACTCTTAACTAGGGAGAACAAACTGAGGGTTGCTGGAGGGGAGATGGGTGGAGGAATGGATTAAATGGATGATAGGTATTAGGAAGGCTCTTGTGATGAGCACTGCGTGTCATAGGTAAGTGATGAATCATTAAATTCTACTCCCGAAACCAATAAAAAATATACAGTTTTTTCATTAATATTCATAAAAAATAAAAAATAAAACAAAATTACTTTTAACACTGAAATGCTTGTTTCTTAATCCCATCCAAAGCAATATTAGCTATGATATCCATGGTTTTGATGTGAGAGTTTATTTTTTCTAATGTACATCAATATATACTCAAATCAAAGATTTTTAAACACCCTGTCTCTATAGCACCTCGATCAACTTTTTGGTCTTTGACAGTACACACATTATTCTTTTGGAAAATCTATTATCAAGCTTAGGCAATTCTTACAAACACACAACCACTGCACATTTTGTAGCTATGAAGTAGATTTTATGACATTTGAGTTTAGAAAACCAACAAAAATTTATAGGCCAAATGAGTCTCCTATTCTTGATACTTAAAGTTAGGTTCAAGAGATATATTGCCTAACCAACATTTTTACTAGGCCATCACATTTTTATTAGCCTCATCCACTCTTTCTAATATCACCACAGTTGCTCTAGTGGCAGGCAAAATCACCCAGATGTTGCCAGATCAGTTCAAATCATTCAATCAATCAAGTAAAGCACATACACTTATACACATATGTGTATGTTAGGTGATGTGCAGAACACTTAAAAGCATAAATTCAACTTGTCTTTGGTTACTGTGGAGTTTAATTGGATATATTACTTATATTAAAGATGTTTAATCAAATGATTAGGTATAGTACACAAAAATATAGGATTTTATCATAGAGTACATAACTATTTTCCACTACTAAGTCAAGGAAACCTTTTTTTTTTTTTTTAAGATTTTATTTATTTATTTGACAGAGAGAGACACAGTGAGAGAGGGAACACAAGCAGGGGGAATGAGAGAGGAAGAAGCAGGCTTCCCACCAAGCAGGGAGCCTGATGTGGGGCTCGATCCCAGGACACTGGAACCATGACCTGAGCCCAAGGCAGATGCTTAATGACTCAGTCACCCAGGTGCCCCTCAAGGAAACCTTCTTGATGGAGTTGATACTTAGGCTGCAAGTTAAAGGATGGATAAGATTCATATAGGCATCCCTGAGATTAGATACTGCAATAAAAAAAAAAACCCACAAAGTGTGTCCAGTGGATTGAGAACAGACTCAATCGATTGGTTCATTTATTTACTCAATCATTTAATTATGTATTAAACAACTATTCATTGAATACCTGGTGTCTGCCAGGTGTTCAAACAGACTCTGGGATAAGATGGTAAATAAAATGGGCACAGAAAAAAAAAATGGGCACAGTCCCCACCATCAAGGAGTTGGAATATGGCAGGGTAAGGGGAAAGAGAAATGAGGCTGGAACTTGAGCACAGGAACTTACTGTGCTAAAGACTTTTGTTTTTATCATAATAGTGATAGGAAACAACAGGAGGATTTTAAACTGGATGGTCACATGATCAGATTTGTGTTTGGAAAAATAATCCTGACTGTAGTACGGAGAATGGTAGATTGGTGATTATAGTGGATGCATGTCTTTGGAGGCTAGTATAAAATAAATCAAGAGATGATGGTATGCTAGACCAGGACCGTTGGTGTTGGAGCTAGAGAGAAATAGAAAAAGGAGCATATTTAGGACGTAAGACCAGCACGACTGCTGATGACTCGGATATCCAAGATAGGCAAGAACGAATGCCGAGGATGACTTCCAGTTTCCTGAATTGCACAGCCAAATGGATGCTAAGACTATCCAGTAAAGCAGAATGGAAAAAAAAATTTAGGAGAAGATCATGTGTTGAGTTTGGTCTAGTTCCACCTAAGTTCTCTTTGAGACAGCCAGGAGATGTCTTTAAATAGATGTATATAATTATAGGTGTGAAACTTCAAGGAGATATAAATGTGTGAGTTACCTAATGTGTCATTTTGGGTTCTCTGAGAGTCAGATGCTGATTTGGAGCTAGAAGTGCAAGAGGTTTATTGATCAGAAATGTAGAGGGTTGATAATGCCTATGAAAGGTAAAGAAACCACCACCACCACCATCAACAAAAAGATCAGTCATGAAAATGCTTTGATTCTAACACCTGGTAGGAAAGAGGCAGAATTGGGCAGTGAGAGTCTCAGACTGAGATGCAGGTACGACAAAGCCCTGGCCAACTCAAGGGTGAGCCCCTGATCAAAGATAGCCTGTTGGGAGAGTCCCTCATGTTGCAGAATAGGACACGCACTGTGCTCAGTGACCGGCTGAGTGCTTCTCGGGAAAAGCATAGCCTTAGCTCAAATACTGTGGTGAGTTTGGAAAGAACTACAGCTGGCAGCTATCATCTAACAGCCGTTCCCACTGCTGAGTGACAAATTCTTTCTCAAAGGGAGAGATCTGAGTGGCACACCTCTCAGGTTGTCACATCTAGCAGAGGTGCTAGCCAAAGACATACATGTGGATGAGATACCCTAGCAAGCAAATTAACTGAGAAGATATTTGAAAAGGATTTATTAAAGAATGATATGGGTGAAAAGCAGAGAAGTTAGGTAAAAAACATGTTCTGAAGTGCTGCAATTACAAATAAGAGGTTTGGTTGGTACAGGTATATATTTATGTATTTTCTAAATTGTCTAAGAGTGATTAAGTCTTTTGTATAAATAATAAAATTCAAAACATAATGAATAAAACGGGACAAAGAGTGATGTAGCAGGGTTACGTTGCTTAAAAAAATCATGTCATAAAGCCATATACACTGAGTAGAAGTACATGAAAACATGACTGAACTATCTAGGTGCCATTGAAAGAGAAAAACATAATCACTTATATTGATTGACAATATCCATAGGACAAAAATAAATCCATCTTTATAGTAAGTACAGGGAGGAGTTACACCACTCTTATTCTTATTTTTCCATCTAGGATGATTAATATGATTTTATGTGGGGAGCTAATGATTAATTTGGTAAGAGACTGAAGAGAATTTAGAAGAAAAAAATAGACTGAATGTCCTATCTACAACCCAAAACGGATTAGGATTGAAATCATCTCACAAAGTCGAAGGACCCTGATCAGAAGTATAAACCACCCTAAGTCCCATAGAATTGGCCTGAGGAGCTATCAGTGAACCAAACCAAGAATCTAGTCAAGAAATAGATTTTGTTTCTTAGAGTACACAAACAAGAGCTTCTTGTCCTAAATATTCCATATCTTTGACCGCGACTGCAGAAATTTCAACATTGAAAACAATTTAAAACAGACAGTAAACTGAATATTTATATCTTAAAAATATTTAAAAAGAAAACCCTGAATATAAATTAGTCTTTGTAGGACATTTAACCTATGGTTTTTTTAGCTTTACCTCATGAAATCCTTAAATAAAATCTATATTGAAGATTTTCTGTGAAGTGCATTTTTTTCTTTTTTTGCATGATGGTTTCAAATTATGTCAACAAATTCTTTGATTCTCCCCTCATTAGGTGGAGCTTAATTCTCTCCTTATGTAGCTCATCCTCCTAATGAATAGAATAAAGCCCAAATGATGGTGTATTTTAGGGAATTTTCTGCTTAAATATATTTTGTAAATATGAATATATTCTTTACATTTTAGTCAATGGATATAACTTTTGGCACTATATTTAAAAAACATTCAAAGTTGTGAAAGCAAGTTTGATCTCCTTATATTTTAAATGTTTCAACTTTTATTAAACTTCTAGTTAACATATAGTGTAATATCAGTTTCAAGAGTACAGTTTCATGAGTCATCACTTACACAAAACACCCAGGGCTCATCACAAGTGCCCTCCTTAATGCCCGTCACCCATTTAGCCCATCCCACTGCCCACCTCCCCTCCAGCAACCTTTAGTATGTTCTCTACAGTTAAGAGTCTTTTTTGTGGTTTGCCTCCCTTTTTTAAAATTTCCCCTATGTTCATCGGTTTTGTTTCTTAAATTCCACTTATGAGTGAAATCATGTATCACAAAGTATACAATATACACAATACACAAAATGTGTATTTTGCTGCTTTAAGATAAAATGTTCTGCATATACTTGTTAAAAACATCTGGTCCAGTGTGTCGTTCGAAGCCATTGTTGCCTTGTTGATTTCTGCTTAGATGATCTGCCCATCAATGTAAATGGGGTGCTAATGTCTCCTGCTATTATTATATTATTATCAATGAGTTCCTTTATGTTTGCTATTGTTTTATATATTTGGTACTCCCAAGATGGGGGCATAAATATTTACAGTTTTTAGAACTTTTTGTTGGATAGATCCCTTTATTATGACATTGCCTTTCTTCATCTTTTGTTACCGTCTTTGGTTTAAAACCTAGTTTGTCTAATAGAAGTATGGTTCCTCCAGCTTTCTTTTGACATCCATTGCATGGCAAATGCTTCTTTATCCCCTCTCTTTCAATCTGCACATGTCTTTAGTTCTAAAATAAGTCACTTGTAAGCAGCATATAGGTGGGTTTTTTTTTTTTTTTTTTTTTATCGATTCTGATACCCTACATCTTTTGATTGGAGTGTTTAGACCATTTACATTCAGAGTGATTACTGATAGATGTGAAATTTGTGCCACTGTGTTACCTGTAAAGCTCGTGTTTCTGGTGATTCCTAGTCTGTTACTTTTGGTCTTTCTTTCCCACTCAAAGAGTCCCCTTTAATATTTCTTGCAGGGCTGGTTTAGTGGTCATGAACTCCTTTAGTTTTTGTTTGGGAAATTCTTTATCTCTCCTTTTATTTTGAATGACAGCCTTGCTGGACAGAGTATTCTTGGCTGCAGATTTTCCCATTCAGCCTGTTGAATGTATCATGCCACCCTCTTCTGGCCTGTCTAGTTTCTATGGACAGATCTGCTGTTAACTTTGTAAGTTAGGAACGTGGTAAGTGGTAAGTGACTGTGGTAAGTGACTCCCTGGTGTATTCTATGCTTTTCTCAAGCCCAGCTAGTATCCTTATGAATGTTGCTTTAAATTCTGAATCAGGTAAATTACTTTTATCTGTTTTGAATAGATCCTAGGCCATGACCTTTTCCTGTTCTTTCTTTGGGATGAATTCCTCCATCTTGGCATTTTGTCTTGGTCTCTGTCTTCTTCTGTGTGTTGAGAAAGCCTGTTATGTTTCTTGCTCCTGAGAGTAATGGTTTTATTAGGAAGAGCTCATATACTGTCTGGAGCCTGGTGCTTCAGCGAGTGTTTCTGGTGTATGCTGTGTGCACTCTGCTGCTCTGTTTTGGCTTCTCTATCCCTCAGGTCAGTTCTCTGCAGAGTTTCTCCTTGCCTGTAGTGGGGAGTGTTTGTACCTTGTTAAGAGTGTGGGAAGTTTTAAGCAGCAGTCCTCTGGTCTGCTTGTTAAAACAGATCTGATCCTATTTCCACTAAGTTTAAGTTTTGCAACACTCTATGGTCAGTAAACTTGGTGCGTGCAGGGAGTTTGTGCTGGTCTTCTTGGGGAGGGGCCCACTGCTCTGGTTCTCAGGCACATTTGCCCTAGTAAGGAAGTGCAGGGAGGTAGGGCTTGGTGAAAGTGGCTCAGGCCTCCACTGCTGGCACTGTGCTGCTCATTGAAGTCCTTCTGTGCTGAGGGTAGAGGGAGAAAAATGGTGTCAGCCCTCTCCCTAGTCCCTGAAGAGGGGAGTTCATGCCTGCCACTGTCCAGGAAGCCCTCAAAGAAGAGTAAACAATCTCCCTTTGTATGTCCTAGTCATCCCTCAGATATCTGCCTTCACCCCGTCTGTGTCCAGGCCATCTGCTTGCCCACGAGTGCAGTGTGTCTGTGTTTTATCTTAGGCATGCTGGCTGAATTTCAAAACTCCAAACTTTAGTGACCTGGAGCAGTGTGGACTGTGCTGGTCCTCTGAGGGAGGTTCTGGATGTGCTGGAGCTGCTGCTGGTTTGTCCCAGAAGGGCAGTCGTACCAACGCACAGTTGTATAAACTCCACAGAAGTGTGGAGTTTAGAGTAAAGCACAACAAAAAGCCCAAGTCCAGGTTAGCCACCCTCAGCAGCTGTTTCTGCCCCTACGCTTAAGGGTCAGGGAGTGCAGTAGTACCTGCCAGCTCTTTTGTCCCCCGAGAGGCAATGCCACCTCTCCCAGACGCACTACAAGAAGGGGGAAGCTTCTCTCCCAGTGCATCCTGGGGATCCTCCGATTGTGCCATCTACTCCTGGACCTCTACTCTCCTTCCCCGCAGGAGCCCTTCAGCGCCTGCCGGGCTTAATATCAGCCATAGCATGGATTTCTAAAACTCCAGTCTTTGAGCTCTGCTGGTAGTAAAAGCAATAATTAGTCCCTCTCATTTTCCCAGTCAATGGCTTTTGGGGAAGTGTTTTCCTTGTGTGATTCTCTGTGTGGTGTACTCTTTCTCCCTTTCTCTTTCTTTCTCACTCCCTCTCTTCCTTCTCTCCATGATCAGGGCTCTCTCCTCTCCATAGTACCTGTGATCCTTTTCTCCCCCAATCACCTCTCTGCACTTCCTACCTTCCATGATCTGGCCTCTTCTCTCTCTCTAGTTGTGCAGTGTGTTCTGATAGTCTTCAGATCAATTTCTTGGGAGTTCAGAATGATTTGATATTTATCTTTCTGTGTTTGAGGGATAAGGCAAGCATAGGGTCCTCCTACTACTCCCCCATCTTAACTCCTCACCCCTGACCTCGTTATTTTTTGAAATACTCAATACTTTCTTAAACTCATTATTTTCTGTGAATGTCATTTTATGAGGCAGTATGGCATAGTGAGCCAAACTCTGCAGCTTACTGGCTGTGTGAACTTGAGCAAGTTACCCAGCATGATGGTGCCTCTGTTTTCTTCTCTATAAACATGAAATAATAATACAATATACCTCATAGGGTTATTGTGAAGAGTAAATTAATTTATGTAAAGTACTTAAAATAATGCCTGATATATTTTAAATCTCCGTAAATGTTAGGGGAAAAGGATTAGAATCAGTAGATACACTTAAAAAACTTGTTTTCACTAGGTATATTCTAAAAGATATTCCTTAAAATAAAATGGTAAATTTGATCAATTGAACAGTCAATTTTGCCATTCAGAAACTGGTTATTAAGCAAACTGATTTTAATAAACTTTCTGTTAATTTCTATGTTCTCTATTAATGATGATTCCCTACTTGTGTATTTATTGTGATTGTGCTTTAAATTTTTATTTCTTCAAAAATCATGCTCTAGATACCATACATGATTAAATATGCAATTACTATTCTGATAAGCAGTGATTAGTATAAAAAGGTGTTGAAGATTTCAAAAAATGCTATTCAATGCACATTACTAGAAATCTGATTCACTGACCAACCAAAAATATTGGATATTTTATATCTCCAACTGAGAAATGAAATATTAAGAACATGTTGCTATACTATTTTCAAACTTTTTAATAAAGTTACAGAAATCAGGTATGAGGAAAGTATGAGTTATAGTAAAGTGCAATAATTCATTGGAGGATAATTACAAACCCTGAGTCTGCTAAGTGACAATTAATCCAGAGTTGTGAAAAATATCTTTGGCCTTTTAGTACTATACAATATTTTCCAATTGTGTTTAATGGAAATTTTTTTTCTATCAGATCATTATTTAAGGTAGCGACTGAGAATACAGACCTCTGCCTTGTTTGGTTTTGTTGCTAGCCCAGTGAAGACTGGACATCGATTAATAGTTAATAGCTGAACAATTCAAGCAGCCTGTTTTGGATCTAAAAATATTCTTAAAGATGGGAGAGCCATATTAACTGCAGTAAGCTGTAATATCCAGCTGGTTCTGCTGATCCCAAATCACAGGATTTTTGCTTTGCAAGGGACTCCATAAATCATCTAGCCCGAACCTTCAATTGAGGCTATTTAAGGGAAGTTTTTAGAGACTTCAAAGGCTTCATAAGACCGTATATTTGCTAGGACTACTTACTACAGCTAAATCCTCCAAGGCTTTTGAATGTACCCATGTACCGAAGAAATTATTCAGCTTGTTGAAGGTCACTTATTAAAATGTGGCTCTGGGCTAGTTGGTGAGGAAGAAAAGTGTAAAAGGCAAGGAGAAGCTGGAGGAAGCTGTCCTGTTAGGGAGATTTGGCTGCTGCCCAGGCTCTGGCTTGGGTGTGCAAGGACAGTTTTATACACAATAAGCAGGAGACCAACTCTCAGGAGATAAGGCATACTTGATTGTTGCACACGAACATGATGCTACTGTATTCTTCCAAGTTACGGATTTGTTCATACGGATTTTGTTTTGTGATTTTCTGTAGCCTTTTTTTCTCCCTGAGAGGAAACATCAGGTTTGAGAATTTCATCATAGAAGAAATTTATGACCTGAATATTATAGATATTTAGTATTATGTGCAATGCTTACAAAACTGAGACCGAAGGGTCTAGTCTTGCACTGGTGTAGCATTTCAAGAATACCCCAACAGGGGTTCCAGTCCTCTCACGTATTCTCTTTTTCCTCTCGCCTCAGTGCTCCCTGAACCCATGCTCCGTCCTGCCATGCTTTCCCATGTGGAGCCCAGCAGACGCTTCAACACCTCCTACTACATGCAGCGTCCTGTGTGAAAGGTAGTTTGTCTTTGGCTTTTCCTGTCTTCCTCAAGACTTGCCTGAGTGGATTTTGACCTCTCTCCACCTCAGAAGCTAAATGGGACATGCCCAAATGCACTTTCACTGGTGGCTTGGGGTGCAGCATGAGGTGGTGAAGGAGAGGGCACAAATTTCACAAAAATTCTTGTTCCATTGGACATTATTAAAATATCAGAAATTATTTCACTATATATGCAGTCTCCTTAAATAGCTCTTTTGTTTCTATGCATCAGTGACTAACATGTGAACTAATCAAACAGACCATAATCCCAAGTCAGCCATTTATAGCTCGTAAATGGCCCAATTGGTCAAACACAGACTGGATGCCTCATGATGACTAATGAGAACTATTACTAAATTGTATTTGTGGTTCATGCCTAACAATGAAGTGTTAATATTATATTTAAATTAGAAGCATTATGGGTAGAAGGGAGACAACATCACAAAGGGCTATACCCTTGCATCAGATTATGGAGTAAAATAAAAGCAGACAACTTTGGGAGAATGTAACTTGTGTTTTGACTTTGTCCTTTGTGCTGTGGTGTTACAACTACATTCTGGGGAGAAGAAACGGTCAAAATTAGGCAGTTTTGAATGTTACCTATCTCTTCTCTCTCTCCCCGGCATGAATAAGTAGCTCCCACACTACATGGAGATTAAGGATTCATAACATCTGCAACTGATTTCCCAAACTGTCAGGAAAGGAATCCTATATTGTGTCTTTATGGTAAGATAGTCTTTACCTAGGGAAAAAACGGGAATCACAATAAATGTGATCAATAGCAAATTACATTTCCGTCTTCATAGTTCTTTAAAAATGGATTTGAATGTCTCTCTTACAGATCTCAGATATAGCTAAGATTTTCAAAGCTGATGATAAAAACATGTAAAAAGAGAGTTCCAGAAGGCAATTTGGATATGTCTAGAGGAGGAAAGTTTGAAGGCATCTGTCTGTAAGACTGGCTATAGAAGCCATCAAGAAACTGATGGATGAACTCTGATTGGACAGAGATTTTGAGACAATTTGCTTCTGTTTTCAAATATTCAATAGGTTTCTTTTTCTTTTTTTTTTTTTTATTCAATAGGTTTCTATTACATTTTTAGTGGCATTTTGGTAATTGTATTGTGGCATTGCACAGAATGTCACTCTTGGGAGCCTAGAAAAACAGCCTTAAATTAGTATGGTTATCTGAGGATGTCTTCGAAGATGCTCTGTAAGTAGCCATGTTAGGGAGCCAGCTATCATTTGAAAGGACAGGAGAATATAGATAGATAGATAGATAGATAGATAGATAGATAGATAGATAGATAGATATAGATATAGATATATAAACTCTATATCTATATCTATATCTAGATATATATCTATATCTATATATATAAAATATGGTAGTGAATGCAGTATAAGGTGAAGTGCCAGGTTTATTAAAGGATAAAGGAAAGAGACTAATAGTCTTTGAACATGGTCTTGTACCAAGCTGTGCCCACTAGCACATCTGGTTCATGATTAGTAACTTTTGGTATATAGTTATTTCAGATTAGTTTAAGTTTTTTGGCAGTTTTTTTAAATCTGAGTTAGTTACATAATTATCTACTATGGCTTCAGCTTTTTATATCACCAACTGACTTCAGATTTTGATAGATGCTGTTTACCCTTTGCCATACATGTGCACTCAATTTATCAATGTCTATAGAACACATGCAGTAAATATTAGAAAACCAAAGTAAAACAAACAGAACAGTAGAGGAACTGATTATTTGATGTCTTATAGATGCACGGATGATAGAACTGTGCTTTTGACTGTATTCATTAAAATCAGTTGCTGCGTATTATCACTTTTTGGAGTTTGGGTTTTTTTTTTGTTTGTTTGTTTGAGGGTCAATTTGGGTCTTTGAGTGGGTTGCTAAGACGCCCAGGAGAAAGCCAATATTGGGTTCGTAACAACAGTTACCTTTGTGGCCTATGGTTCTCTTACCAGCACATGTCAGCTTTCTTTTTATTTACTCAGGATTTTATTTGGCTCACTATCTGTTTCATACCTCAGCCTCACTCTGGGACCTATGGGGTCTCGGTCTTTGTACTGGTTCTGAGAATCTACTCCTACTAAGTCACTTCACTGATCACACTGGGTGCCAGTGACTCTGCCTCTCAGAAGGATCAGAGGGCTCCATACTGACCCAGCAAGCCCTGAGACTCTCATGTGCCAAGCCCTGTCCTGTCCAGGCCTGACATACTACATTCTCTTCTGCGATCACAAGTGTGACTTGAAAATTGGTGTTTTTGCATACTTGTATGTGTGAATGCGGTACCTTGTAGCCACTAGCACATGTGCATACAGCAGTTTTAGGGGGCTGGTTCTGCTTTTCGTTTCCCAGAAGCCACTACCATGCAGATTTTCTGAGAAATGTTTGTGTGTAGCAGGATAATGTTCTGGTTTTTGTCCTTTTTGTTTCCTGTTATTATTCCATGCTGTGATATTGCCCTTCTTGAGAGGCAATGATGCCAGATAGTAGGATGGACAGGCTGAACACAAGGATTGGAAGGAAGTGGTTTCCCTAGCAACAAAAACCATGCAAGGAAAGCCACACTACTTATCCACTACTCATGTCTCTTTTCTCCTCGTTTAAATAATACTGAGGATCTGAATGCTAAGTACATATCTGATTCTAAATCATTTCTAGTAGATGGAATTATAGCTAAGTGGCAGTGTTCTAAAAAAATTTGGAAGTTTGACGGGTGGGCAATATACTTTTATATGTTAATAGATACCTCCAAAATTATCTTTCCTATTAGTATATCATTGATTTTGCACCTTTCATGACATGGAGTTACAAAATAGTTTGCTCTCTCAAAAATGAAGCAGGTAAAAAATTTGTAAAAGCCACATTTAAAAAAATTATAAGCAAACTGCCATTATACCTTTAATATTTGCAAATTATCATTTCTATCCCAGTGGCCAAAAAAACGATTGGTAGATTAAGCGATATGATAAGAAATTCATTCTAATTTAATAACTTCTTTTTAGTTCTTGGTAGTGCTTTAAGATCTTTAAACTATTCTTAATTCTGCACTTATTTTATTGGTATCTTGACATTAGAGCATTAATATTTTGATGTGATTATTAGTCTTTAAATGGAAACTGGCATGCTAAACGTAGCTCTCCATATTTGCTGCTCAGCACTTTAATATGTATCTCATACCACACAACCACACATTTAGTATTCGATATTGTATCGGCCTTACTCAAAAAAACTGTCATTATATATGAAAACAACTACTGATGAAAGATCACTTGCCAAACTATTACTTCTCAAACACTGATCCATCTTTGAAACATGAGTTATTAACCATTATTTTCTTAAATTTTCTGACTTACTAATAATTGGTATAATCTACAGTAACGAAGATAGTCATATATTCCTGAAAAAATATTTCTAATTTGAGCAATACTGGTGAAGAGTATAGAACAATGCTGTCCAATACAGATAAAATGTGAATCGAAGAAACAAACCAGGTATATAAGTTAAAACTTTCTAAAAACTGTTTTTATAAAAAGGAAAAAGAGGTGAAATACTATTTTATTTAAACAAATACCTAAAATATTATTTTTACATAAAACCAATATAAGATTATTAATGAGATTTCACATTTTTCATACTCAGTCTTCAATACCTGACTTCTATTTTCCATTTACTCTCTCAGTTTGGACTAGCCATATTTCTAGTGCTCAACATCCACGTGTGGTTCATGGTTACCACATTGGACCGCACAAGTCTAGAACTTAAAATAGCACCAGAGGCACTTGAGTTTTAGCTCCTTAAAAGGGTGCCGATCCTGTAGAAATACATTGAGATATGACCTTACACCATTTAGAATGGCCAAAATCAACCGGACAGGAAACAACAAATGTTGGAGAGGATGTGGAGAAAGGGGAACCCTCTTACACTGTTGGTGGGAATGCAAGTTGGTGCAGCCACTTTGGAAAATAGTGTGCAAATTCCTCAAAAAATTAAAAATAGAGCTACCCTATGACCCTGCAATTGCACTACTGGTTATTTACCCCAAAGATACGGATGTAGTGAAAAGAAGGGCCATATGTACCCCAAAGTTCATAGCAGCAATGTCCACCATTGCCAAACTGTGGAAAGAGCCGAGATGCCCTTCAACAGATGAATGGATAAAGAAGATGTGGTCCATATATACAATGGAATATCACGCAGCCATCAGAAAGAATGAATACCCAACTTTTGTATCAACATGGATGGGACTGGAGGAGATTATGCTGAGTGAAATAAGCCAAGCAGAGAGAGTCAATTATCATATGGTTTCACTTACTTGTGGAGCATAAGGAATAACATGGAGAACATTAGGAGAAGGAAAGAAAAAGTGAATTAGGGGAAATCAGAGGGGGAGATGAAGCATGAGAGACTGTAGACTCTGAGAAACAAACTGAGGGTTATGGAAGGGAGGTAGGTGGGGGGATGGGTGAGCCTGATGGTGGGCATTAAGGAGGGCACGTATTGCATGGAGCACTGGGTGTGGTACATAAACAATGAATCTTGGAACATGAAAAAAATAAAATAAAATTAAGATGTTAAAAAATACAGCAACTTTATTCATAATAATAAAAAACTGACAAAAAAAAGAAATACTATTTTTCTTAGTAAGATAAAAAAAAAAGTACATCTTTTGAGGTGTTTGGAAAGGTTAACAAAATGGTAATGTTTTCTGAATTTAATATTAGGTGCTCCTAAAAAGTGTTTCAATGCTCCTAAGAACTTTCCCAACATTCTTCCCAGAGACTGAAATTAAGTTGATGGTAATTTATTTAGTGAGATTAGAAGCCAGTGGCAAATTTAGTTAATTCTGTTTGTCCATGAAATATTCTTGGAAAAAGTTCCTTGCAGATTTAATATCTCGGGTTGATATATTAGCATAATAGAATTGGGACTATCTTACAGAAATCAGCTCTTTCCTGAATTTCTTTGTAACCACTATTTTTGGAATGTGAACATATACTGTGTGGATCCAGAATGACTGAACAGAGGAAATCGTAAGTTTTTTAAAGGAGGTTGCATTCCCGTCTCCTTGATTACAGGGAGATACTTGCTTTCTCAGAATGATATTCCAGAGAAGAAAAAGAAAATAAGGGTAGGAGTAGGTTTATCTCTGCCAACTGGCCAACTCAAACAAATTTCTTTTTCTCCCAATTTCCTGTGATAGTTAGAAACCATTTTCAGAAAAACTAGCTAGCAAGGACACACCTAAGTTTTGAATAATTTCCATGGATGAAGATACCATAAAGCTATTCAGAATAAAGAAGGAACTATTATGTGAGCTCACAAACTAATTTAGAAACTTTCTATTTTCCAAGAAATTACAAGCAAGTGTTTCATTTGGAGATCCTGCCCCTTATCATTTATTATTATTGTCAAGGGCCTAACTGTATTTCTGAGAGTATACTGTCACTAGACAACATATACAAGCCCAAATTGTCAATAATTAACAACCACTGATTTGCAAAATAAAGTGAAAAATTATCTATTACAGAATGGATCAGATTAATGGGAGGACTAGACTTCTACATGTAAGGATCAAAGTGGCTTTTAGGATATAGAAGCAAGCAGCAACAACTCATTTATGGTGTGTTACCAGTGTACAATCTTCCAACTTACTAAGCCAATAAATATTTTTAGAACTACTGTATGCAAATTTCTTTCTTAGATGCAATAGGAACTCAAAGACGAATCAGATGAGAATTCTACATTTAGGGATTTATAATTGTGGATGAGAAAACATCATAAATAGCTATAATGGAAGCTTAGGAATCCTGAGATATAAAGAAGACAGACAGGATTCAAGGGTAGGGGCTGGTATTATCAGGAAAGGAGTTAGAGCAGCTTCCTAGAGGAAGCAGACTTGAGCTGGCTCCTGATGGATGGGAAGGATTTAGTCTCACCAAGCAGCAGAGGGCACTGAGGGAAAGAAAATACCAGCAAAGGGAAGGCTCTTGAGGGAACACAAGAAAAATTCGATTCAGAAGTGATTATAAGTTTATGCATTGCTCAAGGATTATGTTCTGCATGGAAAGAAATTTTACCATATTGTTGATAGTGATTCCATGCACTTTTTCAGCATCAGTTCAGACTTTTTAACTAAGAAGTCACTTTTGATCGTAGCTCCCAGTAAAAAAAATTCTATGTGCAAATCACAAGCATGTGCCTGTTTCTCAAGTGTGGCGCTATGTCAGGGACTCAAATTCATTAATTCACTGCTATGTCCATGCTGATGTTAGTGGCATTAAGGTTTAGGCAGCATAAAGAAAACTTATTTGTATCAAATGGGAGAGATTAGTTAAAATAATATGAATTATAATTTGATGCTATCAGTAAAAAATATAGGCAATTTCTTAGCCAGTAAATTTTGGTTTTATATATTTTTTCTGATATTTTACTTACATGGTGTCTATAGCAGAGCTATAGACACTTTTCTTAGTGATTTCTTATAAGACATATAAATTTAGCCTAAACTCCTGTTTCCTCAAATTTGACAAGTATCCAGTTGCTTTTATTCTAGTTATCCTATGACTCGATTTTATCTATTGATAACACAAACTTTCTGTACTTTTACTGCATCAAGGCTAGATAGCTAGCAGGTAGGTATTGATTTCTTTTTAATATATCTTCCTTGCTAACATCATGGCTCTAATATTTGGGCTCCTTTTTTATTCCCTCAGTAATGTAATTTTCCCTGCAATAGGCCAAGATAACTTCTTGCCTTTGTGGACAGCACAGACACTGTTTTTAGAATGGCGAAATACATACGGGTAGCAGATGCCTTTTGGGCCGCACGTCACATCTGCTCTGCCTGCCTCCGACTTGAACAACAAGCAAGAGTGAATGGTTTCTATGCACAGGACAACAACCCCACCACAAGTGCCTACAGGTGTCTCTGCTTTTATAGTCTAGGATTTTTGCAAGTATAGGATCATTCAGCCAGGGACAACGCAGTGTAAAATTGCAGGACCGTTAACTTCTCTTTGAGCAAACCTTAACTAGCGGAGGACTGGAGCTGATGGATATGTCCTAGCCTCCTATAGCTCGAGGAATAAGTTCTAAGATTATGATTTCTCAGAGTCCCTAGCTGGACAGAGCCCTACTGGCCACAACGCTAACCAGTTCCCTAACCCCTTGTTTGCTTCCTCTTTTTCCCTGGCTCTCTACTCTCTCACTCCCAAATAAATCACCTGTACTCAAGTCAGCATCTGCTTTGTGAAGGAACCACATATCACCATTCTTAAAAAGAATTAAGCACTTGAAAAAAAAAAAAAAGGTCAAGGTTGAGTAACCCAGTGACTAAAAAATTTACATCAGGGCCCCTCGATATAAAGCTGAGAAAATCTGTGCCCTGTGTATGTAAATGGATTATAATCAAAATATTAACTTATATGTCAATGGTTTTAAAACTGGAATATATTTCCTAACGAAAACTCATCACAATGATGGCTAAGTTCCCAGTTAACAGAAAGGAATTGAGCTTCCAAATAACCAAAAAAAATTAATAAATGCAATTTATCCTCTTCTATGAAGTCACACAGCATTAATTTGCAGGGGCTGTCATGAGTATTAGACTGGATGGCTTCAACAAGAGAAATGTATTTTCTTACAGTTTGCGGGGCCAGAAGTCCGAGGCCAAAGGGTGGGCATGGTTGGTGTCTTCGGAGGCTTCTGTCCTTGGCTTTTAAATGACTGTCTTCTCCCTGTGTCTTCACAGGTTCTTCCCTCTGTACAAACCTGAGTCCTAATCTCTTCCTGTAAGAACACAAGTCATGTCGGGTTAGGTTCCACCCTAATGATGTTATTTTAACTTAATTTCCTCTTTTAAGACCGTATCTCCAAATACATATGCATATTCTAAAGTACTTGGGGTTGGGACTTCAATATATGAATTTGGAGAGAGGGACACAATTCAGCCCATAACACATCTTTATCTTTAAATTTAAATTATGAACTATTTGATACAGGTAAATAAGTAACAAAAGAAATACCAATGAAATCATAATTCAACTTAAGAATTAGAATGCTGAGGGTTTTGGAAGGGAGGGGGTGGGGGGATGGGCGAGCCTGGTGGTGGGTATTGAGGAGGGCACCTATTGCATGGAGCACTGGGTGTGGTACATAAACGGTGAATCTTGTAACACTGAAAAAAATAAAATAAAAGTATTTGGGGGAAAAAAAAAGAATGATATGAAATGAAAAAAAAAAAAAAGAATTAGAATGCTGTAAATACCTTTGAAACCACTTGTGGTCTCCCCCTCCCCCGTCCCTAATCCATTCCGTCCAAGAAGTAGATACTATGCTGAATTTTATCAATAACCTTGCTTTTTTATAATCACATATGAATGCATTTAAGCAATGCATTGTGTTTTTGAACTTCATAAAAATAGCACCACTTTTATATAGTTTTATGTGACTTGCTTTTCCCTCTCAGTGTCTAAGATTCTTCCACACTGAAGGAGTGGTTCATTCATTTCAATATTGTATAAGATTCCATTAGGTGATTACACGCATACATATGTATTCATTCTCCTATTGATAGAATCTAGCTTTTCAGGCTTTCAGTTATTAATTATACTGCTGTTGTTGTACATATCTCTCACATATATAAGAGAGATGCTCCATACCCAGGAGTGCAATTGCCAAATTGTAGGCAATGTGATTATTCACCATTTCAGGATAGTACTTAATTGTTTTTTAAAGTGATGGTGCCAATTTACATTCCCAACTAGTATCTCAGATTCTTCAGTGATGTGTATTGTGGCCAGTACAGGGTATTGTCAGGTTTGTAAATTTATGCCAATGTTGATGTCAAATGATAGCAAATTGTGTTTCTAATTTACATTCTCCTGACAACTAATAATTATTATGAATCTCTTATGTTTATGAGCTAGTCATATTTTCTCTTCTATGAAATGCTTGTTTTTTCTTTTTTGGCCCATTTTTCTACTGAACTTTTTTTTTTTTTTTTTGGTCTTTTTGTTTATACATTTTTTTATACCTAGACACATGTCCTTTTCTGTCTATATTTGTTACAACTCTCTTCTTGCGGTTGTCATATATTTTTTACTTTCTGTATGTATTTTGAACAGAAATTCTTAATTTTAATGTAGATGAACTTAGCAGTTTTTTCTTTTGTAATTATTTTTTTGTATTGTTCAAAAAATTCTTCCCTATCCTGAGTTTGTATTTTTCTCCTAAACTTGTGTTTTATGTATATTGCTTTTTATGTCTTGTTTTCTGATCTTGATGTTATAAGTGTATTTCCTTTAAAATGCTTATAGTTTAACCTTCACATTTATAGTTTTATTTTTTAGGTAATGGACTTTTGGATATAGTATGAGGTAGGGACCAAATTCCATTTTCCTTGTACATAAATAATCAATTGTTCTTTCAATATTAAAGTCACCACTTTGCTGTTATAACTATTGCTAAATATTCCAATCTGAACTAAAACTTTATAAAGAGGAGGAAGTAGATAAGCTGTCATAAGAATGTAAGTATATAAACAATCAGTAGCCAGTCAGCCGTTTTGCTAGCTGAACAGACAGTGGAGGCCATAAAGGAGAAGGAAGAGCAATTTCTACTGTAAAGACAAGCATCCTTCAAAGCTGTACTGAAAGAGAGATGGTAGAAGAAAAAAAAAAGTAAAGGTATGTCTAGTGAGGGTGAAGACGGAGAGATGTATCCTACACTGGAATCATTTATAATACACAGAACATTCACAAGCATGAATATGGAATCAGAAACCAACCAACTTTAATTTAAAAATCTATGGGTTTTTAAGAAAAACTTTATCTACTGTATAATTTGATTCCTTTATCTCGTCAGACATACATATTTTCATACAGAGAGAAATCGAGTGATTTTCCAAAAAACACATAGTGAGTTGGGGGCAAAGCTGAGTATAGTTCCGGTCAGACTTGTAAGAGTAGTAGACCTAGAACAACAACAACAAAAAAATACAGGAACACACTTTAAAAAAAAATTCATCAACATAGTTTGAAGACTTTTTTTGGATTATTCTTTATTTGCTCATTGTGTAGAAATGTAAATGGTTAGCCTGATGCAAAAAAAAAAATCTATTTTGAAAATTTTATTCTTTATGCCTACCCCGAGAAAGGAGGTTAAACCTAAAGATAATTTTTTCTACCATATTCCTAGCATGAGTGGATCTCCTCTTTTAAAGCTTATCAGTTTGCTTCACTGTGGAAAACATAAGCAATAAAATATTCCTCTCTTGATAAACAAGTTGAACTTTCTCACTTCTAGTTAGCATGAATAGTCTTATTTGGCTACTAACAGTTAATAGTTTGAGAATAGCATAAAAGAGTAACCAAAAAACACGCATGTTTAGCTTCACTAGACTTCTTTTATAGTTGATAAAATGTTAAAAAAAAAAACTCACAAGCTATGATCCGTGTATTTGTGACTCGAGGTTCTTTAATTTTATTTTCCCTTGCAGAAGAAAAAAAGACAAAAGCTATAATAATTTATCTTACAGATAGAATTTTCATTCGTTTACAACAATATTCTGTCTAGTATATGGGTTACAGCACTTGGCTGCCAGGAAATTATTTTTCAGAATATCTGCAAAAATAACTTTGCATCAGGAGCTTGGAACTCTGAAGGAAGATTCTCCTTTTCTTTGAAACAAAATTATGGTGCAAATAGCTAGTGAGTCATTAACTTAAGTTTATGAAGTTGTGTTCAAACAATTTCTTAATTTTTTGCATCGTCAAAACTTGATTCTATCTTAACATTGATGCTGTATTGGATAATAAACTAAACCACAGAGTGAGGACAGATATTTTTACGGAGAGGAGCAAGATGGAACAAAAGGGAATGTTACTAGTAAGAATTTATCTTTAAATAAAAATTATAATAAGAGCACTAAATAAAAATGTTATATAGTCTTATAATCCCACTTGAAGAATTTCTCTCATTCTCATTGATAAAGAAGTCCCCAACTTTACTGAAGTGCAATTTATATACATTAAATGTATTCATTTAAAGTAAACAATTCAGAGTTTTCACAAATACATATGTCCACATAACCACCACGATCAGGATACAGAACATTTCAGAATCCTGAAAGATTCCCTTGTATTTTCCCTTAACAGGACCCTCCCCTGCTCTCCGACCCCAGGCAACCAGTGTTCTTCCTATCACTACAAATTAAATTTGCCTTTTTTAGAGTTTCATATGAATGAATCAAAAGGTACATACTTTTTTGGTATGTAAAGTCTTCACTCAGAATATTTTTGATATTTATTCAGGTTGTTAAACATATCAGAAGTTTATTCCTTTTTATTGCTAAGTAGTATTCTATTGTGTGGATATCATAAGTTATTTACCTACTGATGGACAGTGGTCTGTTCTGACTTAGGGCTATTATGAATAAATCTTTAAAATTTCATAAACAACTCTTTCTGAGCACTTGTTTTAATTGCTATGGGGTAAATACCCTAGAGTAAATTGCTGGGTCAGTATGTAATTAGATATTTAACTTTGTAAGAAACTGTCCAACTGTTTCCCACAGGGATTGTACCACTCTACATCTCTACTAACACTGTATGAAAATCCTTACTCTATATTCTTGCTTACACTTTGTGTTATCAGTTTTAAAATATTTTACCTATTCTAATGGGTTTGTGGTTATATCTCATTGTGGTTTTAATTTGCATTTCACTAATGACTAAGAGCATCTTCTTAATTCCTTATTTACAATATATTTTCTTTTGTGAAAATTCTGTTAAAATCTTTGCTTAATTTTAACTAGATTGTTTCTGTTCTTATTACTGAATTTTGAGATTTCTCTGTATACTCTGGATCTAGTCCTTAAATATACTTGCTACAAATATTTTCTCTCCATGTGTGCTATTTTATTTTCTTAGTGCTATTGTTGAGTAGAAATTTTAAATTTTGATAATATCCAGTACACATTTTTTTGTCTTTTATGGTTTATATTTTTTCATCCTAAGAAATTTTCACCAACCTTAAGGTTGCAAAGATTTTCTTCCAGAAGTCCTATAATTTTAGAGTTTATATTTAGTTCTATGGTCCATTTCAAATTAATGATTGTGTATCACATGGGACAAGGATCAAGATTCATTTTTCTGTCTAGCTGTTCCAAAACCATTTGTTGAAAATATTATCCTTTCTTCATCGGATTATTTTCATCTCTTGTTGAAAAGTAATTGAGGACCTATGATGAAGGATCAATTTTTGCATTTTGATATAAATTTTATAATCAGTTTTTCAACTTGTAACAAACACTTGTGGGGGTTCTGACTGAAATTGCATTAAGTCTATAGATCAATGCTGACCAATGGAATATAATGTGTCTTAGCCTGTTCAGGCTGTGATAACAAAATACCACAGACTGAATGGCTTATAAAGCACAGAAATATGTTTCTCATAGTTCTGGAGCCTGGAAGCCTGAGATCCGGGTACCTGCATGGTCAGATTCTATGTTTGGTGAGGGCTTCCATCTAGTTGATAAGTAGAATATTCTAGCCCTAACTTCACATGGCAGAAGGTGCAAGACAGCTTTCACATGCTGCTTTTATAAGGCCACTAATCCCATTCATGAAGGCTCTGCCTTAATCATCTCCCAAAAGCCCCACTTCCTAATGCTATCACCTTGGGGGGGTTGAGTTTCAGTATATCAATCTGGGATTGGGGCCTGGGGGAAATACAAATATTCAGGTCATAGAACAATTCAAGCCAAAATATATGAAGAAAAGGTAAAAAGGTAAAAAATGCAACCTGTGAAATCATTGTTAATATATTTTATTTAGCTCAACATATAAAAATATTTTCATTTCAAAACGTTATCAATATGAAAGTATTGATGTGATCATTAATAGAAAACAGCCACATCTATGTGACTAACACTGAAAATGACCTGAAGACTAGCAGAACAGACTTCCCACATTTAATCATAGAGACAGGCTGCACTGAAAAGGGGAGGAGGGGTGGAGACATGCTTGGAAACCAAACTCCTGGCATGACTAGGCAAAAACAACAGGGATACCACAAGCACAGAGAAGCAAGAGTATCAGATGCCATACCAGGCACTCCTGATACTGGGTACCCAACTGCGAAGACCAGTCCCCTTTACATCTGGCTTTGAAAACTAGCAAGACCTAACTACGGAAGCTTTAAAAATCAGTGAGCTTAACGCTGGGAGAGCCAGAGAGCTATAGGAAACTAAGTCCATGCCCTTAAAGAACCAGCACACTAAATAACTCGGCCTGAGAAATGTCACAGAAGCAGCAGGTTGAAAAGAGCCTGGGGTATATGTGAAGGATATACATTTACTAATCTTTATCTCAGAACATGTTTTGGAGGGACAGGCATTAGCAGCAGATTTCTCTGGGAACAAAAGTACTAGTGGGTGCCATTTCTTTTCCTCTTCCCCAGGCTAGACAGACAGACACTTAAAATAGCCAGCACTAAACACTGTATGCCCCACCCTGGCATCTCTCCTGTGGACCTGCCCCATCCAACCCCACAGCATAGGCAGGCATCCCTTCAAAGTGCCTCCTGCTCTGGGGAGGAGGGGAAGATAGGCCGATACCAGCATGCCTGGATTTCCTATGGCCGAACATTACAGACGGCTGTGCAGGCAACAAACCTTGCCCTTTGATGTGTCTGCAGTTGTGGCAGAGAGGCTGACTGCAGACATCTAGGCCGACTGCCAGCCTCACCCATCAAGACGCACACAGCTTCTGTAGACAGGTCTCTCAACAGTGTGGAAAGCAAACCCTGACCAGTGAACCGATAGCAGGCAAAGCCGGTACTTGCTGGACTCTATCTAGACCTGAGAAAAGAGTGGACAGGAAATATAAAAAACAGAGTTGAAGAATTCAATAACTGAAAGAAAAAATAAACTAGAGAAAATCAATAGCAGATTAGAGGATGCAGAAGAATGGATCAGCAATTTGTAAGACAAGGTAATTGAAAGCAACCAAACTGAACAGCAAAAAGAAAAAAAGATTAAAAAATGAGAACAGGTTAAGAGAACTTTGCAACATTATCAAGCATAATAACATTTACATTTTAGGGATCCCAGAAGAAAAAGAGAAGGAGAAGAGGGCAGAAAAATCACTTGAAGAAGTAATACTTGAAAACTTCCCTAATTTGGGGAAGGAAACAGACATCAGGCTCCAGAAAGCATATACAACCCCTAAGATGAACCCGAGGAGGTCCTCACCAAGACACATAGTAAGAAAAATTACAAAAAGCAATGAGAAAGAGAGAAATTTAAAAGAAACAAGAAAATAGTTGCATATAAGGTGAACCCCATAAGACTATCAGCTGAATTTTCAGCAGAAACTTGACAGGCCTCAAGAAAGTGTCATGATATGTTCAAAGTGCTAAAAGAACACTTTGACCAGGAAGTCTGTCATTTAGAATAGATGCACAGATAAAGAATTTCTCAGACAAACTAAAGATAAAGGAGTTTATCACCACTAAACCAGCCTTATGAGAAATGTTAAAGGGCATTTTTTAAATGGAAAGAAAAGGCCATAACTAGCAATAAGAAAATTAGGGAAGAAAAAATTTTCACAGATAAAAGCAAACAAATAAAGGTAGATTAATCACTTATAAAGCCAGTATGGAGGTTAAAACACAAAAGTGGTCAAATCAATTATATCTACAAAGATTAGGCAAGGGATACAAAAAAATAAAAAGATGTAAAATATGACATCATATAAAATGTGGAGAGTAAAAATTCAATGCTTTTAAAATGTGTTTGGACTTGTGACCATCAACTTAATATAAACAACTATACACATAAAATGTTATATATGAACCCAATGGGAACCACAAATCAAAAAACCTATAATAGATACATAAAAATAAAGAGAAAGGAATCTAAGCATAACACTAAAGAGAGCCCATCAAACTCCAAAGGAAGAGAGCAAGAGGAAAAGAAAGGACTAGAAAAGACCTACAAAACAACCAGAAGAAAATTGAGAAAATGGCAATAAGTACACAACTATCAATAATTACTTTAAATGTAAATGCACTAAATGCTGCAATCAAAAAGATAAAGGGTGACTGAATTGATAAAAAAAAGAAGACCCATCTATAAGCTCCCTAAAAGAGACTCACTTCTGACCTAAAGACATACACAGACTGCAAGTGAAGGGACTAAATAGTTACTATGCAAATGGAAGTGAAAAAAAAGTCCAAGTAGCAATACTTATATCAGACAAACTGCACGTAAAAAAAAAAGACTGTAGCAAAAGACAAAGAAGGGCAATACATAATGATAAAGGGATCGATACAACAAGAAAGTACAACAATTATAAATATCCAGGCATGCAACACAGGAGCACCTGAATACATAAAGCAAATATTAACAGACATAAAGGGAGAAATTGACAGTAATACAATAATAGTAGGGGAATTTAACACCCCACTTAGGTCAATGGATAGATCACTCACACAGAAAATCAATCAGAAAACAGTGGCTTTGAATGACACAGACTAGATGGACCTAACAGATATATACAGAACATTCCATCCAAAAAACGGTAGAATACACAGTCTTTTCAAGTGCACATGGAACATTCTCCAGGATAGATCACATATTAGTCACAAAACCAATCTCAATAAATTTGGTAACACTGAAATCATACCAGACATCTTTTCCTACCACCATGGTATGAAACTAGAAATCAATTACAGGAAAAAAACTGGAAAAATACAAATGCATGGAGGCTAAACAACATGCTACCAAAACAATCAATGAGCCAGTGAAAAAATCAAAAAGAAAACCAATAATACATGGATACAAATGAAAATGAAGACACAATGGTCCAAAATCCTTGGGATGAAGCAAAAGCAGTTCTAAGACGGAATTTTAGAGTGATACAGGCCTACCTCAATAAGAAAAACTTCAAATAAAAACCTAAACTTAAACATAAAGGAGATAGAAAAAAAGAATAAAGCCCAAGAAGAACAGAAGGACAAAAATAAGAATTAGAGTGGAAATCAATGAAAGCGAAACTAAAAAACGATAGATAAGATCAATGAAACCAGGAGCTGGTTCTTTGAAAAAATAAACAGAATCAATAAACCTTTAGCCAGACCTACCAAGAAAAAAAAAAAAAAAAGAAGAGAGAATTCAAAATAAAAAATGGAGGAGAAGCAACAGCCAACACCACAAAAATACAAAGAATTAGAAAAGAATATTTTGAAAAATTATATGTCAGTGAAAAATTCTAACAAACATTAAAGAAAAGTTAATACTATTTTCTCAAACTGTCCTAAAAAATAGAAGAGGGAGGAAAACTTTCAAATTAACTCTACAAGCCCGGCATTACCTTGATGTCAAAACCAGGCAGACATTACAAGAAAGGAAAACTAAAGGTGAAAATCCCTGAGAAGGATAGAAGCAAAAATCCTCAACAAAATATTAGCAAACAAAATTCAACAATATATTACAAATATCATTTAGCATGACCAAGAGGGATTTATTCCAGGAATGCAAAGGTGCTTCAATATTCTTAATCAATGTTGTACATCACATCAGTAAGAGAAAGGATAAAAACCATATGATCATCTCAATAGATGCAGAAAAAGCATTTGACAAAATATGACACTTATTCATGGTAAGAGCTCTCAACATAGTGGGTTTAGAGGGAACATACCTCAATATAATATAATACTCAATGGTGAAAAACTGAAAGCTCTTCCTCTAAGATCAGGAACAAAGTTATCCACTCTCACGACTTTTATTCAATATAATACTGCAAGTCCTAGCTGTGGCAATCAGACAAGAAAAAAAAAGGCATCCAAATTGATAAGGAAGAAGTAAAACTGTCAGATGACATGATACTATACTAAGAAAACCCTAAAGACTTCATCAAAAAACTATTAGAACTGATGAATGAGTTCAGTAGATTTGCAGGATATAAATTAATATACAGAAATCTGGTATAGTTTTTTTTTTTTTTAAAGTAGGCTCCATGCTTAGTGTGGAGGCCAATGCAGGGCTAGAACTCATGATCCTGAGATCAAGACCTGACCTGAGATCAAGAGTTGGATGCTTAACCAACTGAGACATCTGGGCACCCTAGTACTTCTATACACTAATACAAAGTAGCAGAAAAAGAAATTAAGAAAACAATCCCATTTACAATTGCACCAAAAATAAAATGCCTCATAATAAATTTAGCCCAGGGAGTGAAAAATTTATACTCTGAAAACTCGAAGACATTGATGATAGAAACTGAAGACAACACAAATAAATTCAAAGATATTCCATGTCCATGGGTTGGTTTAATACTGTTAAAATATCCATACTACCCTAAGCAATCTACAGATTCAATTTAATCCCTATCAAAATAACAACAGCATTTTTTGCAGAACTAGAACAAGTAATCCCAAAATTTGTCTGGATCTAAAACAGACCCCAATAACAAAAGCAATATTGAGGAAGAAAAAGAAAGCTGGAGGTATCACAATCCCAGATTTTAAGATATACTACAAAGCTGTAGTAATCAAAACAGTATAGGATCTGACAAAAAATAGACACAAAGATTAGTAGAGCAGGATAGACTCCAGAAATAAACCCATATCTATATGGTCAATTCATCTATAACAAAGAAGAATATACAATGGAGAAAAGACAGTCTCTTCAATACATGGTGTTGAGGAAAATGGACAGCTAGGTAAAAAAAAGAAATGGACTACTTTCTAACGACACACAAAAAAATTAATTTAGAATGGACTAAAGACCTAAATGTGAGACCTGAAACCATAAAACTCTTAAAAAGAAAACAAAGGCAGTAATTACTTGAACAACAACCTTAACAATATATTTATGAGTGTGTCTCTTCAGACAATGAAAAGAAAAGCAGAAATAAACTAATGGGACTATGCCAAAATAAAAAGCTTTTGAAAGCAAAGGAAACCATCAACAAAATGAAAAGGAAACCTACTGCATGAGGATGATATTTGAACTGATACACCCAATAAGGAGATATATATATATATATATACATAAAAAATGTATATATATACATAAAAAGAATATATTCATGTCAACACCAAAAAACCAATTAATCCAATTAAAAAATGGACAGAGGGCTTGAAAAGACATTCTTCCAAAGAATACCTACAAACACATGGGCAACAAACGCATGAAAAGATGCTCAGCATTACTCATCAGGGAAATGCAAATCAAAACCACTGTGAGATGTCACTTCATACAGTCAGAATGCCTAGTATTAAAAAGACCTCAAATAACAGGCATTGGTGAGACTGTGGTTAAAGGAAACTCTTGTGCACTGTTGGCAGGAATGTAAATTGCTGTAGCCACTATGAAGCAAGATTCTTCAAAAAATTAAAAATAGGAATACCACATAACCCAGTAATTCTTGGTATTGACTCAAAGAACACAAAAATGCTAATTCAAAAAGAGATGCATCCCTATGCTTATTGCAGTATTATTTACAAGATCCAACAACTGGAAACAAGTTAAGTGTCCATAAATAGATAAATGGATAAAGAAGATGAGGTACATATAGACAATGGAATATTACTCAGCCATAAAAAAATTAAGATCTTGCCAACTATGACAATCTGGATGGATCCAGAGAGTATAATGTTACCTGAAGTAAGTCAGATGAACAAAGACAAATACCACATGATCTCACTTACATGTGGAATCTAAAAAGCAAAACAAAGAAAAAAACCCAGATTCTTAAATAAAAAGAATTGGTAGCTGCCAGAGGGGAAATGGGTTAGAGGATGGGTTAAATAAAGGGGATTAAGAGGTACGAACTTACAGATTTAAAATAAGTCATGTTATTATCAGTATGCTTATTTAAATCTACATCTTGTCTATGTGCTCCATTTGTTCTTGGTTTATTTTCCCCTTTTTCTGACTTTTTCAATTAAACACCTGCTAATATTTTATTTTGTCTCTATTATTGGCTTATTAACTATATGACTTTAGGCATTCACACTAGAGTTTATTATATCCAACTTACATTTATCACCATCCTTCTTCAAATTATATCATGTCACTTACTTGTAACATATAAACCTTAAAACAGTATACTTCTTTTTTCTCCTTCTGCCCTTGGGGCTATTTTTGTAACACATTTTACTACTAAACATGTGAAAAACCCCATGATATACTTTGAGCAGTCACTCACTCATCCTTTAAGTAAACAGAATAAGAAAAAAAGTCTTTTTTATTTACCCACATGTTTACTATTTCTGGTGCTATTTTTATGTTCAGTTCCAAGTTTTCCATCTGGTGTAATATTCCCTCTGCCTCAAGAACTTCAACATTTCATGCCATCCCAGTCTTCTAATAACAAATTTCTTAGTTTTTATGTTTGTTTTCACTCAAAAGATAATTGTAGATTTGACTTTTTTTTTTTTTTTTTTTGTCCCTCAGTAAAGACCTAATTGTTTGGTCTTCTAGTTTTATAGTTTCTGGTGACCAGTTTCTGTTATAAACTCAGTCCAAAAAGAACTTACGTGCTCTGACAAGGTGAATTTCCAGACACAATAATGCTTTATTGTGTGTTTCTTCCCCATACACCAATAACTTTTCTACTCTGCAGGATTTCACAAGATGTGTGTGTTTACACTCTCATATAAGACTGTAATTACAATGAGGGGAGGCTCTAAACCTTATTTAATTTTGTAGAAAGTAAATCCCCAGGGGCGCTTGGGTGGCTCAGTGGGTTAAAGCTTCTGCCTTCGGCTCAGGTCATGATCTCAGGGTCCTTGGATCGAGCCCTGCATCAGGCTCTCTGCTCAGTAGGGAGCCTGCTTCCCCCTCTCTCTCTGCCTGCCTCTCTGCCTACTTGTGATCTCTCTCCTCTCTGTCAAATAAATAAATAAAATCTTAAAAAAAAAATAATTTTCACAAGATATAGTTGTTTTGCTGGGGCTCGGGTCCATGGAGCAAATTCTTCTTCCATTCCAGAAGTGGAATTCCCAACAGCCATCACATTTTTGAAGAATATTTAATTACATAAGAAAAGGGTCATGACATAATAGCTGATAAAAATACAATTTAGGGACCTGAGTCCTAAAATTACAATTTAGGGACAATTTAGCCACCTGGGTGGCTCAGTTGGTTAAGCATCTGCCTTAGGCTCAGGTCATGATCTTGGGGTCCTGGGATCGAGCCCCGCATCGGGCTCTCTGCTCAGCAGGGAGCCTGCTTCCCCCTCTCCCTCTGCCTGCCTCTCTGCCTACTTGTGATCTCTCTCTCTGTCAAATAAATAAATAAAATATTTAAAAAAAGAAAAGAAAAAGTAAATCCCGAGTAAATGTTTTAAATTAGTAAGTTTCTTTAGGCTCTTTATGCTGTATAAAATATTTGGTTAGGACATCTTAGTTCTATCTGCTGTACATGCCTAACATAGGGTAGCTGAGAATAAAGTCATTGATTTCAAGGTATAACAACAATAATAGATACCATTTTTTCGTACTTTGTATGTGCCAGACACTGAATGAATCCTATGAGGTATGCATTATCATCTCTATTTTACATACGAAAAAACCAAGGCTCTAGATTTTATATAAATTGCCTGAAGTCACTTATACAGCTGGTATGTGGAAGAACCAGGATTTAGATTATGTGAGTAAAACTCATGATCTGAATATCTTCATATATGCCACTTCTTCTTTGAGACAGATTATTAGGAATAGTTAGTATAACACTGTGTATCCTGTATATATTGCGTAGCCTATGTACTTAGATGAAAGTCTGTTTCCTTTGAAAATTTTTAAGGCTTATAAGTGTCTGCTAAATTTCCTTAAAGTTATTATTAAGACTTCCATGTATTCCAGGGTTCAGAACTCTTATTTAGTTATTTAGAACGCTTACAATTTCAAGTGACAAAACTCAACGAAGCAAGTACAAAAAATTTATTGTCTCATGTAACCAATCAACCAACAAATACAAGTGGGGAATTGGACTTAAAGATGATAGAATTTGGGGACTCAACCCAGTCAGGTTTATTTTTCTCACTACCTCTTGTCAATGATTCTTTCTGCTCATCAGATCTTATTTTTCCTATTTCAGATGAATTTTCTTCATGACTGGAAGCATGGCTCCAGACAACTTCAGACTACAAAACTTCCTTCTGTATAACTCAAGAAGTAATAATGCAATCCTGACAATCTCCAATTAGATATTACTAACAAGTCCTTTGGTTCAGCTTGATTCACCTATTTGGTGTGGCAACAATCTCTATAGCCTCAAAGATGGAGCAGTTTGTGGGCTCAGTACGAGTCAGGAATCCATCCCGCTTTTAACTAGGGAAGTGGTATACTAATGGCAGTACCCACTAGAAACACATGGATAGAGTGGGGAAGGAAAAATTCCACAAAAGAATGGGATATTGCTATTAGGATAATGTAATGTGAGGCAAGATGCTAGTTTAAGAAAATAGCTGCTATATACTATAACATGCAAACATTTTTAGACACTAGGATTTTGTTGGGTGCCTTTATTTTTAATAGGAAGGTTTATGGGTAAGGGGTAGTATATTGAATGGAATCCACTTTCCCTTTAGACTTAGAGACCTGGTTTCATCAGCTATGCACGATGTGGAAATAGAAGCATTTTGAATTCTATAGCTAAACTCTACCATTCCCACAGAGGTAGAAGATATGGCCAGTTCATCAAGAAATACTCAAGACAAAGTCATAACAACGTATTTCAGATAAACCACACAAACCATTATATAATCATAAGCTACTCCCTTCTAGAAATAATTCTCAATTTAATGTCAATAATTTGCATTTAAAAAGTGTCACCAGACCTTATAATGTTACAACAGGGTTTACTTTTTCACGGAAACTCATATCGCCCGAAGAATGCCAAGCTACAGGTCAAGAAATATGTGACTTTGAAGACTGAACTCTCAATTTTAAATTCCTCTTTAATTCATGTTAGGTTACACCATAATACAAGGAGAGAGAAAGGCTGCATATGTTGTCAAACTTAATGGCAAAAGTTACATAGATTGGCTAATTAAATAATAAGTGGATTCTAACTTATATCGAGGTGAATGTCAGAATTCATCAGTGTGAGTGTTATTTGACAGGGGTGATAAATCTTGTTCTCTAGGGTTGATATTTTTCAATACCCTTGTGTATCCTAGGGCATTTCAAATACGCTGGGAGGGCTGGATTAGCAGCAGCCTGATTTACTGATACCTTTTGGGGGAGGCACTGTAATTAGCACATATCTGCGATCTTTAAATAGCTTAATCTGGATTCATGCAAAGTAAAAAAAGATAAGGAAGATGATAGTATGTGATTATATTCATAAAGAAACTACATATACAAGGAGAGGCTGATGGAGGCTTGAGTGGGTAAGAAAACAAAACCGTTATAGTAAGAGAGTTTCCAAGAATGAAGAAGAAAATGGAGACAAACTATTTTCAGGGCTTGCAATTCATTGTCAAAACTACACTGAAGTCAACTTCAACTAGTCAATGTAAACATTTTAGAGTAAATGATTGATTTGTATCTTATATGGTGCAAAGAAGTGAGTGCATGGAGGTATTTTATATTCATGGGGTTCTTTTGATGACTCTTCTAGTTCTTTTCCTTCATATTTTCCTCCTATCATCACCTTTACTTTCTCCCATTTCCCACTGTCTGAATCTGTTGTAGAAGTGACAGACCTCACACTAGTCTGCAGGAAATATTATAAGCTCATTTATTCTCAATACAAAAATACAGCAATTTAAGAGAAGAATAAATGTGTGTTACTATTGGGACACCTCCACCCATGTAGCTGTGGTTTCTATGAAGTCCCAGGGATAATCTAATAAAGGCTAACTAGTGTGACTTAGAGAATTGAAAAAACTTACTACCTCACAATGTACAATGGGATCATGGTAAAGATGATGTAACATATAAAGTTAAGCTCTCAGTTTTATAAGACTTTACATATGCTAGCTCTTTCCCCACTGAAACACTTTTTACCTTGCCACCCAATTGAGTTTTTTTCTCAACAGTAAGGATGGAGGAGGAAGCCTGCAAATGAGAACTTCACTTCCAGTTTGGAGGTGATTGTTTTTAATAGTGTCATCCTCTGAAGACTTGCAGGCTGTGACCTCTGATAGTTCCAGCCAATCCATACTTAAAGATACCATTCGGGTCATAAATGCTTTTCCTAATATCTGGCACCAATACATAAGCTGAACACCAAGGATATACTGATAGTAGGTATATTGAATCATCAACAATACAGGTTGCTAATGAGAATGCAACGTGTTTAAAGATCAGTAGTAACTGTCATATAAGACATTATCCATAGATTGAAGAGCAAAGGCCTGAGGGCATTATTTTAGAGTATAAGAATGGAAAGAAACTCAGGCCAGAGTGAAAGAAGAGATGTGGGTTATCCATTGTAACATCTTTGCGTGTGGACTGGGCACGCAAGATTGCTCACTCCAATTCAATTTGTATAGACCCACTTTTAAAGTCTTTTCAATAACCACCAAGGGCTAAGGCTTAGGTTTTTTTGGCTTGTTATTCAGTATTTGTTGAACTCTTTTTTAGAGATGACTAAAATATACATTAACTTTTCCAAGTTATTGAAGAGCAATAAAGTGAAGCAGAAAGATTTTCTTATCAATTTTATCAATAAAAGCAGAAGCAGCAGAGGACCAACAAATTTTTTGTGTTAGGAACTGAGGATGAAGAAAAGCTTTCAGATCAACCTTTTAATGGATTTCCAGTTAATTTCTAAATACCTCTTATAGAAAGAAATATTTGAATAAATTAGATGCAAAATAAAATATTACTATCTACTTATGAATGGTACTTTTTCACTTTTATGTTACTGAGGTCTTAAATACTTTGAATCATTTAGAAATACTTAAGTGTTCCTTTGAAAAATAAAACAAAACGAGGTTCTATATATAGCTCAACCCACCTGGTTCATGGTCTCTTAACTTTCTTAAAATTGAGTCTATTAATTAAAAAACAACTAAAAAGTCTTTCACTTTAAAGGCTATATCTATTATGAGTTTAAGTCATTAGCATACTAATTTCTTACCAATTACTTAAAAGAAATATATACTTAAAAATATCAACAAAATTCAAGGAGCAATGTGGATATCTGTAAGAAATGATTTTATTATTCTGGACATGGAATGCAGGTATAATTACTATTATACCTATGTGGAAATTCAATTTGAAGTTATATGAAGCACCAGTATTTTAAAAAATTCTGTAAGGTATGTGTGGTATAGAAAGTAGCCTTCAAAAGAAGACACGTAATATGATCTCAGTTGTGGTGGGCTTTATGTGTATATTTATGAAGAGATATAGACTGAAACGTAACGTTAGTGGTAGGCTTATGAACATTATAAACTCTTCTTAATTTTTTGTTTTCTGAAATTCCCAGTGAAAATAAATACTAAATTTATGTTATTAAAAATAAAGTTGTTGTATTACAAGTCCCTGTGAACTGATAAGCTGATATATGACTTAGGGAACCTGTGGATGAAATCTGAACTCTGTGCAGTAGGCTATCCTATGTTCATGGTGAAATGTGGCACTAGTAGTACACTGGAATTTTCAGCCAAAGTTGCATTTCCAAGTGCAACTGGGAATATATTACCTAATTGTGTCATTAATGAAGAAATATAGCAAGTAGATTCATAGAGTAATATCATTTTAAGTATTGGCAAGCAATTCACTAGGAATTAAAACCAATTTTTTATAGACTGTTAAGTACATGTAGGTGATGACACAGTTGGTTATAACTGAGAGTGTCTTTTTATTTTAAAATTTAGAATCAGAATTTGAATGTTATTAAACTATATAAGCAAAATTCCCCACTTATCATGGGTTACTAGTGTAATTACGAAATAGTTTTATTTCTCTTGTCAAAAGGTGAACATCCTAGGGGCACCTGGGTGATTCAGTCAGTTAAGCATCTGCTTTCAGCTCAGGCCATGTTTCCAGGGTCCCTGGGTCCTGGAATGGAGGCCCGTGATGGGCTCCCTGCTTGGCTTGGTGGGGAGTCTGCTTCTCCCTCAGCCCTTCCCCTCTGCTCAGGCTCTCTCTCACTCTCTCATTTGCACTCTCTCTCTCATAAATAAGTAAAATCTTTAAAAAAAGGAGAACACCCTAGAAAAATAAAAACAAGTATTTGAAAACTCTAAGACAGTTCGAAAAAGTACAAATAAAAAAATATACTACTACCTGTAGTAACTTCCTAAATTGCTACTTACCATCTATCTCTAGCTGGTGAAACATTTTATTAGGTGATAATGACAATGTGTGGCTTTTTTTTTTTTTTAAGATTTATTTATTCATTTGAGAGAGAGAGCACGAGTGGAGGGGTAGAGGGAGAGGGAGAAACAGTCTCCCCTCTGAGCAGGGAGCCCAATGCAGGGTTTGATCCCAGGACCCTGATATCATGACCTGAGTGGAAGGCAGACACTTAACCGACTGAGCCCCCAGGTGCCCCAAATGTGTGGCTTCTGAGTTCTTGTAAGCAAAAGGGTAAGACTATTATGGGTTTAACACATATTTGCAAGCACGATTTGAGATAATTCCAAAATTATTGCTCTCATAAAGTATAATGTGTTATGAGGAATATGTCTTTTATATTTTGATGTGGTTGATCAATAAAATGTAGGTTACAGCAGAGAGAGTTGGGACAACAACTTGTTTGTAATTGAAGATTAGAAAACTAAAGAGAAATATTTTTAGTGAAAAATGTCCTTTGCAATAGATTTTTTTGAAGTGTGTGCGGTATCTTTTCTAACTGCTTTAAAAATAGCTTAGGGAGAGGGGCTTGTAACAAACCATTTATTGTTACTTACTAAAAAATAAATGCCATTTGAGAATCATTTGACTTATTACAAAGGTTATTAAGATCACAAGACAATATATATTTAAGTTACAGCAACTAGTTCTGATAACTTTGGGAAAATTTTTCTAATGTTTATTCTGAAGTTTTACTCAAATTAGTTTTTGTGGCTTTTTTTATTTTCAGGAAATAAAGAGGTGAAGCTTTGCATTGTGCAAGGAGAAAACATGCTGGAAATATTCTGTACTTCCCAATTCTGTTTTTGGAATTGATCTTCCAAAGTGTAGTTTTCTTGTTTGATCATGGGTTGAAAGAAATATTTTGGCTATAGCAAAAAAACTCAGATCATTATTTTTTTGGAGCAAATGATACTAATACCCATTTATTTCATGAAGTGTGATTATTATATTATTTATATAAGGTGAGATGAATACTTGAAAAGTTATCTACATATGAAATTTCTGTATGTTGAGTATATTTCCCATCTAAAACTCTAAGATGTATTCCAGTAAAAAAGAATGGCTGCATGACATAATAAAACTGTCCTTCAGAGATAAGGAAAATAATACCAAAATATACTTCTTAAATGATGGGAAAATGGTAGCTAAAACACATGATTACTGCACTATATTCTTAACTCCAGTTCAGGTAACCTTCTTTTCTGAGTCAGCAGCTACTAGGTTGGTAGAGGTGAGGAGAGATGGGGCTCTAGAAGCTTCAAGCTCTTTCAAGTGTGGATAAAGAGGGTTGCACTAAATTTTTCCTGCCTGGAATGGACAATAGCTCGTAGACCATTTGAAAAGAGCCCTGAAGCAATAATCAGATAAAATATTTAGACTACTTTTCACATATGGAGATCCATGTGACTATCTCCAGAATGTATACTGACTTACTATTTGAGAAGCTACAGGGAAATATTTTTTTTTTAAGATTTTATTTATTCCTTTGACAGAGAGGGAGAGAGAGAACAAGCAGGGGGAATGGCAGGCAGAGGGAGAAGCAGACTGCCCACCGAACAGGGAGCCCCATGTGGGACTTGATTCTGGAGCCAAAGGCAGATGTTTAACCAACTGAGCCACCCAGATGCCCCAAGAAACTACAGGGAAATCTGTATTAGTTAGGTTGGCTGAGTTCTCTCTGCTCTGTAAACAGAATGGCCGGAAGACTCATCTTTGCATTTGAGGGGTCTAGAAGCAGAGAGACTTTCTTACACTGTCAGATAGGGCCCTGGTGACTTGTTGGCAGCTCTGCAGCTAGCCCACAACATTACTTTTGGTACTGCCACTTCCTAAGGTATCCCAGTGGCTGTCTGAACTCCAGTGAGTAGTTAAAGAAAAGTATCAACTTATTTGGAGGATCCAAAAACCATTGAGAGAAAGAACTTAAGAAAGAAGAAAGACAACTGTTGGAAGAAACAAACGAAAGCTTAAATTTAAAATATAAACAAAGATCAATAACCTCACTTTACACCTTAACGAAGTAGAAAAAGAGAGTAAACTAAACCAAAAGCAAGAAGGGCTCTTCCTCAACACGATAAAAAGCATTTATAGAAAACCCCAGCTCACATCATACTTAGTAGTGAAAGAATGAAAGCTTTTTCTCTAAGAACACGAACAAGACATGAATGCCTACTTTTACCACTGCTACTAAACATTGTCCTAGAAATTCTAACCAGATCAATTAGGCAAAAACAAGAAACAAAAGCAGCCAAATTGGAAAGAAATAAGTAAAACTATCTCTATTTCCAGTTGATCTGATCCTATATATATATACAAAAATACCAAAAATCCACATGCAAAAAAAGACTACTAGAGATAATAAACTTAGCAATATTTCTGTTAAGTAAACACTTACAATAGCATCCAACCCAATGGAATAAAATACCCTGGGAAAAGGTGGTAAAATATTTATACAGTGGAAACTACAAAACATTGCTGAAAGAAATTTAGGTAGAACTAAATACGTGGAAAGATATCTGTGTTCATGAATTGGAAGACTTTATACTGTTATACTGTCATTGCTATCCAAAGGAATCTACATTTTCAACGCACTTCCTATCAAAATTTCAAATGGCCCTTCCTGAAGAAATGGAAAAGGGAATTCCCAAATTCATATGGAATTGCAAGGGGTCCCTAAAAAGTCAAAACAATCTTGAAAAGGAGAACAAAGTTGGAAGACTCACACTTCCTGATTTCAAAACTTACAGTAAAGCTACAGTAAAAATATTGTTTTGTGTTCTATTGACATAATAGATACATGTCTATGGAATAGAATTGAGGCGCCAGAAATAAATTCGTACAACTGTGACCAAATGATTTTCAACAATTGTGCCAAGACTCTTTAATGAGTAAAGAAAGTCTCAACACATTTTGATGGGACTGGCTGGGTAGGGAGCCTGGAAGCTGATGGGCATCCTTGTGGGACAGATCACAGCCCAGTTCTTGGTTGCCTGTGAGGGTCTGCATTTGGCCATAAGTATTGCCATGCCCCAGAGAACAGGTTCTTAAATAGTAAATAAAAACTATATGACAGGTCAAGAAAGAGCCTGTGGGGGAAAAGGAAAATTTTTTATATTTTTGTAACTTTCATGGCACATTTTTCCCTTTTTGAATGTGGGACCCTCCATTTTCATTTTACACTTGGCCACACAAATTATGTAGCTGATCTTGGTCAGACTAAAGGATCTATAATTTTTGATTGTGCACAGAGCATAGACAAATTTCATTTTATTTAGGACCTTTACTTAGCCTGATAAGTCAGGTAATGATTTATTTTCAAATTTATGTGCTTGTAAATATTTTCTATCTTTTCAGGACAGAGAAAGAGAAACATTGTTTATAGCAAATCTTTTGAATAACCACAAGTCTTTTCAGGTTCATTTGATTGTTTCTTCCTTATAGAAGACTCCTGGGTCATATCAAGTTGTGATTTGTAGTTTCCTATTAACTAAGACTGCACAAAAGTATCAAAGGAGATTTTTGAATCAGATAAAGAAATCATATAAATAAATTAAATAAATAAATAAATAAATAAATAAATAAATAAAAAGAAATCATATTAAATCAGGTGAAGATTATTTGTGCAATAGAGAGCCCTGGGACACCCCAGATAACACCCACTTTAGCTACAGCTATCCTGCCAAAGTGCTCTCTATATGTACAATCTCAGGACACTCTGGCTTGCACCTGCTGTGTGGAGCGCCCAGGGACAACACTAATCTGTGCCCCCTTTAGCTTTAATTGTTCTTCAAGGGCCCCCACTATGTGGACAGCCATCAGACCCCCAAGGCCATGTCAACCAGCTCCAGCTAGTCAGTGAAAATCTCTAAGCACACACAATCCACATAGGGGATGACCATACACAAGACCATTTCTTCAAATTTAGGTGAAGCAGCTGTTTCTTTCTTTTTTTTTTTCTTTTTTTTTAAATACTTTATATTTATATATTTTATTTTATATACTAAATATATAATTTTTCCCCAAATACTTTTAATTCAAAGAAGCAAACACAGAAAGTCAAGCAAAATGTGGAGACAAAGGAATATGCTCCAAAAGAAAATACAGGACAAAACTGTAGAAAAGGAATTAAATGAAACACAGATAAGCAATTTACCTGATAGAGAATTTAAAGTAGTGATTGTAAAGTTGCTCACTGGGCTAGAAAGAGTTGAAGAAATCAGTGAGAACTTCAATAAACAGTGAGAAGATATAAAAAAGAAAGAGTTTAATATATAACTGAAATTAAAAAAAAAACACTAGAGGGAATCAGTGGTAGATTAACAGATACAGAAGAATGTATCAGCAATCTGGAAGACAAGATAATGGAAATCACTAAAAGTAAACAACAAAAAGAGAAAAGAAATTTTAAAAATTAGTATAGGTTAAGGGATCTCTTGGACAGCATCATGTGAACAAACAATCACATTATAGGGATCCCAGGAGAAAAAAGAGAGAGACGAAGGGGCAGAAAATTTACCTGAAAAAATAATAGCTGAACCTAGGAAGGAAATAGACATCCAGGTTCAAGAAGCACAGTGAGTGCCAAACAAGATGAATTCAAGGAAGTTTGCACCATGACACATAATAATTAAAATGTCAAAGGGTAAAAATAAAGAGAAAATTTAAAATCAGCAAGAAAGAAGCAAAATTTATCTACCAGGGAAATCCTATAAAGCTATCAGTTAATATTGCAGCAGAAACTTTGAAGACCAGGAGAGAGTGGCACAATATATTCAAAGAGCTGAAAAGAAATGCCTATGATCAAAAATACTCTACCCAGCAAGGTTATCATTTAAATTTGAGGAGAGATAAAGAGTTTCTCAAATAAAAGTTAAAGGAGTTTATCACCACTAAACTAGCCTTATAAGAAAAGTTAAAAGGACTTTTTTAATTGGAAAAGAAATGGCTATAGACATAAGTAAATTATGAATAAAAATATGTAAAATATGATAGCATATACAAAATATGGGAGGAGCAAGCAAAAAAAATTTTTTAAAGAATGTGTATCTTTACAGTATCTTTGAATGATACATTAGACCAGATGAACATAACAGACAAATACAGAATATTCTATCCCCTAAAACACAACACAATACACATTCTTTTCAAAAGCAGTCGGAACATTTTCCAGAATAGATCATGTCATGCCACAAAACCATGTATATTTTCCAATCACAATGGTATGAAACTAGAAATTAATCACAAGAACAAAACTAGAAAAATCACAAATACGTGGAGGCTAAATATGATACTCCACCAATAGGTCAATGGAGCAATCAAAGAAGAATTTAAGAAACTATACGGAGACAAATGAAAATGAAACACAATAGTCCAAAATCTTTGGGATGGAGTGAAATCAGTCCTAAGAAGGAAACACAAAGAGATCAGGACTACCTCAGGAAATAAGAAAAAACCCAAACAATCCAACCTTACACTTAATGGACATAGAATAAGAAGAACTACAAAGCTCAAGATAGATAGAATGAAGGAAATAAAAAAATATGAAAAATGAATGACATAAAAACAAAAAAAAAAGAAAAGAAAAAAAAATCAATGATACCAATAGCTGAATCTTTGAAAAAAAGCAAAATTGGTAAAACTTTAGAGCCAGCCTCATAAAAAAAAAAAAAAAAAAAAGGAGAAAGGACACAATAAATAAAATCAGAAACAAAAGAGAAGTAATAACCAACATCACAGAAATAATCAGGATTATAAGAAACAATTATAATAAGTTAAATGCCAACAAATTGAACAATCTAGAAGAAATGGATAAATTCCTAGAAACATACAGTCTGCCCAAACTGAATCAGAAAGAAATAGAAAATCTGAACAGACTACTTACTAGTAACGAAATGGAATTGGTAATCAAAATTACCAAAAAATAAAAATCCAGGACACTATGGATTCATGGGTGAATTCTACCAACCACTTAAAGAGGACTTAATACCTATTCTCCTCAAACTATTCCAAAGAATAGAAGAAGAGGAAAAGCTTCCAAGTACATTCTATGAGGCCAGCATTACTCTGATACCCAAATCAGACAAAGACACTATAAACAAAACAAAACACAAAGAACAACTACAGGCCAATATCTCTGAAGAACAGAGATGCAAAAATCCTCAAAAAAATATTAGCAAACTGAATTCAACATTACATTAAATTTACCACAATCAAATGGGATATATTCTGGGGAGGCAAGGATGGTTCAATATTCACAAATCAGTCAATGTGATACACATCAAGAACACAAAGATAAAAATTATACGATCACCTGATTAGATGCAGAAAAAGGATTTGGCAAAATTCAACATCAGTTCATTATAAAAACTCAACAAAATGAGCTTAGAGAGAACATACCTCAACGTAATAAAGGTGATGTATGACAAAGTCACAGCTTACATCATACTGAATGGTTAAAGACTGAGAGCTTTTCTTCTGAGATCAGGAACAAAACAAGGATGTCTGTTCTTGTCATTTTTATTCAAAATAATCCTAGAAGTTCTAGCCACAGAAATCAGACAAGAGAAATAAGAGGCATTCGTATAGGTAACGAAAAAGCTAAACTGCCATTATTTACAGATGGCATGACACTATACATAGAAAATCCTAAAGACGCCACCAAAAACAAGCAAAAAAAACAAAACCAACCAACCAACCAACCAAACAAAAAAACGCACTAGAAGTAATAAATAAATTCTCTGGAGTTGCAGAATACCAAAATTAGTATCCAGAACTTGGTAGGATTTCTATATATATAATAGTGAAGAAACACAAAGAGAAATTAAGAAAACAATTCCATTTACAGTTTCACCAAAAAGAATAAAATACCCAGGAATACGCTTAACCAAGGAGGTGAAAAACCTGTACTCTGAAAAATATAAACACTGATGAAAGAAACTGAGGATGATATAAACAAATGGAAAGACATTCCATGTTCATGGGGTGAAGAATTAGTATTGGTAAAATATGTATATTACCCTAAGCAATTTACAGACTCAGTGTAATCCCTATCAATACCAATAGCATTTTTTCACAGAACTAGAACTAATAATCCTAAAATGTGTATGGAACCACAAAAGACCTCAAATAGCCAAAGCAACCTTGAGAAAGGACAAAGCTGGAGGTATCACAGTCCCAGATTTCAAGACATACCACAAGTCTAGGGTAATCAAAACAATATAGCACTGGCACAAAAACAGACATATAGATCAATGAAACAGAATAAAGAGCCCAGAAATAAACCCATGATTATATGGTCAATTAATTTATGGCAAGGAAGGAAAGAATACACAACAGGGAAAAGATAGCCTCTTCAATAAATAGTACTGAGAAAACTGGACAGCCACATATAAAAAAATGAAACTAGACTACTTGCTAACACCAACACAAAAATAAACCACAAATAGATTTAAAGACCTACATGTGAGAAATGAAACCATAATAATCCTAGAGGAGGACACAGGCAGTCATTTCTCTGATTTCAGCTGTAACATCATTTTTCTAGGCGTGCTCCCAATAAACTATTAACTATTGGGAAGACATCAAACTAAAAAGCTTTTGCACAGTAAAGGATATCATCACAAAACAAAAAGACAAACTACTGAAGAGAAAAAGATATTTGTAAATGATATATCCGATAAGGGGCTAGTATCTAAAAACTGTAAAGAATATATACAGCTTAACACCAGAAACCACAAACAATCTAATTAAAAAATAGGCAGAGGACATGAATAGACACTTCTCCAAGAAGATATACACATACACATGAAAAGATGCTCAACATCACAAATAAATAAGGAAATGCAAATCAAAACCACAATGAGTTACCTCCTCATACTTGTCAGAATAGTTAAAATCAAAAACACAAGAAACAAGTATTGGCCAGGATGTGGAGAAAAAAGAATTTTTGTGCACTCTAAGTGGGAATGTAAATTTGTACAACCACTGTGGGAAACAGAAAAAAAATTTAAAAAATTAAAAACAGAAATACTATATGATCAAATAATCCCACTACTGGGTTTTGACACAAAGAAAACAAAAACACTATTTCAAAAAGATATATGCACCCCTATGTTCATTGTAGCATTACTTATAATAGCTAATATTTAAAAGCAACCTAAGCATCTAATAAATTCATGGATACAAAAAATGTGGCACGCATGTGCAAACACACACACACACACACACACACACACACACACACACACGCACACAGAGGAATAGTACACAGCCATAACAAAGGATGCGATCATGCCCTTTGTGACAACATGGATGAACCTAGAAAGTATTATGTTAAGTGAAATAAGTCAGATTGAGAAAGGCAAATACTGTATGATTTTACTCATATGTGGAATTGAGAAAACAAATGAATAAACAAAAAGCAGAATCAGCCCTATAATTACAGAGAAGAAACTGGTGGTTGTCAGAGGTGAGAGGAATGGGGGGATTTGGGGCAAAATGGGTGAAAAGGAATGGGAGATACAGGCTTCCAGTTATGGAATGAATAATTTACAGGAATAAAAGGTACAGCATAGAAAATGTAGGTCAGTGGTACTGTAATAGTGTTGTATGATGACACATGGTAGCTACACTTGTGGGTGAACGTAGCATAATATAGAGAGAAGTTGAATCATTATCTTGTGCATTTGAAACTAACATTGTGTGTCAACTACACTCAAAAATTTTTTAATAAATACAACTGATTCAGTTGGGGAAAAATACTACTTGTGCAAAATTAATAGCAAATATTCTAAATGGTGAAAAGCTAAAAATAAAAGTCAGTAAAAATACACACCATTATTACAACTCAATTCCTTTTTGAGGTCCTGGTGAGTGTAGTACATCAGAAAAGTGAGTCAGAATAGAGATCCCAGCACACATGGGATCAGTACCTATGGGATCAGTCCATATGTACTTTAATATATGAAAGATGGTTTAGCAATTATTTGGGAGAAGAGTACATTTTTAATAAATGGCAGAAGAGGCTATCCATTTGGAAGAAAAGAAAACTTATCCCTCACCTTTTGTAAACTACAGAACTTAATTGTAATTGGAGTAGAAACTTGAATGTGAAAAATAATTCTTGAAAAAAAATTGTATTATTTATTTTAGAGAGAGAGAGTGAGTGAGTGAGAGAGCCGTGGAGAGGGACTGAGGGAGAGGGAGAGAGAGAGGCTTAAGCAGACTCCATGCTGATTGTGGAGCCCAATGCAGGGCTCGATCTTACCACCCTGAGCTGAAACCAAGAGCTGTGCTTAACCAACTGTGCCACCCAGGTAGGAGAGAAACCAGGCAAAGTCTTTATTATCTAGAACCTTAATCTAAGCTTTTTATCTTTGTCTTTGGACTTAGGTCAGCAAGTCACTAAAACATACAAAATAAAAGTAAAGCCTCATTTTTTCACATTTTTTGCCTTTTATTTTCTACAAAATGGGGAAGAAAATTTTTTATTATAAACTTTTAGAAATAAAACATTCTATTTGAAATAGAGCCCCTGTCTGCCATTTTTTCTGAGGAAACAAACCTACTGCTTACATAACTCTCTGGCAGTTGGTGGTTTCTTATTAGCTCCATATTTTAACTGATGCTGTCTTGCTTGATACTTGATGGAGACCAAGCAAGAGGAAAGAGTTGTTTGTGGCAGAACAATGAATGAGTAAAGAAAGACCATTAGACTGGCCCTGCAGAGCAGCATAGAGAGGGATCACAGGCCCATTAAGTAGTTCATAAATGTAAATGTAGCTGAATTAATTCCTACTGCATACATTTTTTAGTAGAGAGATTGAACATACTGGCTTGCACTGTATAAAGGATACCTGAATTCCCTCTGCATTTGACAGTCTATCAAGAGGAAGAAAAAAGAAAATATTTTATTAAATGTGGTTCTGATGCTATCTTGTCTCTTGAAAAATGCCATTCCCTATAGGGGTAAGGAGACATTTGTTTACTTGAGAGCATCCTAACCATAATTTTAACACTTAAGCAGGGATTATTTGCTTAATTCTTTCATGTGCCAATAACTCTTCTTTAAAATAAAACACCCATAAAACTAATAGTCCTATCACTGCAGTTATAGCTAAGGAATCACTACAGTGAAGGGCTTTTTGACTGTTCACAAATCAATTTGTTCCACTCTTAATTATCACTTATCTCTCTTCTTTTCACCTGGTCCTTTCTTTTATCTCTAATGTTAACAAAGACCTTAAAAATAAAGCTAGGTTGAGGACTAAGCTTGTTTAATTTAAAAGGCATTCCTACTGTAACACTAACTAATTCTTAAAGGCCTGTGCTACTCTGGCCTTAGTCTGTTCCTTTTAGAAAACCTGGATCATGGATGCCTTCTTTCTCTATTCAGGCCCTAATTAATTGTATTAGTTATTTTCACAATCAGTTGGCTCTAAAATTCAGAATTTTAAGAAGCAAAACAAGTCAAATATTTTTTCTTTTGTATTTTAAAAAGTTTTTTTAAATTTTATTTGAGCGAGCGAGAGAGAGCGCATTAGGGAGAGCTTAGAGGCAGAGGGAAAGAGAGAAGCAGCCTTTCCGCAGCCTCTCTGTCAGGGAGCTGACAGAGGGCTTGATCCCAGGACACTGTGATCATGGCCTGAGCAGTAGGTAGACACCTAACCAACTGAGCCGACCAGGTGCCCTGGATTTTTCTTTTTTAAACAAAGCCTTTTTTATTTTTAACTTGAGTTATTTTCTTATAGTACATAACAAAATTTGCCATTTTAACCTATTTAAGCATATGATTTGGTGGCATTAAGTTAACTTTAGTTAATTTTAGGTAATAATTAGATGCATATATATTGGGTTTTGGCTCTTTGCTGGTTTTTTTTTTTTTTTTTGGTTGTCTCAAAATTCTAATAAAATAATATTCATCAACAGTGCTATGAGGGGCCACCAAAAAGAATCATTTCTTCATAGTCCAAACTCAGAGGAAATGATCTTTTGGCTATTTTCAAAGCAGATGAATTATTTCCCCTTTTATGAATGATTTAAAGTTATACTATTGAAATAAAACTGTTCCTATTTAGGACACTGAGAGTGGTTTTCTCCAATGTCTTTTTTCTTTCTTTCTTTTTTTTTTTTTTTAAGTAGTCTCCACACTAGGTGAGCCCTCCAACTCAGGGCTTGAACTCAGGACTCTGAGACCAAACCTGAGCTGAGATCAAGAGTCAGATGCTTAACCGACTGAGCCACCCAGATGCCCCAAGTGTTTTCTAGTATCTAAGAGAAATACAATAAAGTAGAAAGTAGGCATAATTTTCCTCAAAACATGACTTGCAGACTATTCCATGTATCTATTTTCTTCCAATGATACATCTTATCAATGTGCAAATTATCTTGAGCGAAGAAAGGCCAAGGCCTGGTGGTCCCTATTCTAAACCTGGTGAAAGTTTTCTCAATCAAGTATAGAGATTTTTTCATGAGACATTGTCTCAAAGCCAGATTTTCTAAGTATTTGGCACAGTATTTAACCTATTTCTCATTAATTTCAACATACTATTTTTACTTTGTACTCATGACAATTTCTCTGATTCACATGTACTTACACACTTAAAAACTTCATTTTCCCCTAGATTTTTTTTTAGTTGAAAAAGCAAAACAAGAGAGGTGTAAGATATAATAATTAAAGGGGATTGTTAGAGTGAATGTCTGGGGCTGGAAGAGCTGGAGAGCGCTGGGAGAGCAAACCTAGCCTGTAAACGTCTCTAAGGACTGGTCAGTCTTTCAGGCTTATGTCAAACCACTTCTTTGCTCTGCATTTCTACATTCTACTCTCCACTTTATGGACTGGAGTTCTTTACTTTAAAAGCCCAGTGCTCTCTCACAATCTTGCATGGCCCTTAGTCTAATTCATTGCACCTTTTCAGGGCCTATCTGCTGCCAAGTAGTTCAGTTTTTAATTTCACTTTCCCAAGTATGAATTGCTAGTTAGATTTACTTTTTAACGGGCCCAAGGATCTGAAAAAATTATAGTGCAAAACCACAAGCTTATATGTATGCATGTGCTCACGATCTCTAAGCATATTTATATGCTCTGAGTAACTTGGAGATCATTTCTTCTTGGGATGAGACCATAATGGAGATAAACTTATACTCCGATTTTTGTACTTTAAATTCTTCATGAAGCTTGTTTGGCATTAGTACTAACTTTAGAGCTCCTTCCATTGATTGAGGTGCTTTCTGCAATCCTAACTGATGGTAGAAAACTCATACAATACCAGAGGCTCTCTTCCCCATCAACTTGTTCCAGAATGTCTGTGAATCTCAGTATCGAACGTTGTTAAGAGTTACTAAGCAGTGAATGTTATTTTAAAAGGGTTAAAAATTGTTAAAATGTGTTCAACGATCATCAGAGCAAGATATTTTCTTCTCTATATGTAAAAGGAATCAAAAGAAATTGGCTTTACTAAATAAGAGGAGGAAGACTTTAAATGGTGTGGTCTGACAGTAATTTGTATTAGAGTCTAGAGGAGCACATTTGTAATGTCTTGTGGTAGTACATTTATCTCTTGGTGACAGAAGGAATAATTGCTTTAGAGAGCATATCAGTGCCTGTTTAAAAATTTAACTCTTTGTTTCCTCACACCTAAAGTTACAAAATTGAGAGGAGAAAAACATTATGAAAAATATAACCTGCGCACAACAGTTACAAAGTATTAGTTACCAGAAAAGCATATACATTGTCTATTTTCAAGGAATGGTGGAAAAGTTGGAAACGTAAAAAAAATATTTTTCATTATATATGGTCATTCATTATTTACTTACGGGTATTGCTAGCATATACTATTATCATTTCTGCCTGTTTTGTCTCTGGAACATGTTTTTAAAATTGAATATACCTACCTAAAGTGGTTTCTGCTCAAAGATGAACTGTGTCTGATAAGTTGTTAATTAGGCTTTGCTGTCCAATGTTCTCAAATTTGACAGCTTTAATGGGTTCTTAAATACTAGCTTCCTTTTGTGTACACCTTTGTGTGAAGTTTGTTCATCCCTGAGGTCCTTGCTTTCCCCTGAAAGCATCTGTTGATATTTATGTCTCCCTTGGTGTCCAGCCAACTTCTTAAGGAACTGCATTTTATTTCACCCTATCAAAAGATGCAGTGCGTGGGTACAAGTGAAGAGACACTTCAAACTAGGAGGAATCACATAATTTATCATTTAAACTGATCACTTCTAGAGTAAAAGACATTAATAATTATGTTGGCACAGCAGGTGTAAACTGTCCCAATCAAACCAGGATGCATGATTACTTTTCTTCAAGGCAGCCAGAGTGGAAACAAGGGTAGGACATTACTGGAATCACATTTTTAAAAGTGAATTGAGTATTCCTGATTTGAGCAAAGACTGAACCAGTAAAATACCTTTGTAATATAACCTTATGATAATCCAAAATTAAGCATTAAATATGATTTGACTCCTGAAAGTGACTCACTTTTGAAAAGATTACCGAAAGCAATCTACATTAAATGCAATCCCTATCAAAATACCAATAATATTTTTCACAGAACTAGAACAAATAATCCTAAAATTTGTATGGAGCCACAAAAGATCTTGAATAGCAAAAGCAATCTTGAGAAAGAAGAACAAAGCTGGAGGTATCACAATACCAAATTACAAGATATAATAGAGAACTATAGCAATCAAAACGGTGTGGTACTGGCATAGAAAAAGATACAAAGATCAATGAGATAGGATAGAGAGTTTGGAATAAACCCATGCTTACATGGTCAATTAATGTATAACGAAATATTCAAGAATATATAATATGGAAAAGATAGTCTCCTCCATAAATGGGGCTGGGAAAACTGGACAGCTACATGTAAAGGAATGAAACTGGACTACTTCCTAACACCATACACAAAAATAAAATCAAAATAGATTTGAGACCTAAAACCCATAAAAGTTAGAGAAGAAAACACATGCAGTAATCTCTTGGCCATCAGCCTTAGCAACATATTTATGGATCTGTCTCCTTATCCAAGGGAAACAAAAGCAAAAATAAATTACTGGGACAACATACACAAAAAAAGCTTTTGCACAGCAAAGAAAACCATTGACAAAATGGAAAGGCTTAAGAGTGCACTTATCATGAGGAGCACTGAGTAATGTATAGAATTGTTGAATCACAGTATTACATACCTGAGACTAATATAACACTGTACATCAGTTATACTGGAACTCAAAAAATTTAGAAAATAAAAAGTAATGAAAAGGCGACTGCTGAATAGAAAAAGATATTTGCAAACAATATAGCCAATGATGTGTAAAAAATGTAAAAAATATAAAGAACTTATACAACTCAACACCAAAAAACTAAAATAATCCAATTCAAAAATGTGCTGAGGGCCTGAGTGAGCATTTTTTCAAAGAAGACTTACAGATGGCTAAGAGAAAAGTGAAAAGATGCTCGAGATATCACTAACCATCAGGGAAACACAAATCAAAGCCACAATGACTACTGTCTCACACTAGTCAGAATGGCTGGTATTAAAAAGAACAGAAACAGCAAGCATTGGTGAGGAGGTGGAGAAAAGAGAAATCTCATACAGTGTTGGCAGGGATGTACATTGGTCCAACCACTGGAGAGTAGTATGGAAGTTTCTCAAAAAATTAAAAATAGGAATACCACATGAACTAGTAATTCCACTACTGGGTATTGACCCAAATTAATTACAAACACTAATGTGAAAAGATATATGCATCTCTACATTTATTGTAGCATTATTTATTATAACCCAGCTATGAAAACAGCTTAAGTGTCTATGGATAGATAAATGGATAAAGAAGATCTGGTATTTATATATACAGTAGAATATACAAACATAAATGTATATTTATACACAATGGAGCTATAAAGAAAAATGAGATCTTTCCATTTGCAATAACATGGTTGATATAGAGAATATTACACTAAATGAAATAGAGAAAGATAAATACTATATGATTCTAGTTATAGGGAATCTGAAACAAACAAACAAACAACAAAAAGCCAGAAACACATCTATAAATACAGAGAACAAACGGGTGGAGGGGGATGGGCAAAATGGTTGAAGGGAAGTGGGAGGTACAGGCTTTCAGTTATGGAATGAATAAGCCAGGAGGATGAAAAGTACAGCATAGGGAATATAAGTCAATAGCATTGTAATAGCCATTGTATGGTGACAGATGGCAGCTACACTTGTGAGCACAGCATAATGTATACAGTTGTTGAACTATGATGTTGTACACCTGGAGATGATATAACATTGTGTGTCAACTATACTTTAATCAATCAGTATTCTTGTAAACAAAGGCACGGACTGTTTCTGCAGTATATAAACGAAGGAGAAACATAATCAAAATAGTTTTTGTGTTCTTGCAAATCTTGACCATAGCCCAGATACAAATACTTTGGAGATAAAGAAAAAAAAATGATGTCGCTGAACCAGTCAAGTAGTGTTCCAATAAGCACAAAAATGGACACCATAAAATCAATGTATTGTAAACTTAAAAAAAGCCTACACACATACATACATACACACAAATATACTCAGTTTTAAAGAAAAGTATACACACACACTCATATCTCAGTATGATGCTGGTATTTCTTGAGGTGCTTGTATTTTCCTTTCTAAATCTATTGGTTTTGCACAATGTAAGAACATGCGATTTTGAAAGGGATTGATTTTCTAAAGGGCCAGTCATGCATTAAAGGAGAGGGCAGATTTCAGAACTAAAAGTACATTTGTGTTAAATGATATTCAGTTTGTGGCTGGCACATAGTAGGCATTTAATAAATATTTGATGAATGAATAAATAAATGAGTGATGAATTCTAGCTTAGACTTTTTTCCCCCCTGTAGGACCTGAGGCTAGCTAGTATTTCATCACACTGTTTCTTCAATTTATCAAGGTCACTTTGAATTCTGATCTTCTCTTCTGAAGTGTTAGCAACCCCTTCTAACTTGGTGCCATCTGAAAAATACTACCTGTATGAAATGTGTGACTGAGTTAAGCTAGGAATGTCATGTTGGACATTTTCTTAAACTAGAACACAGCTGGAAAATTATTACACAACCAAAAGCATACTTCACTTCAGTCTTATCAGGCTACCCTTGTCCACATTTGACTGGTTTTTTCTGTTATCATCCATAACCGATCACTCAACTTCTTCACTAAATAGAAAATAAGATGCACGACAGAATCTCATGAAAATTAGAGGACAAGAAAGGTAATAGGCAATAGGTGAAGACATTACAGAAATATCTTGTAAGCATACTTTATAAATTATACTCCAGTGCATACCTATTGTATATGTCTCAGTGGGCAAGTCTTGACATAAAATGTATGGAAACAATCTACTCTAGATAGTCCCATAGGGCAGGTGTGAATTCTGTAATACATTCACACACCCTCTTTCGAAAATTTGGTAGAAAAGTATCTTACTGCTGAGAGCTTAATTCTCTTCAAGTTTCATAACCAATTCACTGTTTTGTTGTCAGGAAAGCCTTTATGTATGTCAAGTAATAAAAATAATCTCTCATTTTCTTAAACTGAAAGTAGTCTTCTAAAATGCACAGAGGAAAATTTTTATTTTTTAAAAATAAAGATGCATAGTAGAAGATAAGCCACTCTATATATATGACATTAAAGCAATAACTGAGATAATTATCCAGGTAACTTAAAATGCTCTTTTGCTTATTTATTTGATAAATTAGGTAAATTTGCCTCTCCTGAGTTTTTATTTGTGGACTCATGTCACCATAGAAACTACTAAGCCATTGTTCAAAAATTGATGGATTGTATCTTCATTTTTATATTTCTCTTACTGTTAAAGGTAAATTTTCTTCCTATAATAGAAAAATATAAAGTGCTGCTTACTAATATATCAAATTATTAAAAAAAATTTTTTACTATATAATTTTTCACTTGGGGAAAATAAGACATAGGGAAAAGATAAATATTTCCATGGAGGAAGTTTTAAGAGAATTCCTTTTGTTTACATAACAAAGGGAAAAAATCCTTCTAATGATAAATATCCCACTTCTAAAACATGTTTAAAATTCTGGTAGCGTGATGTGTTTTAATAGCTCAGGATGGCAGTCGCAACACTCTCTTTGATCCATAAGTGGCAGTATGTATGAAGAGGTACAGTTGGCAGTGTGAATTCCCAATGTTGATGATGATCTGTATGTCACAGGCTTCATTTCCAACAATACTATATGCAAATTAGTTATAGCTTCATGCCAGGGTAGAACACCATTCACAGAGTAATTGGTAGCATTTTTCCTGGTCATTCTATACATGGAATGAAAATAATAACCATTTAGGGACCTATTTCTATAAATTAGTAGAATAAAAGCATTATGTTGTACATATTTCTCACATTATTTTTATCACAGAGATGTTCATTTTTGTTACATATTTAACATATAAAAATGCAATTTTAATATACCTTCAATATTTACTCTCTGCAATTTTTAAACACCTAATGATTTTTACGTAGTTTAGGGTTGAGAACTATTTAAAATAAAATACATTCTGTTGCAAATTATTTGAAAGTCTTTAAATGCCATGAAGAAAATGCATGGTAATTAGACATGGAAGAAATTGCTCTCAGTTACTGTGGCAGAACATGGAGCGCAAACATTTAAATTAATTTTTGCTTCATCTAGAAGTGTTTGCTGTTTTTCCGAGCATTTCTTTTGATTTCTAAGTGTACAGTACACGTGGATGTAAGCATGAATAATGGAAGGGATAATTGTTTCTAATGACAAGAGCTTAAAATTCTTAGCAAGTGGAATTCAGCACCGGATTTTGCAAGTCTATATGAAAAAGGTACTAATAGGTAAATTAGAAACACAAAAATTTTCTATTATAACATCTGTGGGCTTTCCTCATTCCCTTTAAATTTACTATCATTTTAGAAATGTAGTGATATGCACTCCTCCTTTTCTGTGTCACATGCAAAAGTGAAGCAACGGCTTTCCTCCATACACAAAATGATTTGTAAATGCAGTCTGTGAATAAAACACATTAAACACCATTTGCATATAGTACGTTAACACATGTGAAAAATGGTTCACACAGTACATTAGGAAGGGAATAAACAGAAATGACTTTAAAATGCCTACTATATTTATAACAATTTAAAAGATAACAGAGCAATGAATTTCAGGTGCATTGGACTTAATTCAGGGACAGTGTTTTGTTTGGAAGCCCTTATTTATTATTATTATTATTATTTTTTTGAAACCCTCCTTTGCCAGTTGCAGTGCTAAGCTGCCAAGATTTTCAGAGCTGACCAGGAGGTGGAGAGCTCATGCAAATGAGCTCTTCTCCTCTGCTGGCAGCCTGCAATGACTGACTCAAAGGAACACTTTAAGCCAGAAGATGAGTCTGAGCTGAATATCACCAACCAGAAACCACTCCAGTGCTCATGTTAGATGGGAACTTGTCTTCCAAATACTATTTTACCTTCCAAAATTCACTGACTGTTTTCAGTGATGGAAGAGTAGTTCATTTCCTTTTTCGTCTTTTTTTAACTGAAAATTCCCATACATTAAAAACCTTTCTATCTTTAAATTAAATTTCTAGGCACTTTCTATTTCTCTCAACTTACATAACACCCATTAACAGGAATATATATGTACATCTTTATTCCCAGGCTGTTTGAATTATATATCGCTAAGTGTCAGTGTTTAATATTATATTGAATCTGAAAGGAATGTTGAAAAATATACAATGTGTGCAAGCCAAAGTTTTATTAGATTTCTTAGTGTGAACTGGCACATGATGTAATTTTCAAGAATAGTATAACGGGGGTATGTTGAATTGGCGAGATGCAAGTCCAGCAGTATATTATAACATCGTCATTTAACCTCAGATTCTGTTTCGTATACACTTCCGCCTTCAGTAATTTACATAAACATGCATAGACTATGAATTATGCATAAACCTTATTTTAAATGCAGAGCTTTCAACTCTCACAGTGCACTAGTATACACACCCATTTGATTGGCTCTGCCCTGTTTTCATTACTCGCAATTTCTTGGAACACAAAAGAGGTTGAAAAGCTGACAGAAATGGACAGTATTTTTTCTTGCGTGTGTGGGAAATATTTGTTTCCTTTTCAAGGCAATTGGTGTTGCAAAGTTTTGCCTGTGATTATTGTTCCTAGTTGTTATTTTTTCCAAGGAAGAATACATTAAAATGTCTGAACCTACAACACAACAATCACAATCAGATACTTTTATTTATTTTTAAAGGATGCTGCAAAATTGCTCTCTATTTGAATAAATCTAAGCACATGGCTATAATAAAGAAGAAATATAGATTTTTGGGGATATCCCAATTATACTTGAAATAAGTAGGTAATCCTAAAGCATTGTTGGAATAGTTAGGCATCCCAGAAATTTAAAAATTTTAGCACTATAATTGCGTTTATTCAAGTAGAATTGAGTATTCTGATTAATGTATACACATAATGGGTCCTCTGCATTTGAGACATTGTGTGATTACTCTTTTCATCTGAACTTATTTATTTGAAATAATCCATTCAATGATTTAAAAAAAAAAAGAGGTATTGACATTTTTACTTCAATGGCAGTACACTAAATAAAAACCAATACAGTGGCATGTAAAAAGAATTTTAATCAGAAAATATTTTATCTGTTTACTAATCACCCTGTGATTTAGTATTTTATTATGAAAATAATAATGCTATGCTTCAAAAGAAAATTTCTATTCTCTCTTTATTAAATTTGCTCCTCATTGTCTTCTTTCATTCATTCCTTCATTTTCTCTTTATACCCCTCTAGAACTTTGTTCCTTTTTCTCTTTTTTTTTTTCTCCATAACTTTTCTTTCAATTCCTGGTATAACTCATTAGTGGACATTTTTCATCAAATTATGCCTGATATTCTCTTCCTTTTTATTAACTCTTTCTGTTAGCTTATTTTTCCCAACATTTAATCAAGCTTTTATGAAAATTCTTTCTTTTGATAAATTCTCTATTAATGGTACAGGAAAATGGATATTTGGTTTAAGTAAAAAAGTAGGAGTTCGTGATGCTAGATTTACTTTCAGGAGTACTACTTTTGAGGACCATAAAATTATGATTTCATTGTGTTGCAGGGAGTTACCAAGTTTTTCTTTTGTGGGTTATACACTAGAGGGGGACCATTTGGAAATTAATGACCAAAAGGAGACCTTGAGGTCATTTTGTCACAATTTTACACATAGCTTTAACATAGTGAGCATCCATTCCGTGGCCAAATTTAAATACTAGGAAAAGAAAGGGTCAAGCTGAAAATTTAGGTTCACGCTTAGTGACTGGAACTTAAAGGGATCAGCAACAAACTCAAAGTAGTGCACATCACGTCAGAGAAGGTGAAGCAATTTGCTTCAGCTTTGACTCTGAAAAAGAAAATTACACCTGGCCGAACTTGGTCTAATGACTTAGAAAAAAAGACACAGAAAAGTTGGAGAAGCATAAGCAGAACTAGTCAACTACGTTACCATGCTTAAAGAGAGAGACTTAACTAAAGTTTAAAATTAAAACTCAAGTCATCTAGCTGGTTAGCTATTATCTGTTATCCATCTCTTATCTATGTAATCTTTATGATTATATTTGGTAGTAAGCAATACATTTCTATTTAAATAATACATCTTTACTTCTTTATATCTTATTTTCTTTGGCTTTACTAAATGAATGTGAATGCTTTTAACTCAGACTACTTAACAGGAAAAAAACACTCAGATGGCATTTTGTAGTTTGATCACAGCAAAAACTTCTTTCATGATGTTTGGACTCCCTAGAATGATGTAAGTTTGAGTAAAATGCTCATATCCTTTCTGAAATAAGCCTAATGAAAAGAGGGTTCCGTAAGCCGGAAGCAGCTTTCCTACATTGGGCCCTTCAAACTTGCCCATAGTGGCCGGTTGGCATAAACTAGTACAGATATCTCTAACAAAAAACACCTGGAAGAGTATTTTTTAATTAGGGATTTTATAACAACAGCAAAAAAAAGAAAAAAAGTTAAACGAGAATGAACTCTATGTCGCAAAAATGCAACCATCTATAGCCCAAGACACTTTAAACAAAGATATCAACTTTTAAATAAGTTCATTATAATTATATTTTACTGCATTATGTTCCACATTAAAAAATCTTAAGCACCCATATCCCACTCTCTAACAACTCTTCGGCATCTACAGTCTCAAACTCAGTCCCATTAAATCTGCTCTTCAAGCTCTTAGATGCATCACATTTCTTTCTGCTTATGTTTCCTCATTATTTATCTTCCTTTTGGATTTATTTACTTTTCTCTACCTGGAACCATGTGGTTGTATATCTTATCCACTTTCTCTCGTTCATATCTCAATTATTTGATGTTTCTATTGTTTATTGCACCTGCTCAGCAGAACCACAACTCTGAGTCAATTCTTCAACCAGTCTTCTATGCTATCCTGGCAGAGTAGTACTGTTAAATGTATCAAACCAGTCCAGATTTAGGTCAGTCCAAATTAATGGTGTCTAAGCTTATCTGGGTCCTTAATGAAGCTCAATAGTCTTTATCTTTTACACCCGTTTGTTTTCCATACTTTTCTGACAAATTTTTTCTTGGATTCCTTAAGTCCATACATCTCTTTTCTTCCCGTGTATATTAGTATCCAGCAGGCTTCCATCGTTGTCCCTATTTAATTGTTCTCACATGCTTTCTTTGGAAGTTTCCACGAGCCTTCACAGTTTTAACTTCTCTATCTGTTCTAAAGACTTCCATTTCTACATCTTCCACCCTATGTTGACCTGCACAGAGTTTTGGATTCATTTACTCTCAACACAAAGTATGAATGAAAGTCAGATCATGACACAACTCTGTCAATATACCCAAGACTCCCCATCTTTATCAAAATTAATCCAGAATCATATCTGCCTCTGGGAATATGCCATATTCTCTTCTCTTCTGCTTTGACTACTTACGCCAACGACTCACTGCTTTACTTCTATAGTATTCAACTGACACTTTTCGGTGATAATTTTCCTGAACATTCTATTTAAAACCACACTTTTTCCCCCCAAACTTCACAGACTCTCTGCTCATTCCTGCTTTGCTTTTTTTGATAGCACGTAGTATCATCTCTTATTTTTATTTTATTATTTAACATCTCTCCCATTTCCTCCCTCACCCAATAGAATATAAGCTCTATAAGATTAGGAATTTTTGTCTATTTTGTTGAAATATCTCCAGAGAATATTATAGTGCTTGGGAGAAATATATTGTTTACTAAATAATAGAAAGAATGGAAGGATCATGGACTTGGAATTACAGAGTTCACTAATGACATTCAGTAGGTAGGACAAACAGAAAGGGACAAGTGACTTTCTTCAACTTTGGAGAGGAGGAGGTCAGAGATAGCACTGTAGCAAGATCCAGAACTCACCTCCTACCTTGGAGACACCAAATCTATACAGCTATATATGGAACATTTCCTTCTTCAAGAGATCTCAAAACTGCTCTCCACAACAAAGGATTAAAGGACCAAATGAGGATGGTTAGGAAAGGCTAACCAGAAAAGCACCCCCAGTGCTAAACCACACACAAGGGAGGGATATCTCACCTTCTGGCACTTCTGGAGAAGCAAAGTTTTGGTGTACCACATTGGGACAAAGTCTGGTTTGGAAAACCAACAGGGTTGATGTCTGGGGACCCTAAAGTGCTATGGAAAAATGAAATTCCCCTCTTGGAAGACTTACATATGGTCTCACTCACTCCAAGACCAGAAGGAAAAAAAAACAGTGTGAACATGCCTAGAATACATGGGAGGGACATTTATTTGCTGATCTGAAGCCATCAGCAGGAGAGACAGGGACAGTTCAGACATTCCCAGGTGATGATGATTATACTGGCTGACAACATCATTGCAGTCTCCATATACCCTACTAACACAGGTGGGCAAGCTCTGATGAGACACCCTCCTGTTATATTGCTGGGATAGGTGGGGGTGAGTGGTCATGGCACTTGCTGAGGCTGGCAGTAGCAGCACTCTCCTCCTCCCTGGCTAAAGCAGATAAGCACAAATGGTTGCAAAGTTCTCCCACTCCCTAGTTAAAGTCTGTGAGCATTGGCAGTTGTGACACTTTTTTACCTCCTGTCTGGGCTGTTGAGTGCAAGCTATCTCAGCATTCTCCCACTTCCATCCTCCCACTCCTAAATCCGGCATGACTGCACAAAGCACCCTCCTGCTGCACTGCTGAAGAGTGTGGGCTTATGCAGTCAAGGCATTTCCCTCATAGACTTTCTGAAGCTCGTGAGCTTGCCCCACCCCCAACACTCTCCAGGTGTCTTGAAAAGCCAATGGGCACAGGCAAACCATGCAGAGGACATCCCATGATTGCCTGGCCCTGATGGCCAAGAGGGCTGGCATTCCTTAACACCATGAGACTGTAACAATCAGAAAGAGTTCTTGGTGGGCACTACAAAGACAACAGACTGAGACACAACCCAGTCTTCTTTTGAAAAGGGCCTATTTCCTAGACTGGAGTTTTAACCTGACAGACAGGCTTTAGGTTTCCCATACATCTAGAAGCTAAGAAGGTGCTCCCAGGCAACATAAGCAAAGAGACACCATCCTTGCATCCCCTTGGCCTCACTACAGCCTGACATGACCTTTCACAGAAGGTATGGAGCCCTGATTTTTGCAAGTGCTGCCTAGAGGACAGCTCCAGACATCCTGGTCTGGAGGCCATCAGGGACTACAATTGTGGATCCATAGGACTGTATATATTTGTATCCTTTAAAGGCTGCTGCCTGAGGATGTGGCTTCAATAAGCCCACAACTAAATGCTAAGTGAGATTCTTCCACTGATCGATCTTGGCATATCTTCAACAATTGGGGCCCTATCAATAATAAGTCAGGCAGTTTAGACAATCACAAAGGCCAGAGAGACAACCAAGAGCTAGAGCAAGCTAAATGAGTAGGTTCATTACCTACAGAAGGACACTTCTCCAAGATTGAGAGGGCTGGCTGTTTCACCTAATACATAGAATCAAACACAGAGTCAAGCAAAAAGAGGAAACCAAGAAATATATTTCAAAACAAAAGAACAAGATAACACCTCAGAAAAAGACCTTAGTGATATGGAGAATAGTAATCTATCAGATAAAGAATTAAAATAATGGTCACAAAGATGCTAATGAATAAAATGCTAAGACACAAAAAGAAAATCTTTTTTTCTTTTTGAAGAAACAAGAGAAAAACAAATTGTTATTTGTAAGGTAAACCCCATAAGGCTATGAGCAAATTTCCAAGCAGAAAATTTACAAGCCAGAAGGGAGTGGCATGACTATCCAAAGTGCTTAAGGGGAAAAGTGTCCAACAACAAATATTCTAACTGGCAAGATTATCGCCCAGATTTGAAGAAGAGATAAAGAGTTTTTCAAACAAAAGCTAAAAGAGTTGATTATTACTAAATTGGCCTACAAGAAATATTAAAGGGACTTCTTTAAGCTAAAAGAAATGGCACTAATTGGGAAAACAGACAAAAGTAAAGCTCTCACTGGAGAAAAATATATAATAAAGGTAGTAGATTACTTATAAAGCTAACTTAAAGTTTAAAGGACTAAAAGTAGTAAAATCAACTAAAACTACAACTACTTAAAGAATATATAAAATTTAAAAAATGTCTAAAGTGATATCAAAAACATAAAACATGAAAGGGGGCAGTAAACATGTAATGTTTGGGAATATGTTCAAATTTAAATTGCTAGGAACTTAAAACAAACTGTTATAAACACAGGATGATATACATGAACCAAACAGTAACCAGAAAGAAAAAATTATAGTAAATACACAAAAGAAAATGAGAAAGAAATCTAAACATAACATTAAAGGAAGTCATCAAACCACAAAGGAAGAGACAAAAGGAAGAAGGAAAGAGATAAATTACCAAAAGAGCCAGAAAATAAAAAAATTGCAGTAAGTACATACCTATCAATAATTACTTTAAATGTAAATGGACTAAACTGTCCAGTCAAAAGACATGGTTGAATAGATTACAAAATAAGAAACATCCATTAAATGCCCACAAGAGACTCACTTTAGAATTAAGTACACATAGAGACTGAAAGTGAAGGAATAAAAAAAGATATTCCATGCAAATAAAACAAAAATGCAGCTAGGGTAGCTATATCACAAAATGGATTTTAAAACAAAGCTGTAATAAAAGACAAGGGGGGCATTACATAATGATAAAAGGGTCAATCTTGCCAGAAGATATAACATTTGTAAATATATGTGCACCCAAGGTATGAGCACCAAATTATATTAAGCATATATTAACAGACCAAAAGGGAGAAATTGACATGAATATAACAAGAATAGGGTATTTTAACACTTCACTTACAACAATGGATAGATCATCCAAGACAGATTATCCATCAGAAAACATCAGTCTTAAATGACACAGTAGATGAGATGGACTTAACAGATACATATAAAACATTCCATCCCAAATCAGCAAAACACAGATTCTTCTCAAGAGCAGATGGGACAGTCTCCAGGGAAAACTACATTTTAGGCAATAAAATACTGAACATTGAAATCAAGAATATTGAAATCATATGAACATCCCTTCAGACCACAACGGTATAAAACTAGAAGTCAATTACAAAAAAGAAAACTGAAAAAACTACAAGTAATGGAGATTAAACAAATTGTTACTGAATAACTACTGGGTCACAGAAGAAATCAAGGGAGAAATAAAAAAAAAATACCCACAGACAAATGAAAACAGATACATTAACAAAAATCTATGGGATGCTGCAAAATCGGTTGTAAAAGGGAAGCTCCTAGCAATACAGGCCTGTCTTCCAAAAGAGAGAAATCCCAAATAAACAATTTAACTTAACACCTAAAAGAACTAGAAAAAGAAGAACAAAAAAGGCCCAAAGTTTTAGAAGGAAGAAGGTAACAAAGATCAGAGTAGAAATAAATGGAATAGAGACTAAAAATGTAATAGAAAAGATTAGTGACACAAAGAGCTGCTTTGTTGAAAAGAAAAAATTGACAAATCTATAGCTAGACTACAAAAAAAAGAGAAGGGTTCACATAAATACTGTAAAAAATAAAAGAGAAGTTACACCTGACACAGAGATACAAAAAATCATGAGACTACTATGAACATTTACATGTAAACAAATTGAACAACCTAGAAGAAATGGATAAATTCTTAAAAATATATAATCTTCCAAAACCCAATCATGAAGAAACAGAAAATCTGAATAAACCAATTACTAGTAAGGAGAATGAATTGGCAACCAAAAACCTCCCAAAAAACAAAATTTCAGGACTAGACAGCTTCACAGGTGAATTCTACCAAACAAAAAAGAATAGTTAACATCTATCATTCTCGAACTCATCCAAAAAGCTAGAGAGAAGGGAAAGCTTCCCAACTCCTTTTACAAGGTTCACATTACCCTGATAACAAAACCAGAAAAGGAGACCACAAAAAAAGAAAATTATAGGCCCATAACCCTGATGATCATAGATTCAAAAATCCTCAGAAGTATTACCAAACAGAATTCAACAATAAAGGTATCGTACACCATGATCAAATAGGACTTACTCCATGGATGCATGAATTGTTCAACATTTGCAAATCAATCAACCTGTAATATCATGTTAACAAAATGAAGGATAAAAATCATGATCATTTTAATAGATGCCAGAAAAATATTTGACAAAATCCAACATTAATTTATGATAGAAACTTTCAAAAAAGTGAGTGTAGAGAGATTATACCTCAACACAATAAAGACCATAAATGACAAGCCCATAGCAAATACCATTTTCAATCATGGAAAGCTGAAAGCATTTCTTCTATGATCAGGAAAAAGGCAAGAATGTCTACTCTTACCACTTTTATTAAGCATAGTATAGCTACAGAAATTGGTCCAGAAGAAAAGAAGGAAAGAAAGAAGGAAGGAAGGAAGGAAAAAAGAAAAGAAGGAAAGAAAGAAGGAAAAAAGAAAAGAGGCATACAAATAGAAAAGTAGTAATATTGTCAATATTTGCAGATGACATACTACATACCAAAAAAACCTTAAACCTCCACCCAACAAAGGCATTAGAATGAATTTACTTAATTGACAAGACACAAAATACACAAAAATCTATTGCATTTCTATACACCTTCAGAAAGAGAAATCGAGAAAATAATCCCACTTACCATCATATCAAAAAATGAAATACCTAGGCATAAATTTAACCAAGGAAGTGAGAGACATATACTCTGAAAACTCTAAGACACTGACAAAAAAATTGACAATGACATAAATACATAGAAAGATGCCTCATGCTCATAGATTGGAAGAAATAATATTGTGAAAATGTCCATACTATGCAAAGCAATCTATAGATTCAATTCAATTTACTGAAACTTTTCACGAAACTACAACAAATAATTCTAAAATTTCTGTGGGGCCACAAAAGACTCTGAATAGCAAAACAATTCTGAGAAAGAACAAAGCTGAAGATATCATGCACTGTGATTTCAAACTACAACACAAAGCTACAGTAATCTAAACAGTGCGGTATTGCCATAAATACAGACACACAGATCAGTGGAAGAGAATACAGAGCCCACACATAAACCCACACATAGGCAATCAGTTAATTTATGAGAAAGGAGCCAAGAATACACAATAGGGAAAGGTCAGCCTATTCAATAAATGGTGTTGGGAAAATTTGAAAGCTATGTGTAAAAGAATGAAATTGGACAGCTATATTACCCCATATACAAAAACTCAAAATGATTAAAGGCTCGAATGTGTGACGTGACACCATTAAAGTCCTAGAACAAAAACAAAACAGACATCAGTCTTAATGTTTTGTTTGTTTGTTTGAGCTGACTTCAAAGGTACAGGAGGAAAAAAAGGAATGGGACTACATCAAACTAAAAAGCTTCTGCACAGCAAACGAAACCATCAACAAAAGAAAGACAAACTACTGAATGGGAGAACACATTTGTAAATCAAATACAGGCCTACCACCTTATAATATGCTTTGCTTTATTTTGTTTAACAGATATTGCTTTTTTAAAAACACAAATTCATGGTTTATGGCAACATTGCATCAAGCAATTCTATGGCGCCTTCTTTACTTTTTCTTTTTTTTCAAGATTTATTTATTTGAGAGCGAGAGCGAGAGCGAGTGTGTGTGTGTGTGTGTGTGTGTGTGTGTGTGTGTGTGAGTGGGGGGAGGGACAGAGAGGGAGGGAGAGAGAGAATCCTCAGACTCTCCATTGAGTGTAGAGCCTGATGTGAGTCTTGTCCCAGGACCCTGAGATCATGAGCTGAGCCAAAATCAAGAGCCAGACAGTTAATTGACTGAGCCACCCCAGGCACCCTATGGTGCCCTTTTTCCAATAGCCTTTTCTCACTTTGTGTTTCTATCACATTTTGTTAATTCCTGTAAAATTTCAAACTTTTCACTATTTTATTTGAACTGCTATAATCTCATGATGGAGTTGTTTTATGGATGAGCAAAGAGCATGTCTTTTTGAGATAGAATCTACTCCTACTGAAGATGTTGTTAAGATTTTTGAAATGACAAAAAAAATTTAAAATTTTGCACAACTAGCTGATAAAGCAGTAGCAGGGTTTTAGAGGACTGACTCCAGTTTCGAAAAGTTTTACTGTGGCTAAAATGCTATTAATCAGTGGTATCACATGCTGCAGAGAAATTTTTTGAGTGGGAGACTCGACAGCAAATGTCATTGTTGTCTTATTTTAAGAAATTGCCACAACTACACCAACTTTCAGCAACTGCTACCAACATTGAGTCAAGACCCTCCACCAGCAAAGAGATGACAATTCATTGAAAGTTCAAATGATAGTTTTCATTTTTCAGCAATAAAGTATTTTTTAATTAAGGTATGTATATTATTTTTTTACCACATGCACTGGGAAACAAAAAAAATTCATTTGACTCATTTTATTATGATGTTCACTTCATCATAGTGGTGCAGAACTGAACCAGTATCTCTGAGGCATGCCTGTATCCAATAAGTGGTTAATATCTAAAATACATAAAGAACTCATACAGTGAAAACAAACAAAACAGTGTGCTGAAAAAATGGGCAAGGATCTGAACAGACATTTTTCCAAAGGCATATGGATGGCCAACAGGCACGTGAATAAATATTCAACACTGCTAATCATCAGAGAAATGCAAATCAAAACCACAATGAGCTGGGGGGGGGTTCAAGATGGTGAGGTAGGAGGACTGTACTCACGTCCTTTATGGACACGATGATTCTACACCCACACCTACACCTAGAGCAGTTCCTCTTGAAGAACTGAGCACTGATTGAACAGCTTCTGCACATACAGGATAGAGGGACCACACAATAAATGGCACAAGACACAGTAATCAAGGGAACCCCACCCTGACACTGCAAACTCCAGTAGGGAAGGATAGTACTTAGAGACCAGGAGCAGTTTCATCCACTCTGGAGCACAGAAAAAACTCCGTAGTTTAGATGAAGAACTAGACTTTAAAGGAACCAGATCTTGAATGTCTGTCAAATGGCATGAAACTTGCAGAATGTTCTTCAGTGTCAAGGGGCAGGTGAACATTATTATTTATGTTTCCTCTCCGCCTTGATAGTTCAGACAGGAGCAGGATCTGGACACTCCAGCTGCTGGAACCCACCAACCCCAGTCATCCTGGGGGCACAGAAATAAAGCAATGATTTAAATGAACAACTAAAATATAAAGGACACAGCCCTGAGTTGCTGCAGAAATTCTCTCTGAGGTCAGAGAGGCTGGTGAGCACCTCTCTTCATGCTCCCCCTTCACCCTGATAGAAAACACAGGACCAAGGTATGGCATCTGGCCAGTGGATTGCTTTAGTGAGCCCTGAGCCAGTAGCTCACACCAGGCCAAGCCATTACTCCAAGGTGACACCCTCCTACCTGCCTGAGCTACAGCCATCCTATAACAATGGCCCCAGCGTGGCACACATCAGGATACTTTCAGATGGTGCCTGTGATAATTTTACAAATCTCATCAAGATGACAACTGTGCAAAGCATCAATGGGACATGCCAGGCCCAAGCCCACTTCAGATCCAGACAACTTGCCAGAGTACTCCCTGAATGGTGTACCCAGAAATGCCCCCAGTCTGTGCCCATCTCAAATCCAGTCATCTTGCCAAAGGGCTCCCTGTACAAAGCACCCCATGGAAACCCCTAGCCTGGACCACTTTAGTTCTAGCTGCTCACCAGGGTGACTCTGCAAAGAATGCTCCCAGATCACGCGGCCAGTTCCTGTTTCAGCTTTAGCCGTCCCATCAGGGTGCCCACTGTGTGGAATGCCCCAGTACCCCCAGCCCACACCTATGTCAGCTCCAGCTATCCCACCAGGGTGGCTCTGGTGCAGACTGCTCGGGGATTTTCAGCCCATGCCTGCTACAACTCCAGCCAGAGCTGCCAGGCACTTTCGGTCTACACTGGGGATGTTCCTATATGAGATCAATCCTTTAAGACTAGGAAAAGTAGGGGCGCCTGAGTGGCTCAGTGGGTTAAGCCTCTGCCTTCCGCTCAGGTCATGATCTCAGGGTCCTGGGATCACATTGGGCTCTCTGCTCAGCAGGGAGCCTGCTTCCCCCTCTCTCTCTCTGCCCGCCTCTCTGCCTACTTGTGATTTCTCTCTCTGTCAAATAAATAAATCAATAAAAATCTTTAAAAAAAAAAAAAAGACTAGGAAAAGTAGCTGTTCTAATTCATAGAAACAAACACAGGAAGTCAAACAAAATGAGGAGACAGGAATATGCTCCAAATGAAAAGATAAGAAAAACTTCAAAAACAAAAAAATAAATGAATAAATGAATAAAGATTAACAATGTACCTGATAAAGACTTTAAAAGATACCATAAAGGGAGTGCCTGGGTGGCAGTCGGTTAAATGCCCAACTTTTGGTTGTGGCTCAGGTGGTCATCTCAGGGCGAGATGGAGCCCTGCATTACACTCTTTGCTCAGCTGGTGTCTGCTGGAGATTTTTTTCTTCCTCCACCCCCACCTTCAAGCCATCTGGGAAACAGGTTAGTGGAAAGCATGCAAGGTGAACAGCAAAAAGAAAAAAGAAGAAAAAATGAGGATAGGTAAGGGATCTCTAGGACAAATCATACTGACTTACACCTTACAGGTATTCCAGAACGAGAAGAGAAAGATAATGGGGCAGAAAACATATTTGAAGGAATAATAGCTAAAATCTTCCCTAACTTGGGGAAAGATACAAACATTCAGATCCGGAAAGCACAGAGAACCCCAAACAAGATGAGATCCACACCAATATACCTAATAATTAAAAAGTCAAAGATGAAAGCTTAATAGAAAAAATTTTAAAGTATCAAGAGAAAAGCAACTAGTTACTTTCAAAGAAAACTCCACAAGGCTATGAACTTACTTTCAGCAGAAACTTTGCAGGCCATAAGAGAGTGACATAATATATTCAAAGTACTGAGAGGAAAAAACCAACAACCAAGAATACTCCACCAAGCAAGGACAACAATCAGAATTGAAGGAGAGATGAAGTCTTCCAGCCAAAAAATTAAAATAGTTTGTCACCACTAAACCAACCTTATGAGAAATGTTAATAGGACTTCTTTAAGCAAAAAAGAAAACCCTAATTAGAAAAAAAGAAAAATATGAAAGGAAAAAAATTTACAAATAAAAGAAAACATACAATTAAGGTAGTAGTAGATCAATCACTTAAAAAGCTTCTTTGGAGGTTAAAAGACAACAGCAGTAAAAAAATCAATGGTAACTACAAAAATTAGTCCAGGGATATACAAAATAAGATGTAAATATGACATATACATAAAACATGAAGGAGCAAAGTGAAAAAGTAGAACTTCTATAATATTTCAACTTAAAGAACCATCAACTTAACATAGACTGGTATACACTTAGGATGTTATATATGAACCTCATGGTAATCACACACTGAAAGTCTACAATAGGTACACAAAAAATAAAGAGAAAGGAATCCAAATGTAACACTAGGAAACTTATGATCACAAGAGATGAGAGGGAGGGAAGAAGAAAGGAACAGAGATGTACTATAAGAACAATTAGAAAAGAATTAAAAGTGGCAATAAGTACATACCCATCTATAATTATTTTAAATGTAAATGGTCTAACTCCTCCAATCAAGACACAAAGGTCAACTAAGTGGAAGGAAGAAAAAAAAACAAATAAAAGAACAAAAAGCAAAAAGCAAGACCATCCATATACTGCCTATATGAGATTTACTTCAAACCTAAAGCCACATGTAGATTGAATGCAAAGGGATAAAAAAGACATCCCATGGAAATGAAAGTGAATAAAAGCTAGGGTCACCACACTTTTTTCAGACAAAACAGACTTAAAAACAAAAACTGGAGAATTAAGATGACAGAGTAACGAGAGGACCCTAGACTTACCTCATCCCTCAAACACAGCTAGATAAATATCAAATCATAAATATCATAAAGGCCTTATACAAAAACCCCAAAGTTAGGGGCACCTGGGTTGCTCAGTTGGTTAAACACCTGCCTTTGGCTCAGGTCATGATCTTAAGGTCTGAGGATGGAGCCCCACATGTGGCTCCCTGCTGAGCGGGGAATCTGCTTCTCCCTCTCCTCTGTCCCTCCCCCGCCCCCCTGGCTCATGTGCTCTTTCTCTCAACTTAACTAAATAAAATCTTTTTAAAAAACCTGAAAAACAAAAAACCCAAATGTAGTATCATCCTCAATGTGGAAAAACTGAGTTTTTCCTCTATAGTCAGAAACAAGACAGGGATGTCCTCCTTCACTGGTTATTTAACATAATACTGGAAGTACTAACCTCAGCAATCAGACAAGAAGAAATAAAGGCATCCAAATCAGCAAGGAAAAGACAAGCTTTCACTCTTCTTAGACAACATGATATTCTGTAGAAAAGCTGAAAGACCCCACTGAAAAGTTGTTACAATTGATACACAAATTTAGTTTAGTCTTGGAATACAGACTCAATGTACCAAAATATGTTGCATTTCCGTACACCACTAACGAAGCAGCAGAAAGAGAAATCAAGGCATCAATTCCATTTACAATTACACCAAAAAACACAAGATACCTAGGAATAAACCTAACCAAAGAGGTAAAAGATCTATACTCTGAAATCTATAGAACACTTATGAAAGAAATTGAAGAGGACACAAAGAAATGGAAAAACATTCTATGCTTATGGACTGGAAGAACAAACATTGTTAAAATGTCTCTACTACCTAAAGCAATTTACGCATTTAATGCATCCCTATTAAAATACCATGAGCAGTTTTCACAGATCAAGAACAATCCTAAAATTTATATGGAACCACAAAAGATCTCAAATAGCCAAGGCAATCTTAAAAAAGCAAAGCAAAACTGAAGGCATCACAATTTTGGACTTCAAGTTATATTGCAAAGTTGTAGTGATCAAAACAGTATGGTTCTGGCACAAAACCAGACACATATATCTAAAGAACAGAATAGAAAACCCAGAAATGGACCCTCAACTCTATGGTCAACTAATCTTTGTCAAAGCAGGAAAGAATATCCAGTGGAAAAAAGACAGGGTCTCTTCAACAAATGGTGTTGGGAAAACTGGACAGCGACATGCATAAGAATGAAATTACATCATACACAAAAATAAATTCAAAATGGATGAAAGACCTAAATGTGAGAAAGGAAACCATCAAAATTCTAGAGGAGAACACAGATAGCAGCCTCTTTGACATTAGCTGTAGCAAATTCTTACTAGATATGTTTCCTGAGGCAAGGGAAACAAAAGCAAAAATGAACTAGTGAGATTTCATCAAGATGAAAAGCTTCTGCACAGTGAAGGAAACAATCAACAAAACTAAAAGGCAACTCTCAGAATGGGAAAATTTATTTGAAAATGACATAGCTGATAAAGGGTTAGTGTCTAAAATCTATAAAGGACTTATCAAACTTAAAACCCAAAAACAAAGAATCCAGTTAAGAAATGGGCAGAAAACATGAATAATTATCCAGAGAAGATATCCAGATGGCTAACAGACACATGAAAGGATGGTCAACATGACTCATCATCAGGGAAATACAAATCAAAACTATAATGAGATATCACTTCATACCTGTCATAATGGCTAAAATCAACAATTCAGGAAACAACAGGTGTTGACAAGGATGCAGAGAAAGGGGAACCCTCTTACACTGTTGGAAGGAATGCAAACAGGTGCAGCCACTCTGGAAAACTATGGAGGTTCCTCAAAAAAGTTAAAAGTAGAACTACCCTATGATCCAGCAACTGCACTACCAGGTATTTATCCAAAGGATACAAAAATACTGATTTGAAGGGATACATGCACCCCAATGTTTACAGCAGCATTATCAACAATAGTCAAATTATGGAAAGAGCCCAAATGTCCATCAAGTGATGAATGGATAAGGAAAAGCTAGTGTGTGTGTGTGTGTGTGTGTGTGTGTGTGTGTGTGTTTATATATTTATATACAAAGCAATATTACTCAGCCATCAAAAAGAATGAAATCTTGTCATTTACAACGATGTGGATGGAGAGAGACAGTATTATGTTAAGTGAAATATGTCAGTCAGAGAAAGACTAATACTATATGATTTCACTCAGATATGGAATGTAGGAAACAAAACGAATGAACATAGGAGGGAAAAAGAGAGTCAAACCATAAAACAGACTCTTAACTATAGAGGATAAACGAGGGTTGCTGGAGAGGAGATGGGTAGGGGGATGGGTTAAATGGGTGATGAGTATCAAGGAGGGTACTTACCATGATGAGCACTGAATGCTGTATGTAACTGATGAATCACTAAATTCTACTCCTGAAACTAATATTACTCTGTATGTTAACTGGAATTTAAATAAAAGCTTGAACCACATTAAATAAATAAATAAACAAGCAAACAAACAAATAAATAAATAAATGTAACGAGAGACAAATAAGGGCATTACATAAGCATAAAGGGGTCAAACCAACAAGAGGACATAAGATTTTTAAATATCTATGCACTTAACGTAGGATTACCTAAATACATGTGGCAAACATTAAGTGAGATAAAGGGAAAAACTGCCACTAATACTAATAGTAGGGTACTTCACCACCACACTACATCAATGGATAGATCATCTAGACAGAATATCAATCAGAAAACAGTAGCTATCCAAAGGTTTATCAGTTTTACTTATTTTTTCAAATAACCAGTAGTTAATTTCATTGGTCTTTTCTATTCTTGTCTCTATTTCATGTATTTCTGCTCTGAATTTTGTTATTTCCTTTGTTCTAATTTCAAGCTTTGTTTGTTCCTCTTTTCTTAGTTCCTTTAGGTGTAAAGTTAGATTATTTACCTGATATTTTTCCTGTTTCTTGACGGAGGTATATATAGCTATAAACTGCCTGTTTAGAACTGTCTTTGTTGTGTCCCAAGTATTTTGGACTGTTGTGTTTTCATTTTCATTTGTTTCCATGTATTTTTTATTTCCTCTTTGATTTCTTTGTTGACTTACTTTTTAGTAGCATATTGCTTAGCCTCCACATTTGTGTTTTTTTTTTCTTGTAATTGTTTCATAGTACCAGAAATCCTAGCCATAACATTCAGAGAAGAAAAAGAAATAAAAGGCATCCAAATTAGTAAGGAGGAAGTAAAACTTTCAGTATTTGTAGGTGACAAGATACTACATGTAAAACCTTAAAGACTCCACCAACGAACTGTTAGAATTAATAATGAATTCAGTAAAGTTGCAGGATACAAAATATACAGAAATATGTTGTGTTTTATACACTAATAATGAAGTTGCAAAAAAAATAATGAAGTTGCAGAGAGAAATTTAAAAAACAATCCAATATTCAACCTCCCTAAAGAAATAAAATACCTAGGAATAAATTTAACCAAGGAGGCAAAAGATCTACACTCTAAAAACTGTAACACATTGATGAAAGAAACTAAGGTAACATAAACAAATAGAAAAATATTCCATGCTCACGGACTGGAAAAACCAGTATTGTTAAAATGTCCATACTACCCAAAGCAAGCCGCAGATTCAATGCAGTCCCTATCAGAATTGTACTGGAATTTTTCAGAGAACAAGAACAAATAATTTTAAAATTTGTATAGAATCATAAAAGACTTTGAACAGCCAAAGCAATCTTGAGAAAGAAGAACAAAACTGGAAGTACCACAATACCAGATACCAAGAGACACTACAAAGCCATAGTAACCAAACGGTATGATGCTGACACAAAAATAGACACATGCATGTAACAGGATAGAGAGTCAAGAAACAAACTCTTACTTATATGATCTATTCATCTATGACAAAGGAGACAAGAATATACAATGGAGAAAGATGGTATTTTTGATAAGTGATGTTGGGAAAACTGGACAGCAATATGCAAAAGAAACAAAACTTGACCATTTTCCTACAACATACACAAAATAAACTCCAAATGAATGAAAGACCTAAAAGTGAGGCCTGAAATCATAAAAACTCCTAAAAGAAAATAGGCAGTAATCTCTTAGACATCAGCTTTGGAAATCTATTTATGAATTTGTTTCCTCAGTCAAGGCAAACAAAAGCAAAATTACTGTGATCGCACCAACATAGAAAGCCTTTGCACAGCAAAGGAAACAAAATGAAAAGGCAATCTACTGAATGAAGAAAATATTTGCAAATGATGTATTCAATAAGGGGTTAATACTAAGTATATAAAAAATGTATAGAACTCAATAACAACAAAGGAATCCAATTAAAAAATGGGCAGGAGACCTGAATAGACATTTTTCCAAAGAAAACATACAGATGACCAAGAGATGCTGGTGCAAAGATGGTCAAAATCAGTAATCATCAGGTAAATGCAAATCAAAACGACAGATATCATCTCATACAAGTCAGAATAGTTAGTATTAAAAATAAACAAGTGTTAGTGAGGATGTGGAGGAAACATAACACTTATGCACTGTTGGCAGGAATGTAAATTGGTGCAACCACTGTGGAAAACAGTATGGAGTTTCCTGAAAATAATAAAAATAGAAATATCATGCAATCCAGTAATTTCACTTCTAGGTATTTATCAATGGAAAACAAAAACACCAATTCAAAAAGATATATGTTCATTGCAGCTTTATTCACAATAGCCGAGATATGAAAGCAACTTAAGTGTCCATCTATAGATGAATGGATAAAAAGATAAGTGGTATATATACACAATGGAATATAACTCAACCATAAAAAAAAAACCCACAACATTTTACCACTTGTGACAAGATGGATGGATGTAGAGGGTATTATGTTAAGTGAAGAAAGCAGAAAGACAAAGACAAATATCATCTGATTTCACTTATAAGTGGAATATCAAAAACAAATCAAATGGATAAACAAACGAAAATAGACATATAGACATTCGGAGAACTGGTGGTTGTCAGAGGGTGGGGGTGGAGGGTGGGGGCGGAGAGTGGGTGAAAAAGGTGAAGAAGATTATGAGATACAAACTTCCAGCTATAAAATAAGTCATGGAGATGAAAAGTATAGTACAAGGAATATCATCAGTAATATTGTAAAACATTGCATGGAGATGATGGTGACTGCACTTATCATGGTGACATTGCATATTGTGTAAAATTGTTGAACCGTTATGTTATATACTTGAAACTAACTGCATGTTAGTAACACTGCATGTCAAGTCTAGTACAAATAAATGAAAACACAATGAGGTATCACCTTACCTCTGCTAGAATGGCTAATAATAAATAAATATTGGTGAGGGTGTGGAGAAAAGGGAACTCTTGTGCAGCCACTATAGAAAACGGTATTGAGGTTCCTCAAAAATTTAAAAATAGTACCATATAATCCAGCAATTCTGCTACTGGGTATTTATCTAAAGAAAATGAAAACACTAATTCAAAAAGGTTCATGCATATATATGTACATATATATGTATACATACAGATACACACACACGAATGGGATACTACTCAACCACAAAACAGAACGCAATTTTGCCACTTGTGGCAATATGGATGGACCTTGAGGGTATTATGGTAAGTGAAAGAACTTAGAGAAAGACAAATACTACATGACTTCACTTATATGTGGACCTAAAAAACAAAAAAAAATCAAGCCAGAACCGTGACTGAGAGATATGGAGAACAGATTGGTGGTTGCCAGAGAGGAAAGGAATGGAGGGCAGGAAAATGGGTGAAGGAGATCAAGAAGTACAATCTTCTAGTTATAAAATAAGTCATGTGTATGTAATATAGAGCATAGCAAAGATAGTCAATTATACTGTACTAACTTTTTTAAGGTAGCAGATAACTTGGTTTATTGTGGTAATCATTTTGCAATGTATACAAATGTTGAATCATTATGTTGTACATCTAAAATTAATACATCATATGTCAATTATAACTTAATAAAATTAAAAAAACACCTTAGATTTGTGAAAAGGTATGTGGATAAAGGGGAACTTACTTGAGTCTCTATTTAGTAATTGCTGGCATGGGAAGATGAGTAAAAGATAAAACATTGGCGTGCACATTACATGGAAGATTATGAGTTAGAAAACATTACTAACAATGATGGAAAAATGAAGGCTTTTGCTATTTCATTAGCAAAGCTTGATATCTCATCTCTCTTTTGTCTCTGAACCACTCTTTTGCTCTTGCCATGCTATTACCTCTAGGCCTTTTTTTTTTCCCCCCTCTTTCTTCCTATCCTCCAGTTCTCATTCACTCTTTCTTTTCTCTATCATTTTTCTCTTCTTTTCCTTCTTTTCCACTAACGCTCTTTTACAAATTTATTTGTGTTACCATAAAAATTAATGTTTTTGCATTTCATCCAGCCTGTCAGAAATTGATTTGATTATTATACTGATGATCTACTGGTCTATCCTGGTCATACCTATAACCCCCACGCCATATGAAATAAACCCATCAGTCAAATAAAAAATTAAATAAATGAAGATTCTACATATAAAGATATATTTACTTTAACACATTCCCTAATTATCAAATTTTTATTATTCTCAAAAGTTGACTGGAGTCTCTCTCAACTCAAAAACAAAGCGTGTAAATTGATAGTTCATGTAGCCTCATAGCCACAAATATTGTTTTCCCATGCTATGAATGTGTAATTCTTTCTTGAAATTTGCTGAGGTATTTGCCTCACTAAAATCCTGTGGAAATGAATGCTGTAGATTTATTAGGCACTCCATAGAAATGTATTTCTTTTGTGTTTTAAATTAGTTGCATTTTCATGTCATTGAGCATGCCCTTGTTCTTGCTTCCATTTGTGGTCTTGCATCCAGTGGGAATTTATAGGGCTCAGATTTATTTAAATTATGCTGATGTATTTGATCTTTCAACATACAGTGCATGGCAAAATGGGTGTCTGTCCATATTCATAAATGAAATATGAGGGAAAAGGCAGGCTGATAAATTCTCCACTAAATCAGGTTTAATTAGATATCAGAAAGCGATAAAGCCTGGCAAAGTTTCCACTCTAAGTGTTACAGAGATCTAAGATCAGAAAATGAAAATAGATATTCAAATGTGTATTATAAAACATTTTCTCAAATTTTATAGGTGACAAAGCAAGAATATACATCTAATTCAGCCAATCCACTTGTTGAGCAGAAGCTTCCTCTTCATTAATTCTTCCAATTTCACTTTGTAAGTAGCTTAGGAAAACCTCTCTACCTGCCCTAAAGATTATTAGGCTTGTAAAACATCGTCATGCTTGCCTACATTAGACCCTAAGAATTGAAGAAATATTATTAGTGACTCACATTTGACATAGCTATGTTTCTGCTTTTGGAATTTGGGCACAATTTGATACATTTCTAAAGCATTGGGTGTAAATCAAGTTTTATGTTTAGTATGATGGGGTAGCTTGGTAATTTAAAAAAAAATCTCAAGAGAATATATTCATGAAATGAAATAGTCTTTTTAAAATAAACAATAGGGACACCGGGGTGGCTCAGTCAGTTAAGCATCTGCTTTTGGCTCAGGTCACAATCCCAGGGTCAGTGGGTAGCCTGCTTCTCCCTCTGCTTGCCATTTCCCCTGCTATGCGCTCTCTCTCTTTCTCTGACAAATAAATAAATAAAATCTTAAAAAATAAATAAATAGTAACCTCTTAATTTGTTTTTTGCACATGTTAGGTATTATTTTTATTTACTGAATTTACTTCAAGTGCGATACAGTCTTACAAGTTTCAAGGATCCACGCACAAATGCACAAAATTACATTTCTTTGTCACAAAGACATACATTGACCCTTTTCACTTTATCCATATGTCTGTCCACTCTTTTCATCTGTCTTCTTCTAAAACACATGAGTGAGAAGAGAGAAGTCAAAATGCCATTAGAATAGTTGTAGGTGTGGGGAAGACATGTCGAAATGTGTGGTGGAAAAAAATGTCATGTATATTTCCTATTCCGTTTGTTCCTTTGCTCACCCTTCACTCTAGTCTTCCCCTTAGAGTCTCACTTATGCATCATCTTTTGCCATGGGATTTAGGACATCCCAGACATGAGTGGAGTTAGTTGTAACTAAAGCTGCTGAAATGATGCTTGTAGATCTCCTCCATGTCTCATCACTAATTGTAAAAATAAACACAGACTGAAATTTAGGGGTCAACAAATATGTTAAATGTCCTAACTTCATTTAAAAACATAGCAAATTCAGTGTGTTATGATTGAATGTACTTTAATACAAATTAAGCACATGGTATTTAAAATGCTACCAAAATGCTAAAATAAATGATCACACCGAAAATATAACATCTACATCCTTTAGAGATTTATATAGATTGTTCATTTTACCAATTCCATTATTTTCTGTGCTGGAGAAATGTTTAAAAAAAACTCACCTAAACTTCCAAGTTTCTTGTAACTGATTGATTTAGTACACTCTTTCTTAAGCTTCTGCACCTCTATTTAATTTTCCTTTATATCCACAATTCTTTTAGACTTTCATCAATAGTTCTAAAGCTCTGCAATTTCCTCCTGTCCTTCTAATGCCCTAATTTGTCATTCAAATTATTATAGCCATCCTCATCTCTAAAGCCACCATGGCAACTGCTCCTTTTGTCTACATCAACTATGTAAGCATTCTCGGTGTAGAGCAGATTTCAAACTCCAGAGTTATAATTCTGTGTTAGTTTTACTTTTTAGAATGCTGAATCCATGCTTCATATTGGATTTGGAAATAACAATTCCCTAACACCTTGTTTGGTGCTACTGATTCCATCCCCTTCTGTGCCCTCTGGGATCATTTTCCATCTATCATTCTCACCTCCCAACACCCCTTCGCAGTTATTTGTCCACTGTTTCCTTTCTTCCATCGTTACAGTCCTACTGAATACTTTTATTCTAAAAACAGGTCCTTCAAGCCTGCCCCCACAAATTAATCCACATTATCATTACTGCTTTCTTTTCCTGTATAGTGTTCGAAGTTATCAGTATTTTTGTTGCTTCCATTTTTCATTTCTTATTAAATTAGGACTCAACTATTATTTTGGTTCTGTCCTCTCTAATGCAAAAATAATATCTCATTTGTTTCCTTTTGTTTCTTATCCATACCCAATTTGAGAAGAGCAAGCATTTCTTCTTGGAAAATGCTCCTCCCCCACCCCCACCCCGACTTTAGTACAAACAGCTAACATTATTTTTATACGTACTTTGAGTGTTTTGTAAATGCTAGACACTGCACTAAAGGATTTTTACACATTTTTGCTTGCATAATATCCCATTAACTGTCCATATTTCACAGATGAAGAAACTGAGACAAAGAAGTTGATTACCTTCCCAAGACCACACAGTGGCAGAAGGGCAAGCTGGTTCCAGAGACCACTCTACAATTATCCTGTCTTTCATACTAGCTTCTGGGCTATCTTCCACTGACCATTCTTATGCTAATCTTTATTCATGTATTTTAATGGTTATATATTGCACAATTACAAAATATTCATCATTGCGTTCTTTCAAGAATACGGATAATAAAGAAATATATGGAATGAAAAATAAAAGTTCTCTACTATCTCCCTAGCCCAATTCCAGTGCCACCCCAAGAAGAAAAGGTTTGTTGTGTGTTCTTCCAGACTGCTTTCTACGCCTTTACTATTTCCATGCATTAACTTTAAAAAAAATTATTTCCAAAATGGGATTATAAAATATATTATGGTATATATATATATATATATATATATATATATATATACACACATACGCACACACACACCATATGCCATATATCAATATATACCATATTATGGTATATTTTTCCATGGGTTAGTCTCTCTTCACTTAATAATGTGCTTGGGAATTAGGGAATTGAGTTCTTTTATTTCAGTACATACAGATCTGAATCATTTTATTTAATGACAGCATAACAATCCATAAGATGGAAATACTGTGTTGATTGGCTTTTAGGCTGTTTCTATTTTTTGTTATTATAAAAATGATGCTATGAATATTCTTGTACAAATATTTTTGTGAACAAGTAAGCAAGTCTTTCTGTAAAACATGTTCCTATAGACTGAATTGTCAGGTCAAGAGGGCATGGTCACTTGTCATGTAAGTACTGACAAATTCCTTCCAAAAAGGTTGCACCAATTCAAATTCCATCAACAGTGTATAAGAGACCTCTTTGTTTTACAGCTTTTCAATTACTTGATGTAACCAGTAAAAAGTTAGCCCATCTGATGGGAAAATTGTTTTCCTAGTTTAGTTTGCAATTCTTTGATTGTAAATGAGTTTTAGCACATTTTATGTTTCTTATCTTTTCATAGTATTAGCCCATTTAAATAATTATTTCTTTTGTCATTTCCTTTAAACATTAGTTAAAAATTATTAATTCTTAGTGTGCTTATTATATTTGTTATAACTATTTCATACTGTTTTATTCAAATATGTTTTCTTTTCCTCTCTTCCTCTACAGAGTTAGTATTCCCATAAGCTCCTTCAATTAAGTTTACTTTGTTAATAACATGCTTTGTTTTCTAGTAACTATATTAAAGCTTCTGAATTTCCCTTTTAATTCTATCTTGTGCACATTTCACTTATTTGATATGTAGTCCCTTCTCATTGCTACTCACTTCTGCATGTTACATATTTTCAGTCTTAATTTCCACTTTCACATAAGACTTGCTTAGCAGAATGTTTAAATTATTTCCAAGAAGATACATAAAGTACTTTGCATATAAACATATACACATTCTGTGTTTTTGTAAATGAACCCGTGTTTATTTATTTATAGTCTATTAATGATTTGGTTTTAATTCTTTTCAGGACACACTCTAAAATTATTCTTGTGTTACTTAAATGTTACTTAGATGCTTTGTTTCGGTAACAATAATTAGATTCTGAATATGTGTCTCCTCAAACTATCTACTAGTCAAAGTCTGTGTTATGTCACACACACGGTTTGAAAGAGGCTTAGCAAGGAAGGAGGGTAGTAATGGGCGGTGGTGTACCTAGTTATCTGACCACAAAGCAGATCATTTTAAAATACCTTTCCTCCTAGAAAAAATTATTTTCAGTAATAATCATAAAAAGAATGTATTTTACACACATTCATATTCATATATGTTTTCACATCTATAAAATTTGTATTTCTTCAACTAAAATTTTATACCTCTTTGTTTGCACTGTTTTATTTTTAAACATTTTAATCATAAATAAAAATTCCATGTCATGGGGGCGCCTGGGTGGCTCAGCGGGTTAAGCCTCTGCCTTCGGCTCAGGTCATGATCTCTGGGTCCTGGGATCGAGCCCCCCATCAGGCTCTCTGCTCAGCAGGGAGCATGCTTCCCCCTCTCTCTCTGCCTGCCTCTCTGCCTACTTGTGATCTCTCTCTCTCTGTCAAAAAAAAAAAAAAAAAAATTCCATGTCATCACATAGAATGACAGAATCGAGGTAACAAGTTCTGTTTGTCCTTACAGTCATTGCATTATCATTGTTTACTTTGAGTTTACTCTTTGAAGGCAGGAGTATGTGGTACCTCAGGGGATGAAGACACCAACAATGCTGGAAATAAGTCAAAGATCTGTAATCTTAGGAAAACTCCTACAACAAATGCATGTAGCTGAATTGACATTTATATGGGATGTATAACTGGGAGTTCCCTGAATTAATGTCTAAGGAGTATACAGTATTGGTCAAGAGGATAAGTAACATATTTGTGCTAATATGAAGCTTACATATAAATTATTAAAACTCCATAACTGCAACAGTTTTTAGAACATATACAAAGTATTTTGGGGGAAATAAATTTTGTCACTAACATTGTTTAAAATGGCTGGGGCATGGTGTTAACAAAAAACAAATCCACTCTGAATAGGTTTTGTTACTGTTTGAATTCTCTACACACACCACACCCCTTATAGGCACACCTCATTTTATAGCACTTCACTTTATTTTGCTTTGCAGACATTGCAGTTTGGTTTTTCTAAAAATTGAAGGTTTGTGGCAACCCCTCAACAAGCAAATCTATTGGTGCCATTTTCCCCAACAGCATCTGTTTACTTTGTGTCTATCACATTTTGGTGATACTCTGAATATTTCAAAGTTTTTCATCATTATTATATTTGTTATGCTGATCTGTGACCAGTAATCTATGACATAATCTATTGTAATTGTTTTGGGTCACCATGAACCATGAACCATGCCCATGTCAGATGGCAAACCTAATTGATAAATGTGTGTTCTGATTGCTCTACCAAACGGCTGTTTTCTCCCTCTCTCTCTCCCTTTCTCTCTCTCTCTCCCTCTCTTAAGGCCTCCCTATTCCCAGGGGCACAAGAATAGTGAAATTAGATCAACAAATAACCACATAATGGCCTCTAAGTATTCAGGTAAAAGGAAGAGTCACACATCTCTCACTTTCACTCAAAAGCTAGAAATGATTAAGCCTAGCGAGGAAGGCACATCGAAAGCCAATATGCGCTCATAGTTGGGCCTTTTACAATATGAAGAAAGTTTTAGTCATTGGATAGAAGACCAAACCAGCCACAATATTACCTTAAGCCAAAGCCTAACCCAGAGAAAGGCTCCAACTCTCTTCAATTCCATGAAGGCAGAGAGAGGTGAGGAAGCTGTAGAAAAAAAGTTTGAAGCTAGTAGAGGTTGCTTCAAGAAATTTAAGGAAAGAAGTTATCTCCATAACACAAGTTCAAGGTAAAGCATCAAGTGCTAATGCAGAAGCTGCAGCAGTTATGAAGATCTAACTAAGACAGTGCATGAAGATGACTACACTCAACAACAGATTTTTGACGTAGAGGAAACACCATTCCTTACATTGAAAGAAGATGCCATTTAGGTCTTTCATAGCTAGAGAGGAGAAGTCAACACCTGACTTCAAAGCTTAAAGTGACAGGCTGACTCTCTTGTTAGGGGCTAATGCAGCAAATGCAGACTTCAAGTTAATGCCAATACTCATTTACCATTCTGAAAATCCTAGAGATCCAAAGAGTTATGCTAAATCTACTCTGCCTGTGCTCTATAAATGGAACAACAAAGCCTGGATGACAGCATATCTGTTTACAACATGATTTACTGAATATTTTAAGCCCACTGTTGAGACCTACTGCTGAGAGAAAAAAAAGATTTCATTCAAAATATTACTGCTCACTGACAATGTACTTCATCATCTGAGAGCTCTGATTAAGATATACAATAAGATTAATGTTGTTTTCATGCCTGCTAACACAACATCCATTCTGCAGCCCATGGATCATAGAGTCGTTTCAACTTTCAAGTCTCATTATGTAAGAAATACATCTCATAAGGTTATAGCTGCCCTAAAGAGTGATTCCTCTGATGGATCTGAGCAAAGTAAATTGAAAACCTTCTGGAAAGGATTCACCATTTTAGATTCCATTCAGAACATTTATGATTCATGGGAAGAGAAAAAAATATCCATATTAACAAGAGTTTGGAAGAATGGATGACTCATTCTGTGGGCTTTCTTTTCACTTTCTTGGTAGTGTTTTATGAAGTACATTTTTTTTTCTTTTTAGTTTTGATGAAGTCCAATTTATCCAGTTTTCCTTTGGTAATTTGTGGTTTACATGTCATATATAAGAAACCATTGCCTAATCCAAGATTACTAACATATACATTTATGTTTTCTTCTAAGAGTTCTATTGTTTTAGCTCTTACATACAGGTCTTTGACCCATTTTAAATAAAATTTTGTATATGGTGTGATAGGGGTTCAAATTCATTCTTTTGCATGTATATACCTAATTTTCAAACAAAGTTATTGAAAAGATTCTTCTTTCTCCCCACTGAATTGTCTTAGTATCCTTGTCTAAAATAAATTGATCACAGATACATGATTTTATTTCTGGAATCTTAGTTCTGATCCATTGATCTGCATGGTGATTATTATGCCAGTATGACACAGTATCATTTTAGTTTTATGGTGAGCTTTGAAATTGGAACATTTGAGTCCTCCAACACTATTCTTTTTAAAGATTTCTTTAGCTATTCTGGGTCCCTTGAATTTTCATATAAATTTTACAATCAGGCTGTCAATTTATACCAAAAAGGCTATTGGAATTTTGATGGAAATTGCACTGAATCTGCAGATCAATTTAGAAATGACTGACATCTTAATATAGTTTTCCAATACATGAACATGGGAAGTCTTTCCATTTGTCTTTAGTTTCTTTCTATGTTATTTTGTAGTTTTCAGTGTACAAGATTTGAACTTTTGTCAAATATCTAATTATTTTATTCTTTTTGATGCTATTACAAATGAAGTGTTTTCTTAATTTCATTTTCAGATTGTTCATTGCAAATATATAGAATAAGACAGTGGCAAACACCTCTGTGGAAGAATTAGTTTATAAATTTGACTTTCTTAAGATAAGTAACTAGAATTGCCAATTACTGAGCCAGTGGGTATGCGTCTTCTCTAGTGTTCTTGAAATTGATGTTTGCTAGCCAACATATACTATTATATTTGGTAATGTGGTAATTGGCTAAAAAATGTTATCTCGGTTTCTTTTAACCTATTTTGTAAGCAAAATTAAACTTCTCATGTATTTGAGTTTTTAAAAATTGTCTGTCTCATGCTTACTTATCTATTGTAATCTTACTGCTTCCTAATATTATATGTTGGTTTTAATTTTGTAATAGCTTTTTAATTGATCTTCTTTCTATCCTTGCAACCTACTAGGCTATTCTCAACTCAGTAATTAAAGAGATTCTATTAAAATGTAGCTCAGTTCATGTCACTCCTCTACTTAAAACCCTCCATTGGTTTGTAATTTCACTCAGACCAAAACCCTAAAAGTGGCCATTTGATCCCATTTGCTTTCTGATCTAATTCCTACTACGTTCCTGTTCTGAATCTATTCTTCATTCTTTCCCTTCCAACTGTCATGGTTTTGTTTTTTAAACCTCTCAGGGTGCACCTTCAATTTTGATTGAAATTGCATTACATCTGTAAAACAATTATCAAAAAATGGAATTTTAAAAATATTTAGTTTTTCTATCGAGGGAAGAGGTATACATCTTCATTTCCTCATATCTCTAATATTATTTGTACAGTTTTCTTCACAAATACCTTATTTATTTTGTTTATTCTTAGATATTTATTTCTTGCTGCAGGAGTTGTTGCTATTGGGGCACCCGAATGGCTCAGTCCCTAAGCGTCTGTCTCCGGCTCAGGTCATGATCCCAAGGTCCTGGGATCAAGCCCCATATCGGGCTCCCTGCTCAGCAGGAAGCCTTCTTCTCCCTCTTCCGCTCCCCCTGCTTGTGTTCCCTCTCTCGCTGTCTCTCTCTCTGTCAAATAAATAAAATCTTTTAAAAAAGGAGCTGTTGCTATTGATAAGCTTTTACTCTATTATATTCTCTTTCATTTCATCTGCATTATATGGGAAAAAATTTATGCATTTATCTTGGCTTTAGACTAGGTTTGAATTCAGTTAATACAATTGTAAATGATTTTAAATTTTCTAATACGTGTTCAAATAACACGCAAATATTTTGCTTCATCCTTTCCACTACTGTATTTCTTATTTTTGTGTTTTATCTTATTGTATTGTAAAACCTTTCAGAATAAAGTTGGAAATAACTGGAGTGGGGCTGGACGTTCTATCTCTTATTAGAAAGTAGAAAGGCAATTTTTCCTTTGCTACAACAAGACATGAGCAGATAAACCTAATATACATATCTTCTTTAAAATCATTATAAATACAGAGAACACTGAAAGAAAAAAACACCAATGAGAAGAACTCTTCCTAGGTGATGAAGTGATTGATGATGCTTTAGGCTTGAAACCAGATGCTGAGGTTGGGGTAAGATAGGTGGGGAAGTGACTGCTGTGAGAGATCAGTCTTTGCTGAGATGAGGGGGAATTAGTCAAACTTTTGACAAAACTATGGGCCGACATGCTGCATTTAAATCTAATGGAGCCCCATGGGCAAACATAGTCCTCTCTGCTCAAAATTTTGCAGGGATCTTTTGTTAAGAAAATAGGGCGAAGGAACAGGATGAGAAAGCAAAGAGATGTGGTGGTCTCATAGTTGCTGCCTTACAACCCTGAAGGCTCCAAGTTTTAATCTTCACTCTCATTGCTCCAGGTCTCAAATACCAGGCAGCAGAACTACAACAATAGAGTCAATTCTCTCCCTCCAACCAGTCTCTCACTCTTAAGACCAAGAGAAAAGATTCCCATAATTTTGCAGTTTATCCTCCAATAGTAGTAGCTGATCATGTTAATTAGGCTTGTGAACCAGAGGTTGACTATCCTTGAGGCCTGTTTCTAAACTAATTGGCTTGCTTTTCTGAGGGAATTCACGAGGCTTAAGTTGGATTTCAAAGAATAAACTGAATAAAGCATGAGTGCTCAGCAATAAAAGTAACCCATAACCAGGGCTCAGGATGTAGGTTTTATTTTAACTTTCATTTTAATTTCCTAATAGACAATAAATTCACCAGTGTTTTAGGCATGGTTCACTGGACGCAGATCCTCAGATAGGCATTCCTGTTTATATGATTTATTAGGAAGTGCTTTCAGGGAAAGGACAGTGACAGAGTGGGACAGAGTGGTCTGGAATCTGGCTTCAGTCTGATCCCACAGAAGCCAGAGCATAAAACATACAGAGTTCATCCCACCATAAGGCAAGAAGGTAGCTTCCTGGATTTCTATCAGCTTTCCATTATAGATGGCCTTCTCTGCTCTGAGATTATCAAGAATAGTATGAGTTCTAGTACTTTAATAATTTCTTTTTTTTTTTTACAATTAAACTTATGATCCAACTGGTATTTATTTCCATGTGGGGTATGGAATCTCCTTAACATTTTTCCCAAATTGTTTAATTACCAGTCTCTTCCACACTGATTTGTAATTCAGCTTTCATCATATATTAAATTTGTATATATATTTGAGTCTATTTCTGGACTTTTAAAATGTCTTCTATTCATAAACCAATACTACAGTGTTTCTACTTATATGGTTCTATAATTTCATATTTAGTAGGCCTAGTCCCCCCATTAATATTTTTTCTTCAAAATTTCCCATCCTAGTCTTCCTTATTTTTCCATATAAAAAAACTTAAGATTAGTCTGTCTACATAGAAAAAAATCTTTGTTTTTATTTTTATTAGGATTTTGATATGCTTATAATTTTACCCATATGAAGTCAAAACATTGTGATACTGAATCTTACTATGTACAATCATGTAACATTGTACTCTTTGGCCACATGTTATTTTCTTGACTGTAGCAGCCTTCTACAGAGTTCTATATATAGCTTTTGCTCATTTCATATTGTACCCTCAATCTATATAATATGATTTGTTGCATAAATAAAACCAAGGACTTCTGTTTATTAGTTATGTATCTTCCATATCCCTGAAATCTCTTGTAATAGTACGAGCAGTTCTATTACATTTCCCAAGATGCAACTATATTATCTACAAACAATGACACTCTACCATTTCTGATTTTTACACTGGTAATTTTTTCCTCTTTTGTAAATACGTTGATTAGTTTCTGCAGAGAAATGTTAAGTACTTGTTATCCTAGTGGCCATCTTTACCTTGATCCTGCCTTTATAGTCATGCGTTAGTGTTTTTCATCAAGCATGATGTACTCAGACATTTAATTAGCTCCCCCTTTAAATTCTTTATATAGAGCCAGGGGACTTTCTCACTGGGCTTGTCCAAGGCTGTTCATTGGAAGACCAGCCTTAACTAGGTTTCTTTGACTTATTTACTTTATCAAACACAGGGCTCACTGGCTCCCATGGATTCCCCTCTTCTAAAAGAAAAAGGATGCCTTTTTATTTTTTTCTAAAGATGCAGCATTATTACTGCTGAAGTCAAATGGCCATATACCCTGGGAATCCTGCTTCCTCATTCTTGGCTTCTATGACCAGCTGCAGAGAGGGGATTTGGATTCTCCTGCCGCTGCCACACTTGGTGTGGGATCTGACATCTAGAGAACTGCTGAAAGGGGCCAGGATCCAGACCTGAACAATCAGGTCTATGTGTTGAACTCTGATTATTGGGAAACAGGAGAAGGGTGAAGCTGGTAGGTACACTTTCCTCCATCTTTTCTCCCACAGAAGGCTTCAAGGTACAGTTTGTCCTGGCAGCCTCTCTAGAGAAACCCTGCATATTCAGCTAATGCATCTGCCACATGACTTGCTAGTTTCCTTGTCACTCCTGGAAAGTATTATTCAGCACTGTCATGCTTGCCTTTACAATGTTTCTCATCTTTCCTTGCTGTGGTACCCTTTCTTCTCATCCTTGCAGCTCTGCAAGGACTTCCCAAATAATATATTAGCACTTTTCTCCTTGTCTCAGGTTTGCTTTCTTTCTCAGGAACCCAGGATAAAATACTTCTCTTAATGCATATTTACTCCTAAACCATACTTAAAGATATAAAGGTTTGCCTATTATTGTCTCTTTTACCTAGGGAGATGATTTAGTAATTCTAGAAATCAAAATTTTTTTTTCTTTCCAGGTCATAAGTGGCAAAATTATCTCTTCTGTCAGCCTGGGTTCTATCAGAGAAGCAGAGCCACTGGGAATACTGTAGAGTAAGGGATTTATTATAGGGATTTGACTTTAAGAAATTGCAGGAACTGGTAAAAACAGCCTGAATTTGGCTGTTTCTTCTGTATGTGGTACTAAACCTGAGCACACGTGGTAGGCTAGTGGGAAAAAATGAAAAGTGAGGGGGCAGCACAAACAATTGGAAACCGTGAGGAATAAGCTGAAACCTGCACCCATCACTCACAGAACTCCCTGACCTCCTTCCATCTCAAAGACTTTGATTTTGCTTCCATGGGTACCTGCTGGGGAAGCTGTTGTTTTGCCAAATCTGGCCCAAACTTGGAGAAACAGAGAAATGATTTAGCAGCAGCTGGAGAAGTTATGGGCTTTGTGAAAACTTCTGTGGGCTCCCAACAGGGCCTGAAGTGCATTGACCTTCAGATAGTAAACCATGGCTATTTCTTTACTTCTGCCTTTTTTGATATCAAGCAAGTTTCTGTTGTGGCAGCTTTAACTGGAAATGTTCAGGGAATTGATTCCTGGCAAATGTAGTTTAGCTTAGCCAAGCTTACACATCATAAAGCCAACTAACATAATGAAGCACCTATCTGGTGTATAAAATGAAACATGCTAACCTTCTCTGCAGAAAGGATGCAATGTCCTATTATTCAACTTTGGGTGATATTCATTCTTTATCCAGATGAATCATACACCCCCTTTGATAACCTTTAACTTAAATATGGACATACAAAGTTAACTACTATGAACTTATGTTAGATAATTAGATGATAAGAAAAGGAAAGAACACATGGGTAATCTATTAATAAATATATTAAAATCACAACAGGAAAGGAATATCCATCACTATTACAGTCCTCGTTATTGCAGCTGGCTACCTCACTGTAGTTATTTATGACATCCTTCACCCACTACCTATTTCATATTCCCTTTGCCCTTAGTAAGCATATCAGCTGATCATGGTTTCTTACTTGGTGGAGTAACAAATATTTTCATTCCTGAATGGTCTGGATCATTATTGCTCCTTCCTATTGGCTTTAGATTCCCATTGACTAATTACAGGTCAGAAGAGTATTTTTTTAAAGATTTATTTATTTATTTGGGAAAGAGAAAGAGTTGGGGGGAAGGGCAGTGAGAGAGAATATTCAAGCAGATTTCCGCTAAGTATGGAGCTCAACACAGGGCTCGATCCCATTAACCATGAAAGCAGGACCTGAGTTGAATCCAAGAATCAGACACTTAATGAACTGAACCACCCAGGTTCCCCAGTTCAGGAGAGTATTAAGAGGTACCCAGGGGGATCTCAAATATTCCAGACATACTCCTTCTTCCCCTCATTGAATAACAGCAACCCTTTACCCCAAAGATACAAATGTATTGATCCAAAGGGGCACCTGCACCTCAATGTTCATAGCAGCAATATCCACAATAGCCAAACTATGGAAAGAGCCAGATATCCATTAACAGATGAATGGATAAAGAAGATGTGATACACACAAACACACACACACACACACACACACAGGAATATTATTCAGCCATCAGAAGAATGAAATCTTACCATTTACATCAATATGGATGGAACTGGAGGGTATTACGCTGAGCAAAATAAGTCAATCAGAGAAAGACTATTATCATATGTGAAATTTAAGGAACAAAACAGAGGTTAGTAGGGGAAGGGAAGAAAAACTGAATGGGAAGTTATCTGAGAGAAAAAAACCATGGGAAATTCTTAACTACAGGAAACAAACTGAGGGTTACTGGAGTGGAGGGGAGTAGGGCGATGGGGTAACTGGGTGATGAGAATTAAAGAGGGCATGTGATGTGATGAGCAATGGGTGTTTTACTCAACTGATGAATTACTGAACTCTACATCTGAAACTAATGATGTATTATATGTTGGCTAATTGAATTTAAATAATAAAAAAAGAATAACAGCCATCCAATTTCCCCTTGGTTATGAAGACAGAATAAATTTAACCAAGTTGGTGAAAGTCCTGTACTCTGAAGACTGTATAACAATGATTAAAGAAACTGATGATGATACAAACAAATGGAAAGATATACTATACTCATGGATTGGAAGAACTAATACTATTACAATGTGTTTACTACCCAAAACAATCTACAGATGCAATGCAATTACTATCAAAATACCAACAGCATTTTTTCACAAAACTTGAACAATCCTAAAATTCATTTGGAACCACTAAAGACCTCAAACAGCCAAAGCAATATTGAGAAAAAAAGAAGTTGGAGGTATCATAATACCGAATTTTAAGTTATACCACAATCTATAGTAATCAAAACAGCATGGTACAAGCCAAAAATAGACACATAGATCAAAAGAATAGAAGAGAGGGCCCAGGAATAAGCCCATGCTTATACTATCAATCAATCTATGACAAACAACGCAAGGATATATAATGGGGGAAAGACAGTCTCTTCAACAAATGGTACTGGGAAAACTGGACAGCTATATGTAAAAGAATGAAACTGGACCACGTTCTAAGATCATACACAAAAATAAACTCAAAATGGATTTAAAGACCTAAATGTGAAACCTGAAACTATGAAACTCCTAGAAGAAAACATAGGCAGTAATCTCTTGGATATAGGCCTTAGCAATTTTGTTTTTTTGGATCTGTTTCCTCAGGCAAGGACAGTATAAGCAAAAATAAACAATTGGGACAACAACAAACTAAAAAGCTTTTGCACAGTGAAGAAAATCAACAGAACAGAAAGGCAACCAACTGAATGGGAGAAGATATTTGCAAATGATATATCTTATAAGGAGTTAATATCCAACATCTATAAAGAACTCATACAACTCAACACCAAAATATTAAGAATCTGATTTAAAAATGGGCAGAGGACCCGAGCAGCTTTCCAAAGAAGACGTACAGATGGCCAACAGACATATGAAAATATACTCAACATTACTAATCATCAGGGAAATGCAAAGCCAAACCACAGTGAGATAGCATCTTACAACTGTCAGAATAGCTAGTCTGAAAAAGACAAGAAAAAAATGTTGGCTTATGGAGAAAAGAGGACACTTACACACTGTTGGTGGGAATGTAAATTGGTGTGGCCATTATGGAAAACAGTATAGAGTCTCCTCAAAAAGTTAAAAATAGAAATACCATACAATTTAGCAATTCTTCTGGCTTATTTATCTGAAGAAAACAAAAACACTAATCCAAAGATATATATACCCCTATGTTTACTGCAGTGTTTAGAATAGCCAAGATAAGGAAGCAACTTGGGTGGCCCTTGACAGATAAATGGATAAAAAGATGTTGTGCATATATGTACAATGATAGGTTACTGATCTGTTAAAAAGAATGAAACCTTGTCATTTGTGACAACATGGATGGATCCAGAGAGTATTATGCCAAGTAAAATAAATAAGGAAGAGCAAGACAAATACTATATAATTTCACATGATTTCACTTGTATGTGAAATCTAGAAAACAAAACAAATGAACAAAACAAAACAAAAGCAGATTCAGACACAGAGAACTGGTAGTTCCTTTAGGATAAGGGAGTAGGGGACAGGTGAAATAGGTGAAGGGGATTAAGAGTTACAAACTTCCAGTTATAAAATAAGTTGTGGGGATGTAATGTACAGCATAGGGAATATAGTTAGTAACATAATAGTAACTTTGTATGGTGACAGATGGTGACTACACTTATGATGAGTATTTCATAATGTATATAAATGTCTAATCACTATTTTGTACACATAAAACTAAAATAATATTTTATCTCAACTATACTTCAATAAAAAAGAAAGATAAATCACCAGAGCCAATGCTGAAGTTCTCTACTTTGCCTGTTAATTTATTAGCACAAACACTTAAAGTAGCCATGAGGCAGTCGTGGCTCACAGTTAAACACTGCTCTGTACCCCACTGGAAGCATTCTTCCTTTGAGAGCAAAGATTGCTTGACTAGAAGAGCCTAAATTTCTGGAAAAGAGATACAGAAATGTTGCTAATTTATTACTAAAAGCAAAGTGATATAAGTTAAGCCCATTTTCTTCTTTTGGTTTCTGGAAACATGGATCCAGGCTTTTGGAGAAACAGCATCATATACCGATCATGGATGTACAGTATATGCTGTATCTTGAGGACACTGCCCCAGTACTGCAAGTTGTTGCCATCCAACCAGTTCTTAACAGTCTTCAATATGTCATTCCACTGTTCTATCAAATCAGCTACTTTAGCGGCATGGTAAAACCAATGAATACCATGAGCAGGGACACATTCCCACACTTTATTTGACATACGATGAGTTTCTAGGTTAGAAATAATGCTGTAAAAAATTCTGTGATGGATGAGACATTTGTAAGTTCAGAGATGGTTTTGACAGGAGCATTGCAGTCAGAGAAGGCAAATACATTGTCAATGTCTATTGCTCCTTTCATAATGCAAGCAATCCAATTTAATCAATCTGCTACTGAGTAGCTGACAGTTTCTTTTGCAGAATCATGCCATATTAGGGGCTCAGTGTTGGTCTGTAATTTTGAAGGATCAGGTACTTGGTACTTTGTTGTTGCCAGATGGGTCTTAGCGAGTGAAAGTCATGCTGCTTCTCTCATGTAACCTCTCTACCTGCTGCCAAGGCCACTTTCTTCATAGGGTCATTGAGCAATTGAGTAAGTGGCTGCAGAGGGATGTTGACTGAAGTCTTCATAGGATAATCTTTCACCAGATAATAAAATCTTCCTCTGAGAGGGTCATTATCTGGTGAGCACTCATATGGGATAGAAGGATTTTCATACTTTGAGCCCATTCAGAGAGATTTCCCTATAGTTTTCTTACCAAGTCTCTAACCACCTACTTAAACTGTTAGTCACAGCTCATGTATTGGTTTAGATCTGTGTATCTGGATATCCTCTCTTCAGGCAAAACAAACTCCTAGGTGCACTGCTTGTAGTCAGCTTCCTGAATATGTGTGCTTTAAAGGAACCCTGGGATGAGGTTATAATGATGCAGCTGTAGTCTTCCAGGTGATATCTGCATAGGATGCAGAACCATCTACACACAAGGACTGAGATTCTTCTCCCTCAGTTTGAATACTGTTGTACATATTTATTGGCAATTCAGGTTTTCTCCTTTTAAGTTGGCTCTTCATATCCAGTGTCCATTTTTATTGGTGATTCACTTGTTCATCTTGATTCTTTCTTTTCCTGCTTATGGCTTTTAAAATGTTGATCCTCTTGTCAGAGTTTTTAATGAATAAAAGATTAATATAAGTTTCTCTGCATTTAAGTAAGTTTTTTCATCAATAGTTATTAAATTTTGGGGGTGGGTAGAAGGAGGGCTAATTATGTTTTATGTGGACAAGGAAGATTTCCTGTGAATGTGTGTAGAGCAAGCAAATTAGCAGTCTTCCTAACTGTAGAAGTAAATGGGACTTTATTCTGGGTGTGAATAGCTTTAGAGTATCTGACATCTGAGTGGCTCTGACTTTTTTCTTTTTTCTTCAGTGTGTCATTGAAGGTGCAGGTTTTTGTCGTCGTCATTTTTTTTTTTATTGCTGTCCCCAGGACCCTTTATACATCCTTCCCCGTAAAGACTGTCTGCTGTCTTGAAAGAATAGTTCTTAGGTTTTATCCTATGCCTAAGCTCTACCCTTGCTGCTGACTGTGATCATACTCTGTACACATGGTAAGTAGGCATGGGAAAAAGGACTCTACTGACTTAGCTGTGCTGAAACCAGCCCTCCAATTAATTATGCTATGATTGCTCCTGCTGTTCGCATTTGTTGACTTTGAACGGGGAGCTTTTCTATGACTCCCTTTGGAAGAGCCCATCTTAACCCTGGACAAATATCCTATATCTGAAGCTTGATATAATAGTTTATAAGGATCAAGAGAGTTTTATTTGAATAAAGGTAGTATTAAAGCAAACCTAGGGCAAATTACTCTGGATCAATTACATTTCTATATGGTTAAATAAGATATAAATATTTTATATAAACATAACAGCAGCTTGGCCACTTACTTTTGGTGTAACTTTGGGCAAGTTAGGTAACCTTTAAGTTCCTCAGGTTTGCCTTTTATAATGCTCATAGTGTTGTGAAATTAGTTGACATATGTAAAAAATAATCAGAATCATCCCCTAGCAGAGGCATACTCTAAATTATTTTCTAATATTCTTCATTTCATACAAATATCTTGTATTCTCACTATTTACACAGATGTAGTATCGACATTTAAAAAAATAATGTCTTGAGGTTGGAGCTGAGGAAGAAGGCTGACTAGGAGGATTGTGAGTTTACCTCATCCCATGGACACACTAAGGCAACAACTTTATTTATGCAACTAACTCCAAATACAACATGAAGACTGATGAAACAGATCTTTCACAGCTAACTGTAGACAGAGAGCCACATCAGAAAGGGGAGGAGGGGCAGAGACATGGTCAAGAACGAATCCTCCAGTGCAACTAACCATAAATGGGAGGGACGTCATAAGTAGAGAGGAGTGAGGGATCAGATCCCACACTAGGCACCCTTAGCCACAAGGACCGACACTGGAAAGATGTTCCCCGTAAAGTTTGGTTTTGAAAATCAATGGGGCTTAACTCCAGGAATTCTAAAAATAAGCAAGACTTAAGTCTGGCAGCCTTAAAAACCAGCAGGCTTAACTCAAGGGAAGCTCAAGAGAGATGGGTAACTGAGTCCCTAGCCTTAGGGAGCCAGCATACTAAATAATTTGGCCTGAGACATCACAGAAGCAGCAGTTTTGAAAAGTGCCTATTGTATACGTGTGGATATACTTAAAATGTGTACTGGTGAGGGAGAGATACGCAGATTCCTCTGGAACAAAAGGGATGGTGAGTGCCATTTCTCTTCCCCTCCGCTAGCCCTAATAGCTGGAAGTTTGCAGGAGCCAGCAATAACACTCTCAATCTACTTCGCTAGCACTGCATGCCCTATTCTGGTATTCCTGTGTGGACCCACCCCATCCAACTTGCCAGCAGGCATCCCCCCAAAGAAGTACCTGCCTTGCCACATTCAGCAGGCAGTCCTGGCTGAGAATAGTACTACTCCAAAGTGACTCCCACCCTGGGGATGAGGTGGGGGGAGATAACCCCACCCCACTCATTAGTGCATCTACAGTTCCTATAGCCAGGTGTCTTAGCTGGTTGTGTAGGGAGAACACCCTTGCTTCAGTGCACCTGCAGCTGTGGCAAGGGACTAACTGCAGGCACCCAGGTTGACTGCCAACCCACCCACCAACAAGCCCAGGGCTACTCTAGACAGGACTCTCAACAGTGTGGAAAGGAAAGCCTGCCCGGTGCACCCATAGCAGGTAAAACAGGTCTTTGGAGCCAGCTGGGCTGAAAACAATCATGTCTGAGACACAAGAGAAGGACACATGCAGCCCACAGAGGGGATACTCCTAAAGTGCCTGGTCCTGGGGCCAAGGGGGAAATTGCTTTATGGGGCACCACAGGTCCCCTTCTACACAAGGCCAGTACTTTCAAGACCAGATGTAGCTGAACTCCCTAATGCATAGAAACAAAAAGGGAGAGTTAGACAATATGAGGAGACAGAGGAATTTGTCAGAAATTAAAGTATAAGAATCACAGTAAAAGAGCTAAATGAAACTCATAAGTAAAATACTTGATAAAGAATTCAAAGTGATGGTTGTAAGGATACTCACTGGACTTGAGAAAAGTGGATGCATTCAGTGAGAACTTCAAAAAAAGAAAATATAAAAAATAACTAGTTAGAGATTAAGACTTCAATAACTGAAATAAAACTTACAGTAGAGGTAATCAATAGAAGATTAAGGATGCAGAAGAATGAATCAGTAAGCTGGAAGACAGGGTAATGGGAAACAACCAAATCGAACAGCAAAAAGAAAAAAAGAATGAAAAATGAGAACAGATGAAGGGAACTCAGTGATACCATCAAATGTAATAACATTCGCATGTATAAGGATCTCCCAAGGAGAAGAAAGGGAGAAGGGGACAAAAAATTATTTGAAAAAATTACAGCAGAAAGATGACCTAATCTGAGGAAGGAGACAGACAACCAGTTTCAAGAAATTCGGAGAGCTCCTAACAAGATGAACAGAAGAAGATACATACCAAAACACATAGTTGGTAAAAAATAAGGATAAAGAGATAATTTTAAAGTTAGCAATAGCAAAGTTATATGCAAAAAAAATTGTAAGGATTTTCATCTTGTTTTTCAGCAAAAAATTTTGCAGGCTAGAAGGGAGTGTCATGATATATTAAGTGTAAAGTGAAGGGGAAGAAATTGGAGGTGGAGACAAAATATGAGAGACTGTGGACTCCAAGAATCAAACTGAGGATTTTAGAGGAGAGGGGAGTGGGGTTGGGAGGATGCGTGAGCCTGGTGGTGGGTATTAAGGAGGGCACATATTGCATGGAACGCTGGGTGTTATACGTAAACAATGAATCTTGGAACACTACATCAAAAACTAATGATGTATGGCGACTAACACAACACAATTTAAAAAATGGAAAAAAAATAAAGTGTCATGATATATTTAAAGTTGAAAGGAAAAAAACCTACAATCAAGAATACCCTATGCAGCAAGAGTTATTCAGAATAGAAAGAGACAGGGTTTCCTAGACGAAAGTTAAAAGTGTTCATCACAGTCAACAGGCTTAGAAGAATCTTTAGAGGAAATTTTACAGAGGAAACAAAAGGCCACAACTAGAAGAAAATTATGAAACAAAAGTACTTTATGGGTATTTAAAGCAAATGTGTAGTGAAGTTAGTAGATTAATCACTTAACCTCCATGGTGGCTTTCTAAAACAGTAAAGTAGTAAAATCAATTATAGCTACAAAAATTAGCCAAGGGATACAAAAAATGAAAAGATGTAAAATATGACATCCTATACATAAAACATGGAGAAGGGAGTAAAAATTTAGTGCTTTTAAAATGTAATTGAATTTAAGCGACCATGAACTTAATATAGACTGCTACACATCTAAGATGTTATATATGAACCCAATGGTAACCACAAATCAAAAACATGTAATAGAAGCACAAAAAATAAAAAGAATCCAAACATAACACTGAAGAAATCCATCATACCACAATGAAAGAGAGCAAGAAGGAATAAAGAAGAACTAAAAACAACCAGAAAACAATTAACAACATGTCGCTATGTATATACTTATCCACAAGTACTTTAACTGTAAATGGACTAAATATTCCTTTCAAAAGACAAAGGGTGATTGAACAGAATTTTTTAAAATAGAAAAACAAGACCATCTATATGTTGCCTACAAGAGACTCACTTCAGGTCTAAAGACACCAACAGACTGAATGTGAAGGGATAGAAAAATATATCCCATGCCAATGAAAGTGGGAAAAAATTAAGCCAGGGTAGCAATACTTATATCAGACAAAATAGACTTGAAAACAATAGACTCAAAACAAAGACTGCCACGAGAGGCAAAGAAGGGCACTGCATAACGATAAAGGGATCAATCCAAAAGATAATATAACAACTCTAAGTACCTAGGCACTCAAATAGGAGCACCTAAATACATAAAGCAAATATTAACATACCTAAAGAGTAATACAATAGCAGTAATGGACTTTAACATCAGTGGATAGCCATCCAGACAGAAAATCTAATAAGGAAACAACAGCTGTGAATGACACACTAGACCAGATGGACCTAACAGATATGTAGAGAACGCTCCAATCCCAAACAGCAGGATACACATCCTTTTCCAATGCACATGCAAAGTTCTCCAGGATAGATCACATGTTAGGCACACAACGGGTCTCAATAAATTTAAGAAGACTGAATCAAATCATACCATGCATCTTTTCTGACCACACAATATGAAACTAGAAATTATAAGAAAAAAACAGGAAAGAATACAAACACATGGAGGCTAAACAATATGCTACTAAACAACCAATAAGCCAAAGAAATCAAAGAAAAAATTTAAAAATACATGGAAACAAATGATACAAACAATACAAAATCTTTGGGACACAGCAAAAGCAGTTCTACAATAGAGTATTATAGTGATACAGACCTACTTAAAAAAACAAGAAAAAAAAAACAAGAAAAAACTCAAATAAAAAATCTAACTGTACACATAAAGGAATTAGAAAAACAGCAAAGCCTGAAGTTAGTAGAAGGAAATAATAAAGATCAGAGCAGAAGTAAATGAAAAAGAGACTAGTAAAACAGTAGAAAAGATCAATGAAACTAAGAATTGGAAAAAATATTTTTATTTATTTATTTATTTATTTTTATTTCAAATATTTATTTGAAAAAATAAACAAAATTGATAAGCTTTTAGTCAGGCTCATCAAGAAACAAAGAGAGAGACAGGATTCAAATAAATAAAATCAGAAATGAAGGGGGAGAAATTAACAACAGACATCACAGAAATACAAAGGACTTTAATAATACAAAAAATTATATGCCAATGAATTAACCTAGAAGTGGATAAATTCCTATAAATATACTATATTCCAAAACTGAATCAGGAAGAAATAGAAAATTTGAACAGTAACAAATTTACTAACAACAAATTTGAATTGGCAATCAAAAATTTCCAATAAAAAAAAGTCTAGAACCAGATAGCTTCAGAGATGAATTCTACCAAATATTCAAAGAAGAGTTACCTATTTTTAAAAACTATTCCAAAAAATAGAAAAGGAAGGAAAACTTCCAAATGCATTCTATAGGGCCAGCTTTACCCTGATCCCAAAACTAAAAACACTACAAAAAGAAGAAGAAGAAGACTAAGGGACAGCTTTCCTGATTAACAAAAAAGCAAAAATCCTCAATAAAATATTAGTAAACTGAACGCATCATTCACGAAAAGAGTCATTCACCACAGTTCAGTGGGATTTATTTCAGGGATGCAAGGGTGATTCGATATTCCACAATGTGATACATCACATTAACAAGAGGAAGAATAAAAATGTATGATTATCTCAATAGATGCAGAAAAAGCATTACACAAAATGCAACGTCCATTCCTGATAAAAACTCTCAATAAAATTAGTTTAGAGAGAACATACCTCAACATCATATAGGCCTTATATGAAAAACTCACAGCTAATATCATAATCAAAGGTGAAAAAAACTGAAAGCCTTTCTCTTTCAGTTAAAAAACAAGACAAAATGCCCACTCTCACCACTTTTAGTACTGGAAGTCCTAGCCACAGAAATCAGACAATAAAAGGAAATGAAAACAATCCAAATTAGTAAAAAAGGAAGTAAAACTGTCACAATGCAAATGACATGATTCTATATATAGAACCCTAAAAATTCCACCAAAATGCTACTAAAATAAGTGAATGTATTATATAATAATATATAAAATTATTATGAATATAATTATATTAATAATAAATCCAGTAAACTTGTAAGATACAAAATTAATATACAGAAATCTGTTGCCTTTCTATACAATAATAGAAACAGAAATTAGGAAAACAATCCCACTTACAATTATACCAAAAGGAATAAAATACCTAGGAATAAATTTAAGCAAGGAGTTGAAAGGCCTACACACTCATAACAGTAACATCTTGATGAAAAAAACTGAACACAATACAAATGAAAATATAGTCCATGCTCATGGACCAGAAGAATTAATATTGTTAAAATATCCGTACTACCCAAAGCAATCTGTAGATTCAATGTAATCCCTATTGAAATATCAATAGTATTTTTTTTTCACAGTTTTAGAGCAAAAATTCTAAAATACGTATGGAACTATAAGACCTCAAATAGCCAAAGCTATCTTGAGAAAGAAAAACCAAGCTGGAAGTATCACAGTCCTAAATTTCAAGATATACTACGAAAGTATAATAATGAAAACAGAACAGTACTGGCAGAAAAAGAGACACATAGATAAGTAAAACAAGATAGCCCAGAAATAAACCCACACTTATATGATCAATTAATCTATGACAAAGAAGGCTAGAGTATATACAGTGGGAAAATACAGTCTCCAATAAGTGATGTTGAAAAAACTGGACAACTACATGAAAAGGAATGAAATTGGACCCCTTTCTTACAGTATACACAAAAACTCAAAATGAATTAAAGACCTAATGTGAGACCTGAAACCATAAAACTCCTAGAAGAAAACATAGGCCGTAATCTCTTGGACATCAGCCTTGGCAACATATTTATGTATTATGTCTTCTCAAGCAAAGGAAACAAAAGCACAAATAAACTACTGGGAATACACTATAAAAAAAGGTTTTACAAAGCAAAGGAAACCAATAAGATGAACTAATCATCTACTGAGTGGAAGGAGATATTTGCAAATGATTTATCTGATCAGGGATTAATATCCAAAATACATAAAGAAGTATACGACTCAATAATGAAAAATCAAAGAATCCAATTTAAAAATGGGGAGAGGACTGGAATAGACATTTTTCCAAAGAAGACATACAGATGGCCAACAGACATATGAAAAGATGCTCAACATCGCTAACCATCAGGGAAATGTAAATCAAAACCACAGTGAGATTTATCACCTCACCAATCAGGATGGTTAGTAACAAAAGAACTAGAAATAACAGGAATTGGCAAGGGTATGGAGAAAAGGGAACCCTTGTGCACTGATGGTGGGAAATAAATTG
>CM052895.1:55053789-55094378 GCA_028534135.1 Potos flavus
ATCAGGGTTTTGACTGAAGATTTACTGGGCTGTAGCTGAGGTGGTGTTCTGGGAGTAGGAGGAGCATTTTAGAACCATGTAGAGAGTTTCAGTGCAGAAATACCAGAGTGCATGCTCTATGGCTCCCACACCTCTAACTTCTTTCCCTGCAATCCTAATTTCTGATGAGCTGTCCCACAAAATCAACATGTCTGTAGATTCCAAAAAACATGCTTTGCTCTTGTCTAGAAAATCCTTGTGACTGGTAATTGGGTTTTGACAAGATGACAAATGAGGATGTATGCAGAAGATAAAGAAATCTTAGACATTAAGAAAAAGAATGTTTCAGGTTGAAAGATGGAGGAAATGCAAGATGGAAGAAAACAGGAACAAGTAAGCACTGCTAACTTTTAATAGATGTTGAATGCATAATTTGAAAATCTATTTATTCAGGAATAAAATCGCATTGTATTCTTGATATAACAGGCCCTACAGCTATAGGGATATAATCATAGATTCCGGGGACAGCATTCCAAATTCTCTACCTTAACTCCTAACATCAAACCTTTCCTTCTCTTTCTAAACAAAATGTGCTTACTCTTTCTAAATGAATTTCAGAGTTAGCAGGGTATAGTAGTTTGCTAGGACTGCCATAACAAAATACCACAGACTGGGTGGCTTAAACAATAGAAATTAATTTTCTAACAGTTCTGGAGTCTACAAGTCCAAGATCAGGGTGTTGGCAAATTTGGTTTCTTCTGAGGCCTCTCTTTAACTTAGAGATGGCTTGCTGTGATAGTCACTGAATGGATAAAAAGGCAAAACTTTAAAAAATAAAGACGAATTACTAAGAGCACAAAAGTACATGAAGGGAAGAGAGATATGCCACTCACACAAATGAAGTAGTGGAGCCAGAGGTCCAAGAGAAAGGCATAGGAAGACTCTAAACTCACCTCCTCCCATGGACACATCAAATCTATACCTATATACCAAGCAACTCTTCCCGAAGAGGAACTGAGATGAAACCAAGGAGGTCCACACCACATGTAATAATTTAAATGTCAAGATTAAAGATAAGGAATCTTAAAAGCAGCAAGAAAAAAAAATGTATAAGGAAAACCCCTTAAGAAATGTTGAAGGGACTACTTTAAGTGGAAAAGAAAAGGCTGTAACTAGAAGAAAATTATGAAAGGAAAAATTTCATGGGTAAAGGCAAACATATAGTAAAGGTAGTAGATCAATCATTTATGAAGCTACCATGGATGTTAAAAGACAGAAGTAGCAAAATGAATATTATCTAAAAATTAGTAAAAGGATTAGAGGGTTCACAAAATAAAAAGATGTAAAATATATCAAATATGCCATCATATACATAAAAGGTAGAGGAGGAGGAGTAAAAATGCAGTGCTTTTAGAATATGTTCAAACTAAAGTGACCATTACTTAATATAGACTGATACATATTTAAGATGTTATATATGAAACTCATAATAGTTACAAACCAAAAACCTATATAGGTACACAAAAAATAAAGAGAAAGGAATCCAAGCACAGCACTAAAGAGAGTCATCATTCACAAGAGAAGAAAGCAGGAAGAAAGGAAAAAGAACTACACACATGCACACGCAAAAACAGAAAGCAGTGAACAAAATGGCAATAAATACATCCCTATGAATACTTATTTTAAGTGTAAATGGTCTAACTTCTGCAATTAAAAGACACAGGGTGACTGAGTGGATAAAAAAAAATAAGACTGTATGCCTACAAGAGACTCACTTCAGATCTAAAGACACGTGCAGACTGAAATAAAGTAATGGAAAAAGCTATTGCATGCATATCTAAAAAAAAAAAAAAAAAAGCCAGGGGAGCAACATTTATATCAGACAAAATAGACTTCAAAACAAAGACTTTAACAGACAAAGAGCACTACATAATGATAAATGGATCAATCCAACAAGAGGATATAACAACTGTAATATCTATACATTTACTGTAGGAGCAACTACATACATGAAGTAAATATTAACAGGCTAAAGGGAGAAATAGACAATAATACAGTAATAGTAGGGGAATTTTAACACCACACTTACATTCATGGATAGATCAACAAGGAAACAAGTGGCTTTAAAAGACACATTGGATCAGATGGACCTAAGAGATATATAGAGATATATTCTTCCAAACTGCAGAATACACATTCTTTTCCTTTTTTTAAAGATTTTATTTATTTACTTATTTGAGACAGAGAGAGAGAGAGAACACAATCAGGGAGGAGGGTCCAAGGAAGAGGGAGAAGCAGACTCCCCACTGAGCAGGGAGCCCAATGCGGGGCTTGATCCCAGGACCCTGAATTCATGACCTGAGCCGAAGGCAGATGCTTAGCCAAGTGAGTCACCCTGTGCCCCAAATACACATTCTTTTCAAGTGCACATGTAACACTCTCCAGGACAGACCTCCAGTTAGGACACACACAAAAAAGTCACAAAATTTAAAAGGAGTGAAATCACACCATGCATCTTTTCTGACCACAACAGTATGAAAGGAGAAATCATTTACAAGGGGAAAAAAAAAAGAGCTGGAACTCTCCCCACCCCAATCACCAAACATGTGGATGCTAAACAACATGCTACTAAACAAACAGTGGGTCAATGAAGAAATCGAAGAGGGAATAAAAAATCTGGAGCCAGGTGAAGATGAAAACACAAGGGTTCACAACCTTTAGGATGCAGCAAAAGCAGTTCTAAAAGGGAAATTTATAGAGATACAAGTCTATCTCAAGAAACAAGAAAAATTTCAAACAATCTAACCTTACATTTAAAAGAACTAGAAAAGGAGAACAAAGTCCAAAGTTAGTAGAAGGAAGGAAATAACAAAGATCAGAATGGTAATAAATAAAATAGACTGAAAAAAAAACAATAAAAAAGACCAGTGAAACCAAGAGATGGTTCTTTGAAAAGATAAACAAAGTTGATAAACTCCTAGCTGGACTTATTAAGAAAGAAAGAGAGAAGACTCAAAGAAAATCAGAAACTAAAGAGTAAAAGTTGCAAACAACACTGCAGAAATGCAAAGGATTATAGAAGACACCTATGAAACACTATATGACAACAAGTTGGATAACCTAGAAGAAAGGGGTATATTCCTAAACACAATCTCCCCAGACTGAATTAGGAAGATACAAATCTGAACAGATCAATTACTTGTAATGAAATTGAATCTGTAACAAAAATCTCCTAAACAGAAGTTCAGCACCAGGTGGCTTCACTTGAATTCTACCAAACATTTTAGAAGTATTAATACCTATCCTTCTAGAACTATTCCACAAAATAGAAAAGAAAGCTCCCATATTAATTCTAAAAGGCCAGCACTACTTTGATACTAAAACCAAAGATATTACTGAAAACATTACAGGCCAATATCCCTGATCAACTTAGATGTAATAATCTTCAAAAAGTATTAGCAAACCAAATTCACCAGTATATTAAAGGATAATCCACCACAATCAAGTGGGATTTATTCCTGGACTTCAAGGTTGCTTCAATATCAGCAAATTAATGTGATATACCACATTAACAAAATAAGAATAAAAACTGTATCATTATCTGAATTGATGCAGAAAAAGCATTTGACAAAATTCAGCATCCATCCATAATAAAAACTCTCAACAAAGTGGGTTTAGAGGGAACATAACTCAACATAATAAAGGCCATATATGACAAACCTATGGCTAACATTCTACTCAATGGTGAAAAACTGAAAGCTTTTAAGATCAGGAACAAGGAACAAGACACCATTTTTACTCAACATAGTAATGTAAGTATACAGCGATCAGACAAGAAATAAAAGACATTCAAATTGATAAGAAAGAAGTAAAAAACTGTCATTATTTGCAAATGACATGATACTATATATAGAAACCCTAAATATTCCACCAATTAATATTAGACTAAATGAATTTGGTAAAGTTATAAGATACAAAATTAATAAACAGAAATCTGTTGTGTTTCTATATTCTAATAACAAAGTAGCAGAAAGGGAAACAAAGAAAACAATCCCATTGCACCAAAAAGAACAAAATACCAGGGAATAAATGTAAACAAGGAGGTAAAAGACCTATATTCTGAAAACTTAAGGAAAATTATGAAAAAAATTTATGACACAAATAAATGGAAAGATATACCATGTTCATGGATTCAAAGAATATTGTTAAAATGTTCATACTACCCAAAACAAACTATAGATTCAATGCAATCCCTATCAGATACCAACAGCATTTTTCACAGAAATAGAGCAAATAATTGTTAAATTTGTATGGAACTACATAAGAACTCAAACAGTTAAAGCAATCTTGAGAAAGAAGTACAAAAGCTGGAGGTATCACAATAACAGATTTCAACATATACTTAAAAGCTATAGTAATCAAAATGGTAGTGGTACAAAAATAGGTGCACACATCAATGGAACAGAATACAGAGCCCAGAAATAAACCCACACTTATATAGTCAATTAATCTATAACAAAGGAGGGAAGAATATAAAATGGAAAAAAGACCGTCTCTTCAATAAATAGTGCTGGGAAAACCACATGACTACACGCAAAAGAGTGAAATTGGTCCACTTTCTTACATTATACACAAAAATAAATTCAAAATAGATTAAAGACTAAAATTTAAGACTTGAAACCAAAAAATTGGCAGAAGAAACATAGGGCTTAATCTTCTGGACACTGGCATTAGCAATATTTTTCTGGATCTGATTCTTCAGGCAATGGCAACAAAAGAAAATAAAAAGCAAACCACAGGGAGTGCATCCAACTAAAAATCTTTTGCACAGAGAAATAAATAATCAAAAAAATGAAATGACAACCTACTAAATGGAAAAAGATATTTGCAAATGATACATGTGGTAAGGAGTAAATATTTAAAATATATAAAGAACTCATACAACGCAATAAAAAAAAAAAAAACAGAAAACAATCTAAAAATGAGCAAAGGGCCTAAATAGTCATTTTCCAAAAAAGACATATAGATGGCCAACAGACACATGATAAGATGCTCAGTATCACTATTCATGAGGGAAATGCAAATCAATGCCATATTGAGATATCGTCTCATACTACTTAAACTGGCTAGTATCAAAAAGACCAGAAGAAATATTAAGTGTTAGCAAGGATGTGGAGAAAAGATGCACTGTTGGTGGGAATACAAATTATTGTAGCCACTCTGGAGGTTCCTCAAAAAATTTTAAAAAGTGGGGCACCTGGGTAGCACAGTCAGTTGAGCATCTGACTCTTGGTTTCAGCTTAGGTCATGATCTCAGGTTCATGAGACTGAGTCCCACATCAGTCTCTCCACTTAGCAAGGAGTCTGCTTACAACTCTCTCTGCCTCTCTCTCTCTCAAAAAAATAAATCTTTTCTTTTTTTAATTAAAAATAGAAATAGCACATGATTCAGGAATTCCACGTCTGGGTATTTACCCAAAGAAAACATAAGCACTAATTTGGAAAGCTATATGTACCCCTATATTTATTACAACATTATTTTCAATAGCCAGATATAGAAGCAACCCAAGTATCCCATTGACAGATGAATAGACAAAGATGTGGTAAAAATATACAATGGAATATTACTCAGTTATTAAAAAATTTTGCCATTCTTGACAGCACAGATGCAGCTAGAGTGTATTATGCTAAATGATAAGTCAGGTAGAAAAAGACAAATACCATACGAATTCACTTACATGTGGAATCTTAAAAACAACAACAAAACAAAACAGAAATGGACTCCTAAGGGCACCTACGTGGCTAAGTGGGTTAAATAAGCCTCTGACTTCAGCTAAGGTCATGATCTCAGGGTCCTGGGATTGAGCCCGCATCAGGCTCTCTGCTCAGCAGGGAGCCTGCTTCCTCCGCTGCCTGCTGCTCCCCCTGCTTGTGTTCTCTCTCTCTCTCTGTGTCAAATAAATAAAATATTTATAAATAAATAAGTAAAATAAATAAAATAAATAAATAAATAAAAACTTTAAGAAGAACAACACTGCTTGAAATTGCACATTGAAAGGGCACACTTTTAGCAGACAAATCCTGTCCCAGAATGATCCACACAGATGCAGGACTTAGAACTACTTGACTTAAAAGATAAAGCTTGTCTAGTAAAACCTGTTATCTAAAGAAACAATATGTATAGCTCATTATTTTATATCAAGTTTACTTCAAGTATAACAGCTACAGAGAAAATGTTCTGAATATGCAAGAGGTCAAAACATATTGTCCAAATAAATTGTTCTTAAGCCAAGTACTAGAGAGCAAACTTCAAGAAATCAAGAGAGGACTGATGATACTTGGGCAAAAGGACTAGTTTTCGAATTTTCTTAAGATTTATACAGATAGAGTCAATGTTTTCATGTACGAACATACTTAAAACTTCTCTTTAAAACTTCCGGGTAGAAGCAGAATATGGAGACTAATAAATGGTAACTATAGTTGTATACTGAAAACTCTGCCACTATGTATAAAAACACTCTGCTACTTATCTATAAGAATTTTGCCAGTATACTTAATTGCTTCTTGGCTGTAGAATATATTAGACAACCAGAGACTTTAGAATTTGGTAGTTGGTATTACATCAACTTTTCACATTGACTGCCTTTCTTTCTGCCTAGGTAGGCAATATTGCACAGGGAAAGCTTACGCCACAGGAGCCATGAGGCTCAAGATCTTGCTTGTGATCTTATACACAGAGTAAAATTTTAGAAGCCATTAAGAATTGGGGATCTTGATTTTTACTGTAAGTGAGCCATCAACTTGATAGTATGCAATTCTGATAGAAAATAATCTAAATACTTAAGAATACAGTAGGAAAGACTGAAAAATATGACACTGCAAAGAGTTCCACTGATTAGAAAAATAGAATACTGATAATCTGACAGACTTACAAACTTTCTGACTTAAGAACATTTTGGTGTAAAATGCTACATCTATAAAACTATAGTATATAGTTTTCTCCATTTTATTACTAAATGACTAAGCTATACTTTAAAAAACACTCTGAAATGATACCCCACAATAATACTCAAAGCAAGAATTTCTATAGCTATTTAATCAATGACAAATTTTAATCTTTTTTAATTTAGAAAGAAATCAGTTAAAATATGTTTAACGTTTTTAAAACAAATATAACTCCACATAATGCTTTTGGGCCAATGTCATATCAATATGCCCAAATAACTAAAGTCAAAAATTTCAGTTAGAGTAAGGAGTTCTTTGAAATATTAATATTTATATATAAATATAAATTATATATAATATATAAATTATATATAATTTATATATATTATATATAATTTATATATAAATTATATGTATAATATATATTATAATATATATAAATTAATATTTATACACAGTTAAATTTATCTGCTTCTTCACTTAAGGTGACCAGGATTAAAACTAACCTTTTGTGGACAGTTTATAACAATCCAAGAATCAATTAGCATCTTATATTATGAAAGATAAATATGAGGAAGGATTTGAGGAAAGTTTTTTCCCAGGAACCTAAGCTGGGAATTATTTGTTCATCCACATGATTGTGTGTTTTTGTTTTATTCAATTATTCAACCTAATTATTCACACAGGCTGTTTCAGACTGTCCCACACTGGCTAATATGGTCTCTGTGTGCTCCTATTTTATGTCCTTACTGTCTTCTTTTTAAGACTCCTCTTAGTCTGACCAGCAGGCTGTATATTCGGGTGGTAAAGAGAAAGGAATTGGCATTATTTAGACTTCATGCTTGGAGACCGTGAATAGATTCAGACTCCAGTGAATTAAGTATTATAAAGACAAAATTGTAAAATCAGTATTAAAAAAAACCCAACCAACATATTCTATGGGAAAAGTAAAAGGAGTTTAGAAAGACGTTTTATTCTCTCTGTTCTGTGATCTAACAAGCTGTGGATGATACTGAAAGTCCAGTCAAGAGATCAATGAGGGTGAATGGGGAATCAGATGTGGAAGGTCTGTGATGCGCTGAGGCACCTCAGGTCATGTTCAATAAAATACCAAAACCTGAAGGTAGGAATGCACATCAGATCGTGTTTTTTAAAAAGCCTAAACTAAATCACACCTCACACATACTATCAGAGAGCCCGTGTTCTGGGTAAAGATTGAAGAATGAATGGTTCAGTTCTCCAAAAGCCACCGGGAAATGTCAGCACCATCTAGTTAATGAATTCCTGATTTGTTTGGCATTTGCACTTTCTTAAGAAATTGCTGATGTGTTTAGACTTCCTCTTCTCCCCAGCAGCAGTGAAATTTGTTGATTATGATGGCCTTATATAACATCATCCAGGCAGAAAGCTAAAAGATTACACATTAAAAAGAAACAGGCCTGTTTATTACCGGGCATTGTGCTGCCTCATATGCATATCTCTGTTCTTCAGTCTTTGACCAGGTTGCTTTGTGGGAGATGCTTTGTTAAAAGTATTTCCATGGCAGGCCTCCACTCATGAAAATGTCATTTTCTCTGCCTGGTTGTGATAGGAAGTCTTTTTCACCTATTAAAGTCTTTTTCACCTGTTAAATTTCCTTCAAATATTTTTGTTTGACACACACAAAAAAAAAAAATTAGGGGAGGACCATTTAAAAAAAAATGTAGATTTAATGAGGAATTGATGTTTATACTTAAAAACCTTTATCAAAGAAACTGCTTCTGTACTGCTGAATAAAAGCCCACAATCTTTGCAGATTTCCTTCAACCAGGTCAAACAACCCAGATGTTTATATTCCACATTATTTTCCTTTAACTATTTTTAACTGTATGTTTGTTGTAGGAGATATTCCACCACATCTATGAATCCTGCCACTTTAGTTTATTATAAAGATCAGCCTTTTAAGCTGTGAGGTTAAAATTACTCGATTAAAAATATCTGGTATGGCTCTAAAGGAGAAACATAATAGTTTAATATTCTCTACCTAAATATTATTGCCTTGACCAGACTAGTTTTGCGGGTTGTATCCCATATTACATAGCTCTTTGAATGGTAAGCTAATTAAATTAATGTGCTTATATTCTTTTTTATTCTAAAGGGACACAATTCCTCCATTAGGCAGAATTCTGCATTTTGATAATATGTTTCTACCCCCATGGAGCTCCTGTTTGTGTTTGATATTGTTTTCATATGAGAATTTTCTACTCTGGCTCTACTTGTCTTTGACCTCCACAGCTGTTCCTTCAACCCTCTCTAACCCATGACCTTAGCACCTAACTCTTCTCCACTCCTCTGGATGAGTATGAATTACCCAACCAACACCTATGAACCTGCAAAAGCAATTCTTCCCTATTCAGAGAACCATTTTTGACCAATTTGACCAAATTAACTGAACTCTGACCCTTTCTGCTAATGCTTTAAAAATTTTGCCCTCTTTTTCCCCTAACAGACCTTTCCTTCAGAGCTTTCTGATATCTGGGATTTTTAGCACAAAGACTTATGCCAGGATTTTTCCATTTCTGCACTATCGACATATTGGGCTGCATAGTTCTTTGTTGTGGGAGTTTCGCCTGACCAAGAGGCTTAGTGGCATCCCTGTCTTCTACCTACTAGAAACTAGAAACTAGCACACTGACCCCCCAAGTGGTGACAGCCAAGAATGTCTTCAGACATTAGCACATGTCCCTTCTGTCATCATTGTCTTCCTCATCTCCTCCTTCTGGCCCATTTTGAGAACGACCGGTTTGTAGTAACAATTGCTCCAGTTAATTTTCTTCCACATCCTTTACTATGATTTGGATAAGGATCGGGCTCTCTGCTGCTCATCCTGAGCCACTTCCATGAGGATAGAGTGCTGGAGATCCCCTGACATATCCTTTCTTAGAGCCTTAGTGACAAGACAGCTGAGCAAGTCATTTCATCAGTTGCCAGTATTTTGGGAGTGATTCTTAACCAACTTAGATGAAGATGGTGGCCAATCTCCCTGCTTTTACAGCTGTAACCCTCGCTGAAGATCAGATTTGCATAATGTAGTTAAGGAATTTCAAACCCTCCTCGGGAAAGACAAAAATCCACTGAAGGATTTTGGTCTGTCCTTGGGGCATTTAGTCTGGGACTCTGGTATCTAGCAAGTAGCTCACCTTGTGAGACTCAAATAATAAAACTTGGTTTGAAAAATCAGAAAGGATTGATGATCAGACTGATATAGGATGTATGGGTCACAATTTGACTACAGACTGGTTTAAAAAGGGTATAAAATAGGGTAAGACCTCACAGCTACCTTACCTACTTTCTTTTTGGAGAGTCTTAAATCTGAGGTGGCAGATTTAGTCTGAAAACACAGAGGATGGCAGACTCTTTTTCTCAATTACATGAGTTTATGGAGTACTCGGAAGGTATTTTGACCTAAAATAAGAAAATTTATGGATCAAATTAATAGCTCTTTAAACAATTTGAAATACCAAGGACTATGTCCAATTTAGAGAAAGATGTTGGCTGAAATAATGACAATGGATATTGGAGGAACAATTGGCCTACCTTGGAGCAAGAGACAATATCTTTAAAAAATAAACAAAAACAACAAAAGAAAACAACTACTACTCCTTAAAATAATTGCTCTAGTCTGCCAATAAATGCCTTCAACAAAAAGAAAAATTTCCATATAACTGCAAACCCAGAATGCTCTATTTCTTACTTAATACCAGGACTACACCGTCTAATATAAACTTAACCACTTTTTCATCATTTCTTTCTCTGGAGTAACAAAAATGTTTCATAAGATTTCTCTCTCTGTGTGTGTGTGTGTGTGTATCAATTTTATCTCAATAAAACGGTTTAAAAACAAATGTTTCACTGATAGTTAGCCCACATATCCTTCAGACTCTGCCTTTCTTTTAGCCACTCCCTGTCTCTCTACGCCCTCTCACCAGTTAGTATGCTTTTTTGCTTAGTGATTTTACTTTGGTGATTCTACAAGAGACCTTATTTATTAATGGGGCACCTCTATTAAACGTGGGCCTGAGAGTCTTTCTGGAATTCCAGAAGGAGAAGCAGCTTTGACTTGGTATTTGAAGATGGATCAGATTGGTTATGTACTATCTGAGGTTCCTCCTACCAACATCTCAGACCTTGAATCTGTCCCCAGTTTTATCTGGGCCAGGATCAGCTCAGGAAAGGAGGAAGTACACTTACGTGTTTCAATCAAACCTTCAACAACTTTACTGAAACTGACCCAAAATACCCTTAAAAAAAGACTTTTGAATGACTACAGCCCATATTTATACTTACAGGAAAAATTCATTATCCTGTATTAGTCTTCGTAAAAACCTCCACTTCATCCCTCAAAAAGACAGACAAGGCTACTGCTTTTAACAAGATTTGAGAGCTACTACAAAGATTGTTTTGTCACTTTTTTATAGTCCTCAATTCTAATACCACTTCACTCTCACTCAACATGCTTTAGAATGGCCTTGTATTAAGACTCACTGTATCTATTTCCATCACTTGGGAAAATCAATGAAATGAGTAGTTATTTTCCAAAGGTTTACAGAAGCACTCTCTTCTTGCAATTACATAATCCTAACCTTAGCGACAACCAGCTTAGAGATATCCAGTTTCCTCAGGACTCATATACTCTTGAAAATACATATTTTACACACATCTACACTTATATAAAATGTGGATGATCTTCTGTTATGTTTTTATAGGTTGAAAGTCTTGCAGAATTTATTCTCTTTGTTGACAATGTTAGTGTATAAGGTACACAAAGTCTCTAAAGATCAATTTGAGTTTTTTAGTCCCAAGTCCATTATCTAGGCCATGACATCACATAAAATGGGAAGACTGTTTCTCCTAAAAGATTAAAAACTGTTGTAACTTTCCCCAGATAATTACCAATGTGGAGAATTTCTTGGTCTCATGAGGTAGGATAGACATTGGATACCTAACTTTTCTGAACTGGCCACCCCTATATACAATCTACTGAAAACTGGCAAGCCTGAGCTATTGACCTGGACAGACTCACTAAACACAGTCTTTTGTAAGGTAAAAAATTTCTCCCATCACCATGAACGTTTCTTCTACTTGCACATCAACTTTGAGGATTCTAACTCAATAGCACAACAGACTTTAGGTATCCTACCTATGTACCTATGAATATTTTCTTATTATGGTCTGTTAGCTAAAAGCCCTTTCTTGTTACAAAGAAACTGCCCAAATAGCAGGAAAGAAATTTTAGACCTGGGTAATATCAGGTAGCATCAATGAGTATCATCAATGCCGACTGCCACATTCTTTTGGCCGCCTTCTTTTGGTGGCAATTTTTTTGTGCTTGTATCTCTATTTATTTAAGGTTTTTTTTTTATTGTTAAAATAAGATTCCTGAAGTTGTTTCCCTGGCTACTCTGGGGAACTCAGAAGAATAAACAAAGCATTAAGTAAACCTATTGATAGCAAACTTCTGTCTGCACAGACTCAAAGTAGAGATAAGATCTGATCTTCCTGATGATCCCAGGTGGGGCAGGATCATGGTTCAGTGGCATTATCCAAAATCTTCCAGTAATCCATATTACTTGTCCTCACAATGTTGTCTGTGCTCTCTCCCACACATTCACTCGACAGATGATTGAAATTTGACAGCAAAAAGAAAATTCTTCAGAAGACCTGAGGGCAGTCATGACTAACAAGTCTAAGACTGCAATTGCCATGAGTGGTGGAAAGCTGGAGAACTCAACAAACCAAGCTCTGGTCAAAAATGAGATTTAATTTCCCTGTTGACTAATAGGAGGAACTGTGAGAGATTCCAAAAGTCTAAAAATCTTCCACTGAATCCTTCATATGTTCTTGTCCTACACAAATTGTTCCTCTCTACCCCCTGTCACATACAGCCTTGGCTACTGATTGTTTCTTCTCATCCTACCTAATAAACCTAAGTTGCCCAAACAATGGTCACTGCTCTACAAGAATAATTCCTCCTCCTCGCCAAACTATTTTGACCTGCTATTCCCAGAACTGGTCAAACTTTAGCTAACAATAAAGCTACGTAACAGCACTGTCCAACAGAATGTTCTGTAATGATGGAAATGGGTCTGTGCTATCCAATATGGTAACCTCTAAGCATATGTGACTTTTGAGCATTTAAATGTGGCTAGTAAAACTGGGGAACTGAATTGTAAATTTTATTTTATTTCAATTTTAATCTTACATTTAAATGGCATATATAACTGGTAGCTATTGTATTCGACACCAGAGCTAAAAATCTGACTCTTGTTCCTCAAAGAAGAATGCCCTTTTAGACACTTCTTTTGCCTGACATTTAACTTAACTGGTTGCCCTTAATGGAGTTAATTTCCTTCATAAATAGCCCGTTCTTGACCTTCCTTCAGTGTCATCCTCTCCTTAATATTTCCTTTCCTCATTCCCTTTTTCTTCCTTCTAGTCTCTTATGCTCCTTTTCTTCTATCTTTTCTTTCCCCAACTGCTCCTTTTCTTTCTCTCTTTTTGTCAATCATTGCAAATGCTTCTGTCAGCTCGGCTATCCAATAGAAGTTATGGTGGCAAAAAAAGCAGTGGTGTAGAGAGGTAGGAGCTCAAAGACAGAGGCTCATCTTCTTGACCTGTAGCATTTAGTAAGGACCCTCTACCCCAACCCTAGCTCCATCTCATTTCGAATCAACCTTGATCATCTTTCTATACACCTTGCTGCCATATCCGTACTACTCATTAGTTTGTTTGGCCTTTTGTTATTTAATCTGAAACCTAGCCACTATGACACTGATTACACGTTTATATAAATTTTATCGCCTTGAAACCAAAAAAATGTGTTAGTTTTGATTTAAAAATGTATTTGTAGGAAAAAGCAGCCAAACTAGCCATTGGGTATGACGTGTTCTGTGACAGATACAAAGTCTGTTAGTTCCAACTTTTCCAAATTCACAAAATACATTGAAGAGGAAAATAGGAAGAATAAAAAATAATCACATTCAAAAATTTTTTAAGAATAATTTCTAGAACATATAATTAAAATGTTGGACTGAGCTCATGTATTTGACTTTTTCTACCAGAACTACCAGAACTTCATTAAAATAATAGTAAAGAAACAAAAAAGACATTATAACCAGTTTATTAAATGGGCTGGCACTGGTTAAAATACAAGAAAGAAAACAAGCTCTAATTCTTTCAGCCTCTGCTTTTAAGTGTGCAAGGTCAAATTTCTCTTTCCCACCCTGGAGATTTCCAGGTATATCTGATAGATTTTTTGTTATTTTAGATAAGAAAATAATCTCACTCGTCTAACCCCAACCAAAAATTCTATTTCATATTTGATTCAAAGGTTACATTCCCATTCCCTCGCCTACTTGAAGCCTGACCAGGGGTGGGAGACTTACAGCAGAGTAAGGAAACATGTTCTGTATTTTACAGATTCCTCTCAGCTGACCCTCTTTTCTCCCCCCATTCAGTTCTGTTTTTGACTCTTCCAAATCAAAGTGGGAAAGAGTGATGAATAATTATAGAAAATAAAATGTTTGTTTATTGAGCTAATACTACTTATAACTTTCTTGGCTGCTAGGTTCACTTTCTGGCAGCTATCTAAATGTTGTCTCATATGAGGCTTTACATGCCTTTAGTCGTACCCATTTCCCTCCACCACCCAGAGGAGCTGGGGAGTCTTCCCCTTACAATTCACTGACACAGTGTTCACTCTCTGGCTGACCGGCTATGACTCCTCCCCAGCTGCTGTCCTGACAGCAGACTCCATCTCCTTTCTGGTGTTGTGAACCTGGATCAGACATAGGCCCTTTAGACAGTGATCTGTCAAGTCATCTCTTGTCAAGTTGCTTTCTGCGCATGAGGAAAAGCCAGTGACAACATACTGACAGCCACCATCTTGTTTTTGCCCCACCCAAATCTGAGCGATTGAAGCTGCAGCCTCTAGACTTCTCTGTGTTTGCTCAACTGTTTTCCAACTGAGATTAAGTCACCAGGTTTTCTAACTTCCAGCTTCACAGAAAACAAGTCAGATTTTCCAAGAGTTTTCTCACGATGCACTGCTCTGGCTCTGTAACAGAACAAAGCAACTAACTATAAAGAAAATGAATCCCACTGGCATTAGATATTTCATCAGTAGTACTGAATGCCAGAAGACTGCAATTAACCCTTAAAATTCAAAGAAAAAGCAATTTTAATCTAGGATTGTATCCTAATAATACCACTTACCAAGAATGAATAAAATAATTTCAGGCTTACAAAGACTCAGAAAATTTACTCCCCACGTATAATTAGTAAGTTATTGGGGGATGTACACCCAGAAAAGAAGAGAGTAAATGAAAAAAAGAGGGCCTGGGGAGGGGGCGCTACTAGAAACAGCAGCTCCAACTTCAACAAGTAGGGAAGAGCAAAGCTGTTTGGCCATCTGACAACCAAGTTTGCCTGCAGCAGAGTGATTCAAGTTTTTTCTCAAAGGTCTCAAGACTAAAAAGGGATGCAATAGAATCATATTATGATTGAGAGTTAAAAAAAAAAACTTGATGATATGCAAAATATAAGCAACCACAACAGCCAATGTTCCAGGCTGTGAGTTGTCCTCTCACCAAAGCAGAGGAAGCAGGTACTAGTAATCACTGTACTTGAAGTCCCAACCTTCCTTTCTGCACTCAGGGAGCACGGCAAACTTACTTTTAATAACTCAATCAGTATTGTTCATCCATAAGTAGAAGTGTTACTGTTTTAATTCTCTGCAACCCTCTCACTCTCATTACAGGCTTATTCTGTTGATATTTAAGTATAAAAGTACTAATAACACTGCATAAATGGCTATCAGGCTACAGAGAATATTTAGGAACCGATTAAAAGGCAGATTCCCTGAAATTCAGATGATTACATCTGGGATGTAGTCCAGAAATCTGAATTATTGACAATCATTTCAAGTGATTAAGATGGAAGTAGTCTGGGGCGCCTGGGTGGCTCAGTGGGTTAAAGCCTCTGCCTTCGGCTCAGGTCATGATCCCAGGGTCCTGGGATCGAGCCCCGCATCGGGCTCTCTGCTCAGCGGGGAGCCTGCTTCCCCCTCTCTCTCTCTGCCTGCCTCTGCCTACTTGTGATCTCCCTCTGTCAAATAAATAAATAAAATCTAAAAAATAAAAATTAAAAAAAAAATAAAAAAGATGGAAGTAGTCTGTAGCCACCATCATTAGAAACTCTGATTCATAGATTTTATTGATTTATTCACAGGGAATTCGGAATTAACTCTAGACTCGGTATTGTTTTCATTCTTTTCTAATGTGAACAACATATTTTTTTTTACTAAGTTTATTACCCATTTTCCACTTTAGCAACTTACATAAAAACAAAACTACAGTGTGAATAGATATTTTGTTTTAAAGGACTAGGCAACTTTATCCCCTAGGGAGGGGGAAAAAAAAAAATCAAAATTCTTTTTTCATTTATATATTCTGCCTCAGTTATATGCCATGGTATTAACTTAGTTTCTCTTCACATTTTTCTCTTAAAGTTGCTACTTTTCAGCTGTCTGGATTTATGACTCCTTAAGAAATATAAGCACAAAAGAATAAAAGTAATTTTGATTGCTGTGCTAACATGCCTCTATAGTGCTAAAATTGTATTGTTTCAACATTATTTCAAAAACCTATTAGATTATTGGTTTCCCAGGTTTGAAATTCTTTCCTGAGTGTTCCTAAGTTTTCCTTTTCTAAATATTTCTACAGAGTATTATATTATGCAGCACATGTATCTTTATTCATTCATTTATAGATGCATTTCCTTAAGAAGTGGGGTATTAGTGATCTCCACTATATACAATGAGATAGAAACTATGCATTATTTTTCTTTCCAAGAAAACGAAATTGATGCACAGAATGATTGCTAGTAGCTGAAATTGCAGCAGAGGGGTGCACTTGCCTTATTAAGATGAAATTTCTGGTTTTATTTATTCTGGAAAAAAGCTCTATCCCCAAATAAAGGATTAGTCTAGGGACCTGGTACATCAGTGCTGCCATATCGAATAGAGAAGTGAGTGGAATGAATATTATAGCGCACTCTTTATATTGGTTTATTTGTAGGTAGGAAAAAATGAGAAATTGGAGAAAGTATTAGTTCACATTAAAAGGTAAAACACGAAGAGGCCACTATCAATTCAGGCTGTGCTTGTTGATTTCCAAATAACAACCTTGTCTCTGGAGTCATTAAAAGTATTGCTCTCCAGAGAAGAGGCCGAGGTTCTCTGCCTTCCAAGCTGAATAAACCTGGTGTATCATTTTGTCATTCTTTATGAGAACAGTGGCCCTGAGGATCTTATATTTTAAAAAAAGCTATCAAAGATTATCTATGCCACCTCCTTTACAAAAGAATGTAAGCACATGCATTTAGTAAAATTTGTTAGTTATAAAACCAATAAATACTTCGATTCTTTAGAGTTAACGTTTCTCCAGAAGAGGTCTTAGTATGATCAGTTAATGTTTATTTGCATTTTTTATATGAAAGATCTTTCTGTTCCTTCCAGACACAGCATTTTTAAAAATCAAAAAATATATATTCATAATCTAGAAAAGACATGAGTACTAAACTGCCTAATATAATAATACATGGAAAGTGATATAGAAATTTAAAGTATTGTCTTAATATTTCCCAGGGACAAACCAATACTGTGCCACCAGTAAGTATATCATTGGTTTTATAGACAGGTAGATAGATTCGGCCCCATCAGTGCTCTGCCTGGACAGGATAAAAATGCCCTTTTCCCGGGAAGGGGACAGCTGATACAGAGGATGCCTGGAGATGTGTTTCCTTGAGAGATGTGTGTTAGTGAGCTCCACTGTATACAATGCATACCATTCACAAAGAGCTCTCTTAATGAGAGAGCCAGGGTTAGTTTAGGGAACGTTTTAGAACTAGCAAATGTCCCCTCGAATCATGAGATTTCATTGTTATGAGCTGATAAGGGAACTAAGGAGCAAAAGAATTGTTCATTTGACTGTTTAAGACATGTGCTTTGGGTAGACTATCCAGGGTACCCATCTTAGAAACTCTGTTCTCAAGAACCCTCTCAACTCAAGATGTCACAGACCCTTTTTTGTACTTCTGAACTTTATTTTATAAATTATACAACACTATAAACAGTGTTGTATTGAGATATTTACTGGCAGTTAAGAATAATTTCACTTACATTTAGTGGGTGCCGATATTGTTTTGGTTGATAATGCAAAGATAATTGATGCATCTTAAAAATTCATATTATTTCCATTAACTCTGAGGGGTTTTGATTTTCCTTCAATGAAAAAAAAAAAGAGTCCATTTACATAAATTATACATCTCTTGGGTGATGTTAAGAAGTAATCAGTGAGCTTATAAAACGGGACATGAGGAAAAAACAGTTAACTTGGAAGGTGAAAAAGAAAAATAGAAGATTAAATTTAGAGTATCAGTAAGGTCTCATTTCACCACCCTTTCTCTGCTACTGATGCCAACTTTTATCTGCAATAAGTAAGTTTTACTTAGACATAAATGGTGAATTCTTAAGAATAAACACTTTGGGAAGTTTTCTTTAGGGCGTTTACTTAACATAGCTAAGTATTTTAGCTCTCACTATTAAGTCACATTTTAAAAAGGTTTTTTATCTTTGGTTCCATACTGTTCATGCAATTAAAAGTACATTTAAAAATAGAAGAAAGGAGCACCTGGGTGGCTCAGTTGGTTAAGCATCGGACTCTTGGTTTTGGCTGAGGTCATGATCTCAGGGTCATGAGATGGAACCCTGCCTTAGGCTATGCACTGATCATGGAGCTGGCTTAAGATTCTCTTTCTCTCTCTCTCTCTCTCTCTCTCTCTCTCCCCCCCTCCACCCCAACTTGCGTGTACTCCCTCTAAAAAAATAAAATTTAAAAAATGATAAATAAAAAATAAAAATAGTTATAAGTTCAGAATTTTTTAGATTACTTGTATTTTAAAACTTATAATATTGCATTGTATTTTATTACATTCTATTATATTTGCTGTAACATTTCTATTCTGGTAAATTTCATACATCCATTTTGATTCCCATCCAGATTGATTTAGTTCCTGTAATTATTCAGTTTATTCCATTTTATGTAACGGAGTTGAAATAAAAAGAACTGAAGGAATTTTAGGACATTTTCATCTTCTAAGATACTTAAAAAAAGAGTAAATAAAAGACAGGGAAATCCTGACACCATAATTTCAAGTGAATAAAACTTAGAGACACACATAAAAAATGTAAGTAATCTAGTATTGAGTAAAATACGCAAATCCTAATTTATATTTGTAGCCATACTTGAAAACGCTTATGTCTTTAGGAGACAAATTTACTATATTCTTTCCCATGACATCATTGAGTTTAAATTTAAGCCAGTTTCTAAAGAATATTTTCTTTATATAACAAACGTCATAGTTGCTTTAAAATATTCAATCTGATACAATTGGAAATTCATCAGATTTCTTACTCAAGTGACAGAAGACTGGAAGAATTATTCAAACTTTGTGTACACTCACACAAAAATGCTCACAAGCTCTAGTAAATTGATAATCTGTAATATTTCCACTGCTGGAAACGTAACATCCATATATGAGATTAATGTGTAACATACTTAAGATACCAATTCCTGTTTTTTTGAGAATGTATTTTAATCTGTTTTGTAACATTTTTATAGTATTTTTAATTCTCCTAAATAAAACCTCATGTTTCAGATGAACTTTGTGAGGAAAATGAAATCCACTAAAGCCAAACTACTTGCTGCAGATCATAAGGTCAATCCAAATCAGCATCAGAAACCACAATCCTTTCTTAGACCATTCCTTAGTGCTCAGGGTCCCACAAGAACTTCTTGAATATGTTTCATCCTATTAACTCATTGATGCTGCCAGAGAACTGCTTTGACTTTACTCCACTCTGACCCAACCCAATTACTGTTTGTTGCCTGGCAGGTTACATTGGCCTCTCCCTCTCTCTCTCTTTTTTTTCCCCTCTCCACTTCCCATTCCCTTAATTTACCATGTAATGTTTATGATTGACCTGAAGATGATTGTGTGTCTATAAAATGTCAAGAAAGCTTGTAAGATTTCAAATATCGCCAGAGAGACAGAGAAAGAACATTCTTTCACTTATATATTCATTTAAAAAGTAGACACACATTTATCAACTGGTACGTACACAATGTTTAAGTATCACAAGTATGCAGAGAGGCAGGCAGAGAGAGGAGGAAGCAGGCTCAATCCCAGGACCCTGAGATCATGACCTGAGCCGAAGGCAGAGGCTTTAACCCACTGAGCCACCCAGGCACCCCTCAAGTAAGAGTTCTTAATTACAGATACATTAAGTAGTTTATTAAACATAGTGTTTGCTTTGATGGGCACAACTCAAGAGCTTAATAAACTCTTAAGTTAATAGCACTAGGAAAGACAAAGAGAAGAGATAGGCAAGTATAAGAATGCCTTGGAAAGGAGCTAACTTGAAATATACACGTGGGAACTGAGTTTTGAAGCACAATTAAATTGAAAGTTTCATAGATGTCACACTGTATTCCTAAGATTATATTTCCCTAACATATGGTCTTTTGGAATATCAGAACACTTCACATTGATATCGGCATTCAAAAATACATTGGCATATAAACTTTAAAAATGGTAATTAGATTGGGATGGCTTTTGCCTTAACTACATGGGCTAGTATTATAATAGTTACCCCAAATGCCAGTGTATTTTTGAGTATGCACTTTGAAGCTAAGCCACAGTCTATTTTTAGACAATGGTATTACAGATCTCAACATCTGCTCAGCGCAACATAATGTGCTTATTCTACACCCACACTGAAAATAATGGGTGGTAGGGCATGAGGATTACGTATTAATTCCTTTTGATTATGTAGTTTACAAAAACTAGGTGATTGCAATTCAAAGAAGACATATCCAACTTGTTGTATCTCCTTTAATTGGACTCTTTGGTTTCCTTTGTGTAATTTAAAATAATAAGTTTATTTCTGGCCAGGTCTGGACAACTATAATCAATTAATTGGTACTGTGCTTGTATAGTGAAGACCCTAGTAGAGGGAAGGCTGTTTGACATGACAATGATGAGCTAGGGGATATGGGAATAGGCATTTTACAATATATATTTATTCAGAAATGCTTTGCAAGACTAGCCTGTTGAGGATGAACAGTTACTGTTCATGAGCAGTCTACCAAATTGTATGTAAGTTTTCAGTAGTATGGTAGGTATAGAAGATAATTAACAGTATAAAAAATATTCCTAATAGACTTGCAAAACAGTTGTAGGTAATATAACTTTCAGACACAACTTTCCTACCTTAAATTCAACCCAGTTGGAATGCAGGCCATTTTTCTAGCTGTTAAATAGAGCACACTTTGATTCTTTGTAGAACCTTAGAGGACAGTATAACAAGAGCCCTTTTTGCAAGCAAATTTCAAGTTGCTTATTGTTTATTTTCAGATGCCTCTCCCACTCCTTTTCACGTTCTTATCTACTCCACAAGGAATACTAAACACAGTAGCGTGGAGGGGACTTTTTATAAATGTGTACTATGTCCAGTTTTCATATCAATATCAACCATCATCCCCAAACAGCGTTCCCAGTTGCAAAGGACAGACCAGAGCAATCAAAGACCCATCCATTACTGCCTGTTGTGTCTTATTCCTGAGTCAGCATGGCAAGCTGTTCTGGAATCTAGACTCGCTCCTCCAGAGCAAATTGGTGTTCTGGAGATCACTTTTCTTACCCACATACCTCATGTTGAAACCTTGACATATTTTCATGTTTCATCTGTGTTTAAAAGCTCAAGCTAGAGTTGAGAATTCTGCTCATTTGAACAGTCATTCTATGAACTCAAATCTTTGTATGTAAGGAAGAGCAATGATCATACACTCACAAATAATCACAAGCTCCAGTGGCTTGATACTGGACCTGGGAGGCATTTGAAGATCTGGGGAATATTTTTTAGTGATGACAATGGTAACAGGCACTGTGGAAGGAGGTTAGTTTTCAAGGATGCTGAACTTCTTTTACCCTCCTTTGAATTCCTGCACGAATTCTCCCTTTCTTCCTTGTCTTTGTTAGAAGCAACAACCACTGTTTTCCCCTATCAATATGTAAAGTATGTGTGACAAGACATTTCTTAGCTGCCGATGTTTTTTTAGAACAGATACCTTCTAACAGAATGAAAGTGATTGTTTTTTCTACTTGCTCAACTGCCTTATAAATACCCTACATATAGGATATGATTATAATAAAGGTGACTACATTTATCATAGAGAAAATTGTAGTTCCTACGGAAATCTTTCTAAGTGGCCTGAAGTTAGTTTGACCCAATCTTGGTTTTATAGGTTATAATCTGACAAATGTATATGAAACCGACTTCTGGAGCTTAAAAATGTTAGATGTGCCACAGTGAATGGAGCACCACATTTCCTATGTTTTTATTTTTTGTTCTTTATGGGTCCTCTGCAGTGCCACTGCTGGCTTGTGGATGGCATTGTAGAATTTTAATAGTCCCAATTTCAGGCACATTTTGTTTTTCTGAAGTCTCAGACCTATTTTAACAGGGGCTAAAACTATGCAACCAGTCAGGTGCAAAACAGCTTAGAGGAAATATCAATGTAGGAGAAAGTAGATTGCAATAACCGACTTTCATTTATAGTCTCATTTACATACCCAGATGCAAATATTCTTTTAAAAATAACAATGAAATAAACCTAATAATCGAGTGCATGAATGTAGTTCCTTATGTGATTCATTTGCATGTAGATAAGAAGGTATCCGCAGTAGGACATGATCACCTTAGCAGATTAATAACCAAGCCAGTGCTATAATAGCATCAAAGAGGAAAAGAGCCCTCCTCAGGAATTATTTCTTTCATAAAAGGAACAACTTTGTCCAGTGTTGGCCAGGGTACACCTTGGGATGAATAAATTATGGTCGTGACTGAGTGTAGGAAAAAATGTCTGTAACATATAGTCACACACTTGTGATAACAAGAGGACAACGTCATTTCCTGCACAAATGCAGAAGGAAAGAATGACGTTAATAAGCCCAAGTTTCAAATCTTAAGTAGAGATATATAAAGCAAAAAATTTGGAAATACAGATGATTATCCTTGTCTAGGTAATAATGTAGCATTTAACTTATTGTCAATAAAGAGAGTTCTAATTATGACCATTTGTTCCTTTTTATTTTTCTTCTAACCAGCAAATTTACACATTTCAGCTGAAATCGTGTCTGGATTTTATATTTTATTCTAGTCAACCTTGTATGTTTATGTTTGCTTATATCAAAAGGCTTTTCAGTAGCCTGCTTATCCAGAATTTAAAGAAACAGCTCAAACATAAAGACTAGATTACAAATTTTACCAAATAGGTCATATAAATGATGAAATGAGGTAATGCGAGGAACTGAAGTGCTTTCTAAAAACAGAATAAAAGTCATAATCCATAAAATTTTCTAAGTGTATTTTATCCCATGAGAAAGCCCAGACTTAATAAAATCTTAAATTGTGCCATTCTGCATTTATCATCTTTCTTATTGTAATTAAAATAGCCATAGTAACAACTGCAGAAATATACCTTCAAAGAAATCTACAATGTGATTTTATATTATGCTATTCCCCTACACATGCTTAATATGTATATATCAAAGGTATTTGTGTTTTATTTTAATTTACTTTCATGAATAACTTCAATATGTTATGGCACTAAATGCTTTTTCAGGAATGAAACCCTAAATTTATAACATCAAGGGATTGACTTATAAGGGCTTTCCTTGTACTAGAAACCGATTATGTTGGTAAGACAGGAATCGCCTGTATTTTACCTTTGATAAAATTGATAAGCTTTGCAAAGGACTATTTCCTATTTAAAAAAAAATGTGTTGGATGAGCCTAACACAACTACTATGGCTATTTATAATTAGCCAATTTCACCTTAATAATAATTGCTCTGTGTGTGTGTGTGCGTGTGTGTGTGTGTGTATAATCTCTTAACTCCTTAATAATAATTGCTTGTATATATACCCTTTTTAACAGTAAGCTCCTAAGAACATGAATGGGTCTTTTTATGTTTTAATACCTTATTGTGCTTTCAGTACATTGTACTAAAATGGTTATCAGCTGAAAAATGTTTATCAAATGAGTGGACACACTTTACATGCATGTAGTTTTGCTACGAAGAGCATAGATTAGACAATATTGCGTAGATGAACACAAAGAAAACACCTTCTTGAAACAATTTTAAACATTTCTATAATCCAAGGAATCTAATTTTTTCATGTCAAATTCTCTATATTTGTTTCTGAAATGATGCTACATCATTGTCTCAAATTTTTCCTGTTATCACCATTAGATTCTACCTCTTTGATGAAGCCTTTTCCATTTGCTGAATTCCTTCCTTTGCACTTCCAACTGAATTTTGCCTGTGCTTTGACTAGAACACTGTCCTCTTTTCAGTTTCTCATTATTCTGTGTATGTTGTAGATTTTATATATTTGGTGTATCTCATTTATCCTCCTAGATAGATAGCTCCTTGAAAATAGGATCTACATTTGTTTCATCTTAGTACCCTTGTAGGAATTCACAGTACATAATAGCAATTCAATAAACTGAATGGATGGATAAGTCATCAACAATTTAGCAAGTGTCTACTCTGTGTACAGAGGTGTGTTAGACACTGAGGATACAATGAAATGTTAAGAGATAGCTCTTATTCCAGGGCAGTTTATGGTATTTAGGGGAAGTATTCCTCTATATAAAAATATAACGATCGGTATACATGAGTTCACAATTTCTAACACTTTTACTCATCCTTTATGGAAATGGTTTTATTTTTGCATTTCGACATGAACTAAATTCAAATAACAACTTTATCAAGACCAAATGGGCTCTAAGACTACACGAGACTCCGCATGACCCCCTCTCCCTGCGTTCTGCGCTGTCATGACTACGTTGTGTTCCCTCTCAGACATAAGACTGCAGGTTTACATGGAACCAAAGCCAAATGTAAGACTACAGAGATTATCAAGATAAATTATGTAAGTTGTTCATTATTCCTTGGGATTTATAGGGTAAATTATTTATATACGAGACACTGTGAAGCACATTGAGTAAGTGGACTGTGTTCCCAGTCTACTCTGCACATCCCTATCCCCAAGCTTTCAAAGTGCTAGCAGTCTATTTTGGGAAGGAAAATCTGTACAGTTCTCTTAGCTAATATCTAACGGAGGGCTGTCAAAACTTAAATCTAGCCTATATGATTTTCGTTTTAAGTCTTCCCATCCTTTTTTTCCTGCCTTGGTACTAGATAATTAAAGATTTTTAAAGGATGCTAAAGCATCCAGAACACAAAACAGATATGAGCTTAGTAACTACTGTGAAAAGTTAAAAGGCAGCATAGGAAGGGAATCAAATCTTCAAAGCTTGACCCTTCCCCTCTCCAACAGATCTTGCCCAGAGCACATATCTATTTCCATTAAAAAGTACTATAGTTGCTAACTCTTTCTTCCTTTTTGTCATTATGTAACAGATTTTCAACCGTATTTAGAATTTTTAAAGAACTATGTTTTAGATGATAGGTGTTTTTAACCACTAAATAGAGTATTGATACGTGGGTGGGTATTTGTCTCTTTGTACACTTTGTAACTGAATGCCTGAGGCATCTGCAACTGAACAGTGGAAGAGATTTCAAGAAGCAGGTAAGTCTGTATGCACCCATGCCAGCTAGCGATCAATCTTCCTTCCTCCTGCCTTCCCCTCTGTAACTGTGATTATAGGCATACACACATGCAAATATGCACATTACATCGGGAAAATGTTCCTATGTGTGCATAAACTAGTGTCTCAATTCCATCATTCACATTTTAATATGTCTGATATTTGGATAGGTCAAGGAATAAATGCACACATTTAACATTTATTCCATCTCGTTTGTCAAAAAGCTGTCATAATTGAAGCTAAATATTCTTGCAATTAATGGCATTTTAGAATTGAGGAAAGATTTTCAGTTTTTTTGTCTCCAAGTTTATTGACTCCAAGGTAGAAACTTTGCTTTTTTTCTTCTGTTTCCATTACTTATATCAACATAAACATTCTACCATCTTTTTTTTTTTCTACCACCTTTCTAAAAGAATGGAAAACAATGGTCTGCCCCAGTTTGCATTAAAAATTCTTCTTGAAAAACATTTGTGAATGATGTTGTAAAAAGAAGAAGGAGGTTGCTATTTAGAGCAATAATGTTTTTAGTTTTTCTTAAAGTGAGGATCTTGTAGGTAAAATAAACTTCAGTTTATGTTTGCTTTTTAAATATTTCAAGCTACAAAGATTGGCTTTTTAAAATTCCACTGCTCGCTCTCAGGAGTGTGTCTTGATGAATTTAGGTGATTATACAGACAAACTGAGAACAAAGAGCCAAATACATAGTGGGCTCACTAATTATTCTTGGACTAAAATGTATTTAAATGGTAAAGTGATTACTAAATCTCTAGTTTATATGCTTCTGTGCCAAGATAAAAATGTCATCATTCCACTAATGATTCTGTTACCTTGTTTTAGATACTTATTAAGACAGACTCAAGTCAATTCCCATGGTAATAAAAGGTTGATTCCTTTAGGGAGGGGATTTTTAAAAAATTTTATACTTATCTAAAGTATACTTCATATAGATCAGCAAATTTATTTCTTGGAAAACTGGACTACTATGTGTGTGAGGGACAGGCAGGTAGAAAAAGAGACAGAACAAGCAAGAGATCTATGGGTTATTAGTATATTGCACACCAGTAGAATCTGTGAAAAGCTAAATATAAGATAAATTCCAGCTTGAACTTCATGAATTGAATTAAAATCTTGCAATAGGGGGCGTTCAGCCACATGAAATCAGTATATAGTTTTTCAACATACAAGAAAGAAAATTGGTTTAAATATAATATCTTAAAATAGCACAACTTGCAGCAAGTATATAATTTGTGAAGTAATTGGGTAATTAATTGAAAAAAAAGTCGAACAGTGCATGAAGCTTGTCCATCTTTCAAAAAATTCAGCTCAGATGGCATATGGCAGAATGTAAATGCATCTTTTCTCTGTGGCTTTGAATGTTAATTTTATGAACTATTCTAGTTCATCCAATTTGTAAAGCTAAATATAAATTGCAATTCACAGGAGAATTTTTGGCTTACTGCCATGTTTTTATCACTTAGTTTTTCAAAATTAATGTGAAGTCTTATGGAATATTTCCTAGAATTTTAGAATATCTTCACCTTTCAAAAATATCTCCTTATCAATATTTTTCACCCTCAGTATTTTCCTAATGTACATCTTACCTTGGGAAACATGGTAGTTAACATTCACAGCCACTGTGTATTTTACTTCTAATTCACCTTTATTGTCTGAATATTAATTATTTTCCTTCCCACACACTTCAAATCTCAATCTTACAGAATTTCTCCCGAAACATGGCAATCCCCTTGGTGCTACTATGCCCAAAGCCTCCCTACTCCATCCAAATCTACCCTACACCAAAACACTCTCTCCTTCTGACCTGAGCTGAATCCACAGCCCTCTCTGAGATCTCCTCGCTTTTGTTCCACAGTGTTAGAGATCTTCATTTATGAAGTTGTCTCCTCCTCCAGGTTACACGTTACTCAAAGGAGGAGGCCACGAGTAATTTGCATTTGTTCCCTCAAAACACTAAATTATGGAGCACAGTGCCTGAAACATACTCATTGCCGATTTTGAGAAATTTTGCTCAGGAAAAATTACAGTTGTCCTCAAACAGTAAGGGACATTGAAAATACACTGAAATACTAAGAATAATATATAATGAATAAAACATAAAAATATTTCTTTGTCTTGCGAGAGAGGGAGGTTTTGTTTTTTTTCTTTCAATTCTAAAACATTAACTCAGTGATTTGTAAGTATAAATCTTCAACCTAAGAATAGGAGCTGCAAGGCAGGGTTCTAGCCAGGATTCTGAGTTTACTCAGAGTGACCTTGGGAAGACTCCTTATGTTGACTTTCCTTCTTTGTAAAGTAGGAAGAACAAAAACATCAGTCCCACAGGTTGCTGGTGAAGATCACATGGTATAACATATGTAAAGCGCACAGGCCACTGCTATCACTCAGTAACATTAGCAATTATTATTAATCACTGCTTTTGCTGCTTTGAAATTTGTATCCTTTACCATGTTGCATCCTGAGCTCTGCTTTGCAATACATAATGCTGACAATTAAATGACCTGCCTCTGGCCAACGAGATGCCAGTTACCTACTCTATTTCTCTATTTTTAACACAAGTTAGTGTAGAGAAAACTTTCAACTTCATCTAAGATTTCTTCTAAATAAATCCAACTGGTATTTCCAGTGAAACATAATCCAACTGGCTTAATCTGAACACATTGAGTTCCCTGTGAATAAACCCACATTTTTGTGCTCACTGTCAAAAGCAAATTTATGCTTAAGAAGCTGAAGCATTCTATCTTTTCCTTTTTAGGCGCTACTTTATTATGCTTCCCATGTTTATTAGACAAAGTATGGTACTCCAAGCCAGTATCACTTCTACAAATTGATGCTGCCTTCTGTTGCACACATTAGCACTAGCAATAAAAAGTTTAGGTCAGGGATCATCTGTTAGATGATTTCTCATCTCTTGATCAGGCCTCAGCTCAGGACAGCCCAGTGTGCTTTTTCCCCACTCGTGGCATCACGGCTTCTGAGCTCCTGACGCTGATAAAGAACAGGTACCACTGAAGGAGCTAAAATTGTAAGTCTGGAGACATGCAGAGGGTACAGAGGTGACATTTTCACCAATTTCATTTTAACTCTCACTGTATTTTTTGAAATTTTGTGTTCTTTTGTATTTCCTTCTTCAAATCACCCCTGGAACCCTTCTGAGCCTACACATCACTGTCTTTGGGCTGAGAACTGTATTATTATGTCAAATTTGAGCCCCTTCACAGAAAGGGAACAATACTCACAGGGATTATGACCACGGTGACATGCACTGGGAACCTAGGTAACAAAGCATGCCAAGGGAAAGGGGAGAATGGAGCTGAAAATGTTCATTCCCTTCAAGCAAGGAATTTACTGTCTCCCTAGGACTTATATTTTGTCCTACTATTAGAACAAGTGATTTCAGACTGAACCATATGACCACATTATTGCAACATTGTTAAAAAGGTTATTTAGAGAACAAAAGACAGTTTGGTTGTCTGCCCAACCCAGAAAGAAAGTTGGTACCTGAAAGCATGGTCCCTCTCATTTTCTAAAAACACCATGTAATGAGTGACAGTTACCCATTACCAAGAGGACACAGTGTAAATTAGGTGGATTCTTTGGATTCTGAATTAATTTCTTCAATTGTTCTGTTTTGGGTGATCATTGAAACCTGAAAGGGTATAACTTCCAAATATATTTATCTTCTGGCCAAAGAACACCTTAGGCTTTTAGGAGATTCTAACTTAGAATCAAAGTTGATTAGTAATTAAATTTAACCATTTGTTATTAATTTTAACAAGTATAAACAAATTCATTGAATTTAAATGAAAGCATACTATTGATGAAAACCTGAATGGAATAATGAAGAATACGGAAAAGTAAAGAGTACTAATACCACAAGAGTAAAGAAAAAGTGAGACTGGAAGAAATTATATTACAAATTTTAGCATTGAGAATTTGTGTCATTAGAGCAAAGTGAAAAAGTAATTGCCGTATACAAAAAAATATTAAGCATAACGAAACTGGCAATACTAAGAGATACTTTTGAAAAACAATAAATTTGTTAGTAAGTTTCCTCTCAATAATCGAGAATTGGTGAAATTGGTCATCAGAAATCAGAATTAAAGGCCCCTAAAATATTTTTTAAATAGTTATTAACAAGATCTAATCTTATCACTTTGGCCAGCTACAAACTGGCTGAGACTCCTGCACATAAAAGAAAACTTAAAAAAAAAGATTTTACTTGTTTATTTGACAGAGAAGGACACAGCGAGAGAGAAACACAAGCAGAGGGAGTGGGAGAGGGAGAAGCAGGCTTCCTAGCAAGCAGGGAGCCTGATGCAGGACTCGATCCCAGGACCCTGGGATCATGACCCAACCGGAAGGCAGATACCCAATGACTGAGCCACCTAGGCGCCCCAAAGAGAAAACTACTTTTAAATGGAGATACGAAGAGATGTCCTTAATTGGTACCCCTCCACCCCCAAAAAACCTCATAGCATGGCTTTTTTAAAATATTGTACCTTTCAAAGAAAAATTTGAGCTAGATATAAAAAATGAATTTATATCAGGATGGACAGTGTTACAAGTATATTAGATCCAAAATGTGTATTTATCAGATAATTTCTAATTTGGAATTCTAAATTCTAAAACAAGATTATTATTTCTCTTGTTTCATTTCTCTTATGTTGAAAATATTCTCAGATTTTCTTTTAAAATATTTATTTATTTATTTGACAGAGAGAGAGAGAGAGATCACAAGTAGGCAGAGAGGCAGGCTGGGGGTGGGGGGGGGTGGGAGGAAGCAGGCCCCCTGCTGAGCAGAGAGCCCGATGCGGGGCTCGATCCCAGGACCCCGAGATCATGACCTGAGCGGAAGGCAGAGGCTTTAACCCACTGAGCCACCCAGGCGCCCCAAAAATATTCTCAGATTTTTGAAGCAGAGTCTGTCTATAGAAGTATCTTGAAAGAACGATCAAAATTCATCAGTATATAATGGAAGAGTAGCAGCTGTTTATAAAACTGTTGAAAAAAATACAGAATGAATCTAGTGATCTGTGTTCCTTGTCAGTGCGTATTGGTTGAGTCTTGGAAAAATTTTACAGAGATGAACTGTTTTGAATAGATTTGCTGTTAATTCAAAATAAAGATTTTCTTAGAAATTTAAAGTTCCAAGTTTATCTATGACCTAATTAGGCAGGTAAAAAAAAAAGCTGAAATGGAAAGTTTGCATAAATACAAACCAGTAATAATGATTTACACATCTAAAAAGTATTGATATAAAGACTTTTTAAATTGTAATTTATAGCATTATGTAAATCGGCTGCAAAAAAACTACAAGAAAAAATTCTGAAAAACTTTTTGTGGATATAGCTATACTTAGAGTTGCTTTTCATCTTCAAGATGAAGACTTCTTCCAACGTAATGGTAATATTTAGTTGACATAAGAGATGGTGAATTAAGTTAATTTAAATACACACAGTTCTGCAACTGAGACTGTTCTTTATCAAAGATTAATAAATTTTTTTATAAAAAATGAACCATTTTGGGGCGCCTGGGTGGCTCAGTGGGTTAAAGCCTCTGCCTTCGGCTCAAGTCATGATCTCAGGGTCCTGGGATCGAGTCCTGCATCAGGCTCTCTGCTCAGCAGGGAGCCTGCTTCTCCCTCTCTCTCTGCCTGCCTCTCTGCCTACTTGTGATCTCTCTCTCTGTCAAATAAATAAAAAAAAATATTTAAAATAAAAAAAAATGAACCATTTTGGTTAATATGGATGCAAATATTAGAAGAAGTGATTTCATTGTTTGAAATTTTAAGTATCTTTATTTTTTTTTTGAAATTTTAAGTATCTTTAAAACAACTTTCACATGTGAATCTATGATTTTAACTTTTTATTTTATAAAATCAATTTCAATTAAGTGTTTCCAGTGAAAATTTGAAATGGATATGGTGTAAGAATAAACTGCACAATGAACTTTGAAAACAATACAAAAGAGAACATAAAATCTCATTAATACTTTTATGTTTATTACATAGTAAAATGATTATTTTAGATCTATTAGATAAAATGTATTACTAAAATTAGTATGTTTCTTTTTACTTTTAAAATGTGGCTATTAGAAAATTTAGAATTACATGTGTAGCTTGCATTATATTTCTATTAGTTTTTTCTTGAATTGTGCAATTTTTCACTATTAATATTTTGCCTATATTTTCCATTTCTCTCGTATTTTTTTTCCAGTGTGTATGATTGGTAATAAATACTACAAATATGTAGCCATAAAACTTACTTAGTATTTGTATTGCATTCAGTGCCTTTTTGTTAAATCATTTACTCAAAATATTAGGAGAATAAATGTGGAAATTATGTTTTATTATATAAAATTATATATTGTATAATATATAAATTTTCTTAGTCATTTTGAGAATTTAATGTTAAAATACTAATAAATTCATCAATATTATATCTTTTCCTTGTGGGCAATGCCATGTAGAAAGCTAGGTCTTAGACGGCATACCTGGGTGGCTCAGTCGGTTAAGTGCCAACTCTTGGTTTCAGCTCAGGTCATAATCTCAGGGGTGTGAGATTAAGCCCCATGTGGGGTTCTGAGCTCAGGGGAGAGTCTGCTGGAGATTCTCTCCCTCTCTCTCTGCTCCTTCCCCTGCTTGTGTGTTTCTGCTCTCTCTCTCTCTAAAATAGGTAAAGTCTTTAAAAAAAAAAAAGAAAGAAAGAAAGAAAAGAAAACTGGGTCTTCGATATTAACACATCCTGTCCTTCCTTTTCTTTTAGAGTATTTGTTCTTTAAAACCGAGACTTTGATATCAGAACTTGGCAAGAAAGCTACAAGTGAGAATAAAAGCATATAAATTTCAGTATTTTTTCCATTGTAACTGGGTTAAAATCAGAGGAAAAAATATTTTAAAAATAAGACTTCCTCGCAAATTTGGCAAGGATAGGTTGGCACATATATGAGACTGTTGGGTGTCATGCTTCAGGGTTGATGTATGGTAAAATCCTCTCCACTCCGTCAAAGAGGATGTGAATTAGAAATTAGATCAACATAACTATAGGATCACTAGACCCAGGCAACGTAACTGTTCTCAGAGTCCCAGAAGTAGCTCAAATGATAGCCTCAGGGTAACTGGCACAGAGAGACACTTGAAATTACATGTTGGGACCACAATCTCTGCAACTAATTTAATTATGCTCAGGACTACTAAGATCTGGTGCAGAATGGGATATTAAGGTTGACTTTGAAATGTGAATAATGCTGATTTGTCACAGATCGAGCTCAAAGCGTATTAATGTTTTAGACTGTGGTATAAACGTGATGGTCCTTCCCTAGATTTTTTTTACCTCCATCTTTAGAGTTCTGAGTCTCAAAATATAAACAAAACCAGAATGACAGAGGGAGGAAAAGTGGGTAAGAGAAAGGGAAGTAGAGAGAAAAGGAGGGAAAAAAACAGAAAAACAGAAATCGACAATAGCAATAACTCTAAAAACATTAGAAGCAATTCCTGTATTCCTCGCATAGAGTGAGTTCTACAATCTCACATTTCTTCCTCTTTTTGAAGAGAATGGAGTAGAAATTATAAACATATTTCGATTTAACAGAGAAGTATTTTCCAACCCCTATTTTTTATCTTTATTCTCTTATGAACTTGGGCATCCTCAGCATCACAAGTATTTTCCTCATTCCTAGCAGGTTCCTGTTTAAAAGAATCAGAGTCTAAGACCTAAAATGGGTTCAATCAAAACTCAAATGGACACACTCTCTGATTTCAAACTATACTACAGAGTTTTTGATAGTAATCAAAACAGGGTAGTACTGGCATGAAAACAGACATATAAATGAATGGAACCAGATAGAGAGCCCAGAAAAAATCCCTGATGATATGGTGAATTAATCTATGATAAAGGAGGCAAGAATACACAATGGGAAAAATACAGTCTCTTCAATAAATGGTGCTGAGAAACTGAACACTGCATGCAAAAAAAAAAAAAAGAAAAGAAAGAAAGAAACTGGATCACTATCTCACACCACATACAGAAATAAATTCAAAATGGATTAAAGACCTGAAGGTAAGACGTGAAATAATAAAACTCCTTGAAGAAATCAAAGGCAGTAAGTGCTTTAACATCAGTCTTAGCAATATTTTTTTTGGACTTGTCTCCCCAGGCAAGGGCAACAAAATCTAAAATAAATGCAACTATGTTAAACTAAAAAGCTTTTTGCAGAGTGAAGGAAACCATCAACAAAGTGAAAAGGCAACCTACAGAAAGGGGAAAGATATTCACAAAGCATACATCAGATAAGGGGTTAATATTCAAAATATATAAAGCACGTATATAACTTAGTATCAAAAAAAAATCCAAATAACCTGGTGGAAAAGTGGGCAGAGAACCTGAATAAACATTTTTTCCAAAGAAGACATACATGTGAAAAGATGTTCAACATCACTAATCATCAGGGAAATGCAAATCAAAACTACAATGAGCTACCCATCTCATTCTGGCAGGTTGGGTGATATAAAAAAGATGAAAAAATAACAAGTGTTGGCAAGGACGTGGGGAAAGGAAATCCTCATACATTGTTGGTAGGAATGTAAATTGGTGCAGCCACTGTGGAAAACAGTACAGAAGTTCCTCAAATAATGAAAGACATAGCTACTATATGATTCAGCAAGTCTACGTCTGGGTGTTTCTCCAAAGAGATATATGCACACCTACGTGCAGCATTATTTACAATAGCCAAGATCTGGAAGCAACTTAAGTGTCTACTGATAAATTAATAAAAAAAAAAAGGGGTGGGGTGGGGTATACACACACATGCACACAATGGACTATTGTCCAACCATAAAAAATAATAAAATCTTACCATTTGTGACAACATGGATGACTTAGAGGAAATTATGTTAAGTGAAATAACTCTCACAGAGAAAGACAAATAATGTATGATTTCAGTTACATAGTATCTAAAAACAAAACAAAATGAAATAGAAACATTGACAGATACAGGAAATAAACTGTTGGTTACGAGAGGAGGGAGGGATTGGAGGCAGATAAAATAGGTGAAGAGGATTATGAGGTACAGACTTCCAGTTATAAAATAAATAATTAATGGGGATGTAATGTATAGCATAGGGAATAGAGTCAATAATATTTTAATAACTTTGTATGGTGACATGGTAACTAGGCTTACGGGGATCATTTCATAATATATAAAAATATCAAGTCACTATGATGTACACCTGAAACTAATAGGATATTGTCACGTATACTTCAATCTAAAAATGTAAAAACTCAAATTCCATTAAATGCATGGGCATAGGCACCTGTACAGGTGCAAATGCATGTACCCACAAACGCCAGAGTTCTACTACAACGAGTGTTTTAAAGCTTGGAATATGCAGCTTATCCATCATTAGAGCAGCTGGCAGTGCAGACATACCATCAGTGCTTTAGAAGTTCATAATACACTCAGTTACACTATTTGTAAATGAGTTGCTTGACAATGATACTGTCATGTGCCATGCAGACCCAGAGAAGGTCAAGGGGAATTACTATTCGGCCAGTAAAACTTTGTCTTTTAGTAGGGGACATTAGCAAACCAATAGTCTATAAAAAGAGACCCCTGAACTAATATACACTACTTAGGTGATCCACTTATAAAAATAGCCTAGGCCAGGGTGGAAAATGTGGTCTAGTTTCTTGATGCATATAAAGTCTTTCTTTGATATGAAAGAAGTAGAGGGGAAGATGCGAGGATACTCAGAGGACATGTAGAAGGTTATTTGCCAAAGAGGCTTTACATGAAATACAAGTACATGGAAGATGAGAGAAGTATGTAAAATTACAAATATAGCATTAGTTCTACTTTATACTTTCTATGTGTCTTCACTGGTGTAAATCCTTAGGGAATGTGTATATGAGTCACCCAACTTATTATCCTCTAAAAAGAGTTAAAATGATTCAAGATAATTGTTGTTGCCTTTTGATTTACCCCCTTCAACACTTCCACTTGAGTTTCCATTATAGCTCTACTCCATGACCAACTGGACTTTCCACTTAAATGTGGCAAAGCTGAGAATATGAAGACCTCCAGACCAAGCCTGTGTGTGGTCAACAGGCAGTCTCATTAAGATAGAATAAACATTAGCAGCACTACACCACTATAATTATTCTATGCTTTTTGCTGTAATATATTTCAGCACTTCATCAAGTATGTCAAGTAGCATTTGCTGGAGACAGATATCAAGGTAAGATTTTCTCTCCCCATGCACCTTAGTTCATAATGATTGCTGAGCATCTGCAGAGCCTAGAACCAGCTTTGCCCTTTGTGATAGTTGACATAGTTTCCTGGAATATAATTTGTACACACATGCTATATACCTTAATCATAGTTTTCATATAATCATTGTGTTCCCATGATCCTTTTGCATTCCAGTTTGTCTTACTCACATTGGCCTTATGCATATCATTGATATTTATTTTTCCTCCCACAAAATGTATGATCCTGGATTGTTTGATGCCCACCTTCCAACTAGTCCAGTAAAAAAATGGTCTTTTTCCTACCAAGTCCCTTTACTAGCATTATTAAATTAAATGGCAGGGACAGTTATTTTTACCTTGTCTCTCTAAGTATAATTTAAACAGTTAAGCCAAGAATTTGTCCTATACTGCTACAGAAGTCTGCTAAAAATTCATGATTTTTATTCACTATTTACCTAAGCACTTTATATTATGAAGTGTTTTCTACATTTAAATAATCTTTAACCTGCCAATTTATGTTAATTGTAGTGCCAGCTGAAAATAATGTGCCATGTTACAACATTCAATTGCATGTATATGGAAATGTCATGTATTCTTCATGAAACTTAAAATTTTTTCAAGTGTGAGCACATTGCAAAAAATTATAGATGCATCTTGTATGTGCATAATTGAAAAAAATAGGTAATTTCAAAAGCAAAGTATTAAGGCCATGTTGTTATAAAGTTCCATGCATTTTCCTTCCAACTATAATTCCATTCTGTAACTCTACAGATCTTATTCTATTTGAGGAATAGTCACTACTTATCTATTTTAGCCAAAATAACCTAAGTATAAATATCACACAATAATTTATGCATTAAGTGTTTAGAAACTCAGACGATGAATATTTCTAAGCTACAAAATAATGCATTGTTCATAATTTCCTAACATAGTTGGTCTTTAAGATCCATTCAAACAAGTACCAAATGTCAGAATCTAAAAAACTCACCATTTAATCTACATTTTAGCTGTTATAACATGGCATGGCCTTTAAGAGATACTTGCAGTATTACACACTTAGAAACTTGTAGGTATAATGGCTTCTGAATTTTCCCCAGTCTGTAGAATTGCTTTATCAAATTGGATCCAATCAAGTTTCCTGATATTCTTCATACTGGTACGAGTTTACGTCATGACCTTCTGGTCATTTCGGTATTGCTTTGGTTTTGATCTTCATCATGAGGTTGACATTATTAACTACATGAAAATTTGTTTTCTAAAAGTACAATTTAGAGGCTCATAAAACTTCAGCATGCAGTTGAGCAACATCACATACTGGTAAGATATATAATCAAATTTCTATCATTGTTGATATTATTCTACTGAAATCTTTGATTGTGACATAAGTTATTCCTTATGTAAATGCATCTTAGAATAGGATTCATACATTGGTAATATAATTCAACTAATTAACTCTTTGCTTACCTAAAATTTTTATGTTTTATCAGGTATTAAATAAAGTACTTAACCTAATGGTAATATTCTTCTAAACAAAATACCTGAAATCAGACTAGGAAAGTCAGTATTTTTTCCTGGAAATTAATAATAAGACTTTATTTGGGGTTGACTTACATAGGTAAAATGTAGCTCATATTAAGATCTTGATGGGAAAAGAGATTTAAAATCAGTGATGCTCTTTCCAAAACTCAGTGTCTATAAAAATCATCCTTCAGAAATCCTAGAATTTCACTTTAAATTGTTGTCTGAAAGGAAGAGGAGAAGGCCTGGAACAAACAGCTTAAAATCCATGAAAACGGAATTAAAGAATAAATGACACCATGTAATGTTCTGATGTCAATATTGGGGTCCTATGGAGAGACAGAGAGAACTAGAAGATATATTTGAGCAAATCATAGTTGAGAATGTCCCTAATCTGGGGGAATGAAACAAGCATTTGTGTCCTAGAGGCAGAGAGAACCCCTCCCAAGATCAAGGAGAACAGACCAATGCCCCAGTATGTAATAGTAAAACTCTCAAATCTTAGAACCAAGGAAGCCATTTTAAGGGAAGTTGGGGGAAGAGATCCCTTACATACAGAGGAAGGAACATCAGAATAATGTCAGACCTGTCCACGGAGATGTGGCAAGCCAGAAATGGCTGACAAGACATATTCGGGATACTAAATGAGAAGAATATGCAGCCAGGGGTTCTTTCTCTGGCAAGGCTGTCACTCAGAATGGGTGAAGTGATAAGGAGCTTCCAGAACCAGCAGAGACTGAAAGAATATGTGACCACTAAGCCATCCCTGCAAGAAATATTAAGGGTGGGGGGAGTTCTATAAAAGGAGAAAGACCCCAAGAGTGATATAGAACAGAAATATACAGAGACAATCTACAGAAACAAGGACTTCACAGACAACATGATGACAATAAAATATTTTTCAATAATCACTTTCAATGTGAATGGCCTAAATGCTCCCCAAAAAATGGCACAGAGTTGCAGATTGGATAAAAAGACAGAACTGATGATTTTTAACAAAGAAGATGGTGGAGGAGCAGGAGGCTGAGATAGTGTCAGATCCCAGAAGTTAAGCTAGATAGTTATCAAACCACTCTAAACACCTTCAAACTTACCAGGAGATAGAAGAGAACAGCAATTCTAGGAACAGAAAATCGACCACTTTCCAGAAGGTAGGACGTGCGGAAAATGAAGCCAAAGTCAAGGGAAAATAGAATGCGGGGGGGAGGGGCGGGCTCCCGGCAAGCTGCAGAGCAGCGGAGCACAAAATCGGAACTTTTAGAAATCTGCTCCACTGAGGGACATCGCTCCAGAGGCTAAGTGGGGGGTGGAGCCCTAGTGGGGACAGTGTGGTCTCAGGACCCGTGGGTTCACAGAAAGACCAGGGGTGTCTGAGGGTGGCAGAGCTCCTAGGTATCAGAGTGGGGAAGCCGACTGCAGAGACAGAGCCGAACAGTGGGCTACCAGCTCAGGCTTACCTTGAACCGTGATCCAAGGCACAGTGAGGCCACTGATCTTCTAGCAAGGACCCCATGGGGGGCAGATCCGGAGAGACCCCCTCCTTCCTCCTCCGGAAGGAGCAGCGCAGTAGTGCGCGGCAGGAATCTGCTGGGTTTGGAGACTCCAAACAGGGCCGTGTGCCAGAGACAGAAACGCTCGGTCACAGGCTGGGTGAGCTGGGAGTGCAGCCGGAGACCAGGGAGATGGGAGGGATTGACTGCTTTTCTCTGAGGGCGCACTGAGGAGTGGGGCCCCGAGCTCTCGGCTCCTACCGGCCGGAGACTGGGAGGCTGCCATTTTCATTCCCGTCCTCCAAAGCGGTACAGAAAGCGTTCAGGGAACAAAAGCTACAAGAGCTAACCCGAGCAGATTACCTAGCCTGGCCCCCGACAAGGGTGGTGCAATTCCACCTCGGGCAAAGACACTTGAGAATCTCTGCAACAGGCCCCTCCCCCAGAAGATCAGTAAGAATATCCAGCCAAGACCAAGTTCATCGATCAATGAAAACTGCGGAACCCCTGAGTTAGGAAAAAGCAACACATAGAATTCATGCCTTTTTTCCCCATGATCCTTTAGTCTTGCAGAGTTAAATTTTTTAAATTTTATTTTTTTCTTATTGTATTTTTTGTTTTATTTTTCCTCTTTCCTATTTTAGCGTTTTTTAACTAGTATCTAACCAATACCTTTTTAAAAATCTTTTCTAATTTTCACTGTTACATACATATTTTAGCCCCTCATTGTATTTAACCTTATTTTTTTGTATACATATAGGGTTTTTTTTTTTTCCCTTAAAATTTTGGGATACAATTTCTTCTAATAGATCAAAATATACCCTAAATCTAGCACATGGCTTGGATCTAGTCTCCAGCGTGATCACATTCTTTCCTCTTTTATTCTTTTTTTCTTCTCTTTTTTCAACCAATCTCTTATCAATCCCTTTTTTAGAATCTTTTTTAATTTTTATCTTTACACTCATATTCCATCCCTTTATAGTGTTATCCTTATTTTCGTATATTTATAAGTTTTTCTTTCTTTAAAATTTTGGGAGGTAGTTTCTTCTAAAAGACAAACACCCAAAATCAGGTGTGTGGCTCTGTCCTAATCACAAGTCTAATATATATATTTTTTTTCTTTTCTCTTTTTTCTTTTTTCTTTTTTTATTTTTTTCCCTTCCCCTCCCCCCTTTTCTTCTTCAACGCCTGGTTTCGGCTCCTTTCTGATTTTTCTGGAGTTGTTGCTAACCTTTTAGTATTTTGTTCTCTCATTCATCTATTCTTATCTCGATAAAATGACAAGGCAGAAAAACTCACCGCAAAAAAAAAAAAAACCAAGAGGCAGTACCAATGGCTAGGGATCTAATTAATACGGACATTAGTAATATGTCAGAAATAGAGTTCAAAATGACGATTATCAAAGTGCTAGCTGGGCTTGAAAAAAGCATGGAAGATATCAAAGAATCCCTGTCTAGAGAAATAAAATCCCTTTCGGGAGAAATAAAAGAACTAAAATCTAACCAAGTTGAAATCAAAAAAGCTATTAATGAAGTACAATAAAAAATGGGGGCTCATTTCACTTAGCATAATACCCTCTAGTTCCATCCATGTCGTTGCAAATGGCAAGATTTC
>CM052895.1:55094878-55204760 GCA_028534135.1 Potos flavus
CTCTCTGCCTGCCTCTCTGCCTACTTGTGATCTCTCTCTCTCTGTGTCAAATAAATAAAAATCTTTAAAAAATAAAAATTAAAAAATGAAAATTAAAAAACTTTAATTGTGATTTAAAAAAACCCACAAGTTACCATCTTAACCATTTTTAAGGGTACAGTTTGGGAGTGTTAAGTATATTCACTTTGTTAATAGATCTCCACATCTTATTCATCTTGCAAAACAGTCTATTGCCCATTGAATAACAATTCATTTCCCCCCTCCCTCTAGCCACCATTCTACTTTTTGTTTCGGCATTTGACTACTTTAGATACTTCATCTAAGTGGAATCATAGAGTATGTCTTTTTGTGACTGATTTCACTTCATATATTCCCTTCAAAGTTTATCTGCGTTATAGCACATGACAGAAATTCCTTCTTTAAAGGCTGAATAATACTCCATTACATGTATACATCACATTTTCGTTCAGTTCATCCACTGATAGAAGTTGCATTATTTTCATCTCTTGGCTATTGTAAATTATGCTATTAAGAACATATTATGATGGGTATGCTAATAAGTCTTTGAGACACTGCTTTCAATTTTTTTGTTACACATACCCACAAGTATTACTGTATCATATAGTAATTCTAATTTTTTAAGAAACCTCGATACTATTATCCGTAGCAGCTATACTATTTAATGATGTTGTACCTCTTTTCATATGTTTGTTAGTCATTTATATACCATCTTCAGAGAAATGTCTACTCTATCCTTTGCCTAATTTTTTAATTGGGGTTTTTTTGTTGAGTTGTAGGAGTTCTTTATTCTGCTTACTAGTTTCTTCTAGGATATTTAATTTATAAGTATTTTCTCCCATTCCATATGCAGACCTCCATTTTCCTTTAACTTCTAGTATCACTATTGAGAGGTCTGCCCTTTTTTTTTTTTTAAGATTTTATTTATTTTTGTGAAAGAGAGAGAGCACAAGAGTTGGGGGGTGGGTGGGCAGAGGGAGAAGCAGACTCCCCACTGAGCAGGAAGCCCAATGAGGGACTCAATCCCAGGACTCCCTGAGCCGAAGGCAGACTTTCAACCTACTGAGCCACCCAGGCACCCTGGTCTGCCTTCCTGATCCTTTGTATGAAAGCTTTATTCTCCGACCTCTGAAAACTCTTACGATGCTATTTCCCCCCCACTGGTTCAAAATTTCGTGACTATGTAAGTTGGCATGCATGTATTTTGCTCCATTTTTATGAGCCCTTTTCTTTTGAAAAGTTCTCCCTTTCAGTTCTGGGGAAAATGCTGCTATTTGAATTTATTTTTAGTTGTACATTTACTGAATTGTTTTTGCTTCTCTTGTCTGTTCTTTTTAGACCATTGAGTTATTAGAATTTTCTTTATTCTCTTTTATTCTTCTTATTCTTCTAGAATTTGTACTTTTCTGTAGCTTTCATTGTGATTTAGCCTTACAGCCTATTTTCTATGTCCCTGTGGATGTTAGAGCCCCAGACCTATCCTCTTTAGCCTATTTTCACTATCTAACACTCTGTGGGCTACCTAACACTTACTGCTATCCTTTGAGTTTGGTCCATTTGTGGCCAAAAGGACATTTGTGATGGGTCTGTTTATTTTATTTATCCAGCATTGCTTTTTCAAACAGGAAAGGTTACACTGCAGAGTGTCACGTTGCTTTACAGAGTCATCTACCCTTAGCAATTGTCTAATATAAACCTATGTATAATAAGCACATATATGTAGGTATATGAATGCATCAAGTGAAGTAAAACAGGCACATGATTTCATATGATTCCACGTAATACAGTTTTGTTAGCCTTTATCTTATAGAGAGAGCTAGGTTATTTTATATAAACCAAACAATCCTTTACAACTGATACTTTCAAAGCCTTTGTAGTTTTAGAGAGGATGCCCCATAACCATCTCAGCTGAGTTGGATAATGAATATCACAGACAGCAGTGTACTATAATCCCCAACAAGAAAAACTTGTAGTTGTTGCAGGGAGTGAAATTTGGAAGTACTTACAGACCCTCTGAACTTTGAACAAAGTTAGAAAGCCTGGCAGCATTTTCTCCCCCTGAACAATGTGTTGGTTGACTTAGAAAACAACTTTTCTATTTGAACTATGGCTTGTATCCCTCTATGTTGGCCAGAGCCAATGTTCATCATTATTTTAAAAGCTAGAGAGTAGGAGGGGGAGTAAAATCTCTGCCTTGAGCATTTTTTTCTCCAAAAATAAAAATAAAAAGAGAAAGGGAGGGAAGACGTTTAAAACAATATTACGCTGCATTTTCCACTTTGTCGTTCAATGCTTTACAATTGCCTAATTGTTCATCAGCGTCACAAAAGAAATGCCTTTTATTTTCTCCAGGCACTTAGAGATGACTAAGTGTCACTTAGTCAATTGGCAGAACAAAGAAGTCAATTTATGGATCACATTTTCTCTGTTTCGTTGTTCTTGAAAATAATTCACTTTATTGGCTTAGTGTTCTGGAAAGGTGAGCGATTGACAGGCCTGAAGTACAGAAACATCCTCCCAAAGATTCAGGTTGCACACACACACATTTCTGTTTAAAACTAGAGGTGAAAAGGTAACAGTTGCTCAGTCTCTTCGTGTAGCAAACCACTCTAAAAATTCAGCAATTCACTCTAAAAATACAACTTCCTCTATGCATATTTCACCTGAAAGTAGTCACCTGCCTGCATTATTCTTCCCCGCCAATCCTACTGATTAATTAAGCTAGCCCTCAATCATCTCTTTGATACATATAGAAAGTAGTTATTTAGCATTACAACACAAAAAGCTTAATGTATCATTTTTATAGTTTCGTCTACTTTAAAGTAACATTTCAACTGCTGACGTTTGGAAAATATGTACAATGTAAAGAAGAAAAAAAGAATTACCAATAATTTCCTACCAGAGAAAACCTAGCCCGTTAACATTTTTATATAATCTTGACATAATTTTTCTGGCATTCATGTTAACAAATTATTATCATGTGAATTTAACTTAATTTTATATTTTGTGAGCATTTACAAGAGATCAAATATTCCCCTAGAATGATTGCTAAATTGTCCATATATGAACATACCTACTTTATTAAACCATTCCCTTTCTATTGGACAAATTATGTACACTCCGTGGGATCATAAATGACACTGAATTCAGTTATCATTGAACCTGTCTTTGTATAGATCTCTATTTTCTTAGATTAACTTGTTTCTAATAGATTTACTATACTAAATGATACTGAAATTTTTTTAAGGCTTATACAATATGTCAGCAAATCATCTTCCCCAAGTTTACTAATTTACTACCCTTCAAATGTAGTCAGTTTTACTTTATATTCATAATACATTTTTGAATAGTGAAAATATCTCAACAATCAACAGGCCATGGACTGCCTTGACTCAGAGTTTAGCTCCTGGATTTTTCTATTGGCTTGTATAGAAAATTAAATTTACTATGGAAGAATGTGTGCCCCTTTATTATTATACTTGTATTTTTTTCCAGTATAATCTTAGAAAGAAAGCAATCTTAATTTTATACTTTTAATTATCCTTTAATCTCATCTACTGGTAAGTCTCTGAAATAACTCATTGCTAGTTCAATAACTTTAAATTCATTCCTCAGAAAAATGAAACATATTCACGTAGCAACATGTTTCCTTATCTTTTAAGAAAGGGGTCTAATTACGGAATATGTCATTATGCTCTTTAAGAAAATGTACTACTCCTTTTTAAATTAAACTAAAAACTTTTCAGAGTCTGGTTAGAGGAAAATTTAGAGAAAAAAATTTGGAAGAAAAATGCACAGATGTTTGCTATTCCCTTTTAATCACTTTCCCCCAGAAATTGTTTGTTTCACCGGAATTCACTAAATATGGGAATAAAACTGCTGCCGAGTACAATCTATATCCACAAATGAAATTATCTAGTTATATTCAATCTATTCTGTATTTTTGAACAGCAAGTGCATTTTCTATATGCATAGTGAGCATTGAAACGCACTACAGCCACAAATTGTGATTAGAAAACTGCTTGTTTAGCAGTTTCAAAGGAAACCAACATGACAATCAAACATGGAAAGCAGATGGAAAATTTATTTTAGGACATGTAGCAATAATAGAGAAATTAGGGAGCAATTAAAACACGAAAAAATCAGTTTAGCTGAGAAAGTGAATCCAAAGTTATTTCAGTTCAGTTCCCAATTATGCTTGTTCTTAAACGAAGATGTGAATTAGGAAGAATGAAATCTGAATGTTCTTTCAGCAAATAAGGTACAACTTAGAATGGCATGTAGTGATTGTTTAAAACAATCTTAGCAACCAGAGCAATTACTCAATATGAGCATTTATTTTTAGATAGTAAATTCCCATATTTAGACTATTGACTAGATATCAGCAGTATCAGAAAATCATTGTATTCAGCTTTGTACACTCTTATTTTTAAAAATTAAATTTTCTGTTGTAAGTAGATCAAATACTAGTAAGGGCCCCATATGTGAGTTTCTAATACCTCTTGCACCAAATACATCGAGAGAAATCAACGTGACTCTTGAAAATAAAGCCCTTTATAAATCACTATTACTGGACTTGATGGGAACATGCCAAGGCACAAGGATACTTTTGTAGGACTATTTGCAGTTCTATACGTAATGAATTATAGTATCAGGTAGAAGTAATTCCAGACACTCACCCAGAATTCTTGTACTGCAGGGCTGGAGACGGACGCAGAAGCAGCAGGCATACCCTGAGGAGATGGGGTTGATGGGAAAAGAAAGAGTTTACCGGTGTTATTTATAGTGTCTTAGGCTGGATTCACAGGAAGCAGATCCTAACCCAAAGACTCATGTGCAAGTGGTTTAATAAGAAAGTGCTTCCAGGAGAAACCAATAGAGGAGTGGAGAACCCAAGACAAGGAAAAGGTTGGAGCTAATTAGGGGCTGTTTTAAGCAGAGGCCCTGGAGGGTGGTTTCAGCCTGATACAAAGAGAATTTTGAAGTGTTAGTTATGCCTTAGTTTTATCCCAACACATAAATGCACCTCGAGAAGACAAGACTTGATTAAATTAAGTTGCCAGTAGATGACTGGTCTCTTCAAGAGCCGATAATATATGGAGCAAATAATATCAGATTCCACTTCTGACACATTAGATACTCAACGTCCTTGAGAAGCCTGAGTGATTGGGCCCCTGTAGAGTTGCCAACCTAACACCACGGCCACTCAATTTGTGGGCCTAAAGGGGAAAAGATGGTAGTTGTTGTAAAACATGATTTATATTTGTTGAAAAAAATTATACACGTATATAAGATGCTGATGAAAATCTTTTATTTCCCCACCTCCACCCACAGGTATAATCACTATTAATTATTTAGTACATACCTCTTTCAGACCTTTCCTCAAAGTTTTCTCTGTAACTGTCTATTGAAAAACCCTGTGGGGGAAAAAATCATTCCTGAGTCTATGATCACTTTAAAAAGGTACATGAATAAATGGCAAATCTCCCCCCTTCTGTCCTCCTTCCTCTCTTGAGAAACAACTACTAGAAATAATCAGTATTACATTTGCTATTTATTCTTCCCTATTTTCCAAGTTTATACAGATATATCTGCTACTATGTATTTATATAGATGTGGTTTTAGAAAAATATAACATGCTATGCTTATAACCCAGTGCATTGCTTTTTCCAATTATGCACAAATTTCTAAATTGATATATATATATATATAAAAATTATCACATTCTGTTTAATTCTTGTATAATATCCATTTTATAGGACACATTATAATTTATTCACCCATTCTGTTTTACTGGACATTAGATTGTTTCTAGGTTGTTGCTTCAGAAATAATACTGAAATAAATACCTTCTTACTGATATTACACTATTGCTTTTTGGGGACAGAGTCTCTGAAAAGAGACTTGTGTCAAGTGCTTATCTTTTCATTTAATATATATCATCTTTACAACAGTTTTTAAAAATAATGAAAAGTCTCCAAAACACAGGTTTTTAAAAAAAAATCAATTCTATTCCTGCAGACATGTAACTTAGTGGGAGGGAACATTATGTATTTTATAAAACAATGTAGAACAGTATATCTTAAAGATGAAAGAAATCTTTGGATTGTTTTAGCAATTTTTTTAAAAAGATTTTATTTATTTATTTGAGACAGAGAGATACAGAGAGAGAGCATGAGCAAGGGGAGAGGCAGAGGGAGAAGCAGACTTCCTGCTAAGCCAGGAATCCAACTTGGGCTCCGTCCCAGGACCTAGCCAAGGCAGACGCTTAACTGTCTGAGTCACCCAGGCCCCCGTTTTAGTGATTCTTCACAAAATCCCCAAACTGTTTGTTTATATGTTTGTTTATATAAAGCCATGGCATGACATCCATGGCCTCAGATAAAAGAAAAGAATTTCTCAGCCAAAGGAACTTTTAAAATTATCTCTTTGTCTATTGTTATACCTCATGCAGGAATACATGTTCACAATGGTACTAAATTCTCCTTTTTCTCCCTTTTTTTTCTTCACACATTCAAGATGTTTTCGTGTTTCATCCTTAATGACTATCAAAAGCCTCTACCCTAGTTTTAATCTGCATTCCACAAGTCTCTCTTCCCCATCCTTTTCTTCTGAAGTTTTCATTTCAAATAAAAACATAGGCAAAGTATAACTCTCTAAAAACAAAGAGAAGAAACTAAGTCAGAAAGCTAGAATACTCTTTAAAAGGGAGGCAATAGAAAGCAGATAGATCTTCCTACCTATCTTTTTGTTTACTAGGCAACAATTTCATAAAGGACTTGAGGTTATTTTTAAAAATATATGCAATACAATAAAAAAATAGATAAAAATGAGGCCAAACATAAAAGTGAAACCTATATCGCATAACAGATTTCTATAGGATGATTGCATCCTATAGCCTAGAACCTGACTTTGACCCGGGAGGTAGTCAGAACAGAAGAGTGAACTTTTGGGTTCTGTTGAGGATATAGAAACCTGGAAAGTACATTGCTCCCATCCATACGACAATGAAAACATTCAGATACTCTGCAAAATCACAACTACTTTTGAACCCAATGTGAAGTTAAGGTTTCAGGGTAACTAACTTGAAATCTAAAGACAGGAACCTCCAAGGAGAGACAAGATATGAGCTCTTACTAGCTTAACACCACACAATCTGGTAAGAAAAATTCAGGTGAAAATTTTAACCAATTGGTAGAGGCCAAATGTGGGCTAAGTGTGAGAATTCAGAACATCTAGAAGACAAAGACAGGAAGGAGTCATACCCGCTCACCAAGTCTTCTTCACAGTCTCATCAGGTATATATAACAACTGGGCAAACTTTTTAGAATTAATAATTAGTGTTTCATGAAAGCTATTTCTAAGGATAGAAAAAAAAAACCGTTTTATTAAATGAATACAGCTTAATATCAAAATAGAATTGTAACAGTCAAAGAAAAAATTGTATGCAAAGACCACTTAAAAAAAGATGTAAAACCCCAAATTAAAGTGTTACCTAATCTAATTCTACAGCATATTTTTAAAACAAGACAATCATAATTGATTAAGGTTTATCTCAGAATAGGTGGGTGGGGAATGGGATTAGGGAGGGTGAATGACGGGGACAAAAAGTAAAACAAAGGAAGTGAAAGAAAATCAGGGTCATAAATGGACTGATAATGATAGTAAGCTTCACATTTATTCTGCGTACCTGAGTTTTAATTAAAAAGAAAGTAGATTGGAGCAAGAAGCTGTGGGAAATAGCATGAAATGTTCATTTTTTGGAGCTGGTCAGATATCTTCCTGGGAGAGCTAATATATTTTTCTCCCTATTAATCTGCATTCTTTCCCCCACCCCACCAACAGCGGAAAGTGTCATCTGGTTGGTCTTGTCTCTGTGAACAAAAATTTATAAGGCATTTTATAATGTCAATACCTAGCAAGAATCCTGTGACCTTGAGATTATGTACACTCTGAGAAAGAATGAATCACATGGTCAAAAACCAAAAAGGTATTCATGGTCAGAATTTTGCAAAATACAGAACAATGAAAATTAGAAAGTAAAAAAAAAAAAAAAAAAAAAATATATATATATATATATATATATATATATATATATTACCCATAAATAGAAGAAATATTTGGCAAATGCCATTATAGACATCTCTCTAGCCACATTTCTAGAGGACAGAAGAATGTAGAGATAACAGAAATTAATAGATATATTTTCATAAATAGAAACATACTGTGCATAGTTATTTTAAAATAAATTATTAAATTGGTTTTATTGAAATGTAACAAAAGAACAAGGAAATGAAGTGAAACAGAAATAACTGCTAACTTCACATAAATATTTCTCTTTTTTTTTTAAGATTTTATTTATTTATTTGACAGAGAGATGACAAGTAGGCAGAGAGGCAGGCAGAGAGAGCAGGGGAAGCAGGCTCCCCGCTGAGCAGAGAGCCCGATGCGGGGCTCCATCCCAGGATCCTGAGATCATGACCTGAGCCGAAGGCAGAGGCTTAACCCACTGAGCCACCCAGGCGCCCCCACATAAATATTTCTTCACCACAAGGTATGTTAGTTTCTAAAATATACCTATAATGCTGAGGGCGAGAAAGACTACAAATTCTTTAGGCATTAAAATAAAATCTTAGCTACATTAGAAATTTCTAGGTATCAATAAACTCCTTGATATTAAATAAAAGTAATTCATAATTTGGCACTTTTTTCCACCAGAAATTTTTAAATATGTCCACAAAAACTTGGACGTTCCTTCTGCCAAGATATAAAACTAACTCATCTGGTTCTCCCTTTGAGAATGGGAAAAAGTAACCTCTGAGATGAGGACATGAAGGGCAAGGTGGCTTTTATTTTTTTTCCCTCTTCCTTGGACCGCTTATTCTGGGGGAAGCTACCTACTGTGTGATGAGGACATTCAAGCAGCCCTAGGGAGACATACTTCATGAGGAACTGGAGCTCCCTGGGAACAGTAACAAAGGACTAAGTCCTTTGCCAATAGACATCAGTGATCCTCCAGCTGCCCCTCCAGCCTCAGTCAAGCCTTCTCGTGACTCAGCCCTAGCCTACAGCCTGACTCGTGCAACAATGGGTCAGATCCACCCAGCTACACCACCCCTAGATTCCTAACCCACAGAAATTGTGACTTAATAAGTGCTTGTTCTTCTAAGATGAAAGTTTTGGGGTGGTTTTTATGCAGCAATAGATACCTAATATAGTTTTTTATTCTTGAATTTTAAAATTTTGATTCACTTTTAAACACTGAATTTTGGTTTTTCATTTTTCTTTTCTAGAAGTCAAGTGTTTGTTTCAACCTTTAAATCAAATGATAATTTAGCTGAGCATAAAATTCTTGGCTCGTAAGTCCTTTCTCTTATATCTTTGTGGAGACACAGGGAGGATTTGCTAGCCCATTTTCCAGCACTGCCTGGTTAACTAGTTCCTTTAGCACAATTTTTCCAGTTATCCACTGAATAATTTGGTTCTCAAGTACTTAAAAAATAAAGTTTTTAAAAATTTTTAGATTTACAGAAAAACTTTGAAGATCATAGACAATTCCCATACACCCTGCATTTATTTTTCTCTGTTATCAATATCTCACATTACACTGAGATGGAGGACTTAAATATTTCCAAAATGAGAAGAGCAATTCTGGCTAGAGATTAAATGTAGGTTTATTGAAATAGAGAGTTTTTGAAGCTCTCACCATGGATGAGACTGCCTAGGCAGTGAGTTTACGAAGAGAGTCTAGAGCAAAATCTTAAGGAAACCCAATGCTCATTTAAAAAACAACAACAACAACAACACAACCCCCAATGTTTAATGGCTAGATAGAGGAGAATGAGGCTAAGAAGTAACTATAGAAAGAATAATGGCCAAAAATATAGGGAAAACCATGAAAGTGCAATGTTACAGAAGCCAGTGTAAGAATGTTTTTAAAAGGAGTAGTCAGGTTTATCAAATGCTATAGAGAGATCAAGAAAAATAAGTGTCCCTTATATATATGATATAGAGGTCCCTCTTTCAATAGGAAAACAGAAAACTCTCCAACAATGCCCATATTACAGCTTTTCAAAAGAAGGGCGACATGCTGCAGAATTCTAATAAAGGTAGTGAAATATCTTTTAAGATTTCTAATTATAATTTTCAGTGAAATGTAAGGCAAAATTGCATTCGTGGAAAGGAGTCAATACCCAAAGTAGCGACTTCAGGTTCTGCATTCACAATTATAGTATACATGCCTTATGTATAAAAACAAACCTGTGTTTGGGGGCTATTTCAAAATGCACACCTCTCCTAGTCATAGTTGATTAGAACAAGGGTGGATCCTTTATATTACATGGCCCAGTCAGAGTCTTTTCCCAAGCCCAAATTAGAACTGGAAGTAAGATACTAAGAGTCAACCTCTCTATGAGACTGTAATCATAACAGAAGGACTTGAAGACCATTTTGTCCCCAGTAAGGTTTGTATAGGCCAGAAAGCCATCTGCTCTACAAGAGACAGCTTCTTCTGATCTCTCTCTCTTATTTCTTTAATTCTCTCCCGGTGTAGGTCTTCTTTGCCATTGCAAAATCCAGGGATTTCTTGTTTTTCTTCAGCTCTAGAATTTCTAGTTTTTTAAAATAGGCTATATCATTATTCAAATTTCCAGTTCTTAACTGACATTTGAAAATTATGCTTTTAATTCTAAGAGCATTGTAAATAAAGTTATTTTACAATCTGTGACCAGTAATTTCATTGACTAGTGTGCCTGTGGATCTATTTCATTGTCTATTGTGCTGTTTGTTGCTTATGTTGTCTTTTTGCCTCATCTTTGGCTGTGTGCTGGATGTTTTATTTGAAAAAGAATTTGTAGAAATAATTCGAAGCCTAAAATGAAGTTATCTCCCTTCAGTGAGAATTTCTGTTTACTTCTGTTAGGCATCTTGGGACACAACATAATAGGAGATCTTAAGTCAATTTTAAGGTGTGAGGTTTTCTGTGGAAACCAGATGACTTAGAGCTTGCTCGGTACTTGCAAAGGTTGCATTACTTTGTTTGTCCTTGCTCCTAAGGTGTGGGTGGTCCTTAGGGGTTGTTTACCAGGGTGCGAAGCCTTAGACTCATCTTTCGTTACTCTAGATCAAATAAGTTGTCAAAGATACTGCTCAGCTTCACAAAGTTCTTTCTCGATCTGCACATGTCCCCTGCACAGAAAGAGCCCCAAAGATCAGCTGTGTTTAGATTTCTATATTCTCCTAGATATTGACATGGTAACTTCTCCCTATCATTTTGAACTCCAATATTTCTTTTGGTTGACTATCATGCTTTGTGCACTCTGAAATGTATACAATTTGTGGGTCCATCTTTAGGGAAAGGACACAAAATCAGACACAGAGTCTTGAGAGGAAGTATGCAAGTGAAAAGCCCAGGAACCTAAGCCTCATTAGCTTCATGGTAAATCCTCCTCTGGTAGGTTTCACTTGGTGGTTTGGTCCAAATTACTTTGTCATCCGTTACCAAAAGTGGAAGGCAGTTTAATGTGTCCCTAAAGATCTGTACCCTAATCACTATGGTGTGATATTCATATCATGTAGAGCAGCGGAGCTGATAGAACATCTCTTTTTTTCACATACATCTGCTCTTTGAATGGAATGGCACTCAGAATCAACCCCGTTATTTATACAGTTATTTATATCTCACTCTCACACTTTTTTTCTCATATAAGTAAGTATATTTGAATCTGCAGAAGTTAAATTTGTATGTGATGCAACTCCATTATTATCTGTAATTCTTTCAAGGGCTTCTTCAACACAAGAGCTATTTCAAAGTGCATATTCTAATTTCAGATGAATATATATTTTTATCTATTTTTTTATTGTTAATCACGAACTTTATCACATTGTTCCTAGTATTACAGTTGGTATGGTTTATGCTTTTTGGAATTCTTGAGATTATGTCGAGGCCAAATGGTTAATTTTTTAATATTTTGTGTATGTCTTAAAACAATGTATATTTTCTTTCAGTTGGTAGGAAATTCTCTGTAAATGAATTGGATTAAAGCAATTGAATGTGTTGTTAAAATTCTCCACAGCCTTATTTATTTTTCTGTCTATTTTATTTGTTGATATCTGAAAGAAATGCCTATTGGCTGTGTAATCATCAATTCTTAATATGGTTGTGTTTTGTCAATTCTGTTTGCACGCAGAAAATGGTCTCTGGTGGACCAGAAATTCCAAATAATCTGTGAAAAAAGGAAAGAGAATGGGATGTAACTGGAGAATTTAAAAAGTCTCAAATACAAGTAGAGGTGTACATCTCTTGCCATGTTGTAGTAACAGGGACTGGAGTCACATTTTCACAGGAAACAATTAGAAAACCAGATTAAATGTCTAAAAGAACTGTTTTTAAGACATTGGACAACAGGAAGGACCATTAAGGTAAACAAAACGGGTAATCTCTATGATTGCCTGGCTTTCTGCCTGGAGGCAATTGCAAACTCTGAAACATGTGGAGAGCAGAATGTTGCTCTTGCTGAATCGACAACACAGAGACTGGAGTTCAGGGAGGCTGAGGCAGCCAGGAGTTGCAGGTTAGAGTTATGGAGAAGGAGAGGTAAGCAGAAGAGAAGCTTCAAAATTCCACAGGAGAGTTCTCTTAAGTCTTTGCTGAATACTAAGAAATGTATGTACAGGGCAAACAGGCAGCAGGGGCTTTCAGCTGAACACTTTCCAGAGCACACAGAGAGGAGAAGTCCTTGATATTCACTCAGGGAATTCAGTAGAAACCCCAGATGAACCATGTAGGACTAAACTATCCCTAGAGTAAAGGCTATTTTCAGCTCATCCAAACCAATGTTGAAAATGCCAAGGAAGCCACAAGTAAAATCTAATGTCAGCATGATAGCAGAATACAAGGTCAGTGTGCAAAAATAATTTTTATGTTTATATACTAGCAGATAAACTATTATAAATTAAAATTTTAAATACCATTTAAACTAATGTTAAAAGCATGGATTATATAGGGATAAAGTTAAAATAATATATCCAGGTACCAGACCTAGATACTGAAAACTACAAAGGTTGTTGTGAGAAATTAAAGGGGGTTTAAAACAAATGGAGAGATGTACCATGTTCATTTATCAGTATACTCAACATTAAGACGTCAATTCTTCCTAAATACCTCTGTAGCTTCAATGCCATTCTAATCAAATCCAAGGAAGCTGTTTTTGGTTAAAATGCAAAACACTGGGATGTCTGAGTGGCTCAGTCGATTTAAGTATCTGCCTTTGACTCAGCTCATGATCCGAGGGTCCTGGAATCGAGTTCCACATCAGAAGCCTGCTTCTCCCTCTGCCTGCTTCTCCCCCTACTCGTTCTCTCTCTCTTTCTGCCATATAAGTAAATAAAATCTTTTAAAAAAAATAAATAAAATAAAAAGCAAAAGACTGATAATACCACATCAAGGATGTGTACCTACTGGAATGCACATTGTTGGTGGAAATACAAAGTTATATAGCTAACATATTATTCTTCTATTGCTGTGTAACAAATTGCCATAAGCAGCGGCTTAAAACACACACAATTAATTATTATTAACTAATGATTTCTACAGGTCAGAAGCCTGGGCATGGCTTAGGGAGGTCCTCTGCTTAAGGTTTCAGAAGACTGACATAAAGGTGTGGCCAGGGCTAGGTTCTCATTTGAGGCTTGAAATTCTTTTCCAACTCCCTCAGGTTTTTGGCAGAATTAATTTATTTTTGGCTGTAGAATTCATGGAAGCTGGCTTTTTCAAAGACAGCAAGGTAGAGAGTGACTCTAGAGTGAGTCTACCAGCCAGCACAGATTCGTATATAAGATAACGTGTTGACGGGAATGACATACACTCATATTTGCCACATTCTGTTGGTTAGAAGCCAGTCACAGATCTTGCCTATATTCAAGGCATGGAGTTACAAAAGAGCATGAACACCAGGAAGCAGAAATCATGGGGGCTACCTTAAAGTCTGTCTTCCACAGACAGACTGAAAAAGTCTGGAAGTTTCTTGGGGGTAAATCTACACCATCACACCACTCTCCACTTTTAATCCTAAGTATTTACCTGAGAAAAATTAATGCGTATGTCCAGATAAAAATTTGTATGCAAATGTTCATATAAAATCATGTATAATAACCTCAAACTGGAAACAATTCAAATGTCTAGTTACTGGCAGATGGATAAACAAACTGTGATGTATATACAATGGAACGTCTTTCAGTATTAACAAGGGATAAGCCACTGACACATGCAACAAAATGAATGAATCTCAAACATTTGTGCTAAATAAATGAAGCCATACACAAAAGACTACATTTTATTTATATGAAATGGTAAATAATTTTATATAGAAAAAGAAAGATACAGTATTTCACAGTGACAGAAAGCAGATTTATAGTTGCCTGATGCCAGGCATGAGGGATGGAGATTGACCAGAAAGGAGCACAAAGGAACATTTTGGGTAATAATAATATCCTGTATCTGTATTGTAGTGGTAGATTTCTGCATGTGCATAATGTCAAATATATGGCTAGCACTTGGGATACCCTTTTCAATATCATATCCCACTCCTCCTGGGAGAAAGTAGAGCATACAAAGGAATGAGATGTCCATCTCATTGTAGACATTGAGGGTGATAATGTGAGTTCAGATTGCACTCAAAAAAGAAAGAACCAACCTCAACATTCATATGCCTGACTATATGGGAATGAGAGTAAAGAAAATGAATGTGGGGTTTATTTCTGGATAGAAAATCTCTGAAGGTAGATAGTTGAGGCGATGACAGTACATTTACTATGGCTGCTCTTGGAATTCAGATTGGTACAAGAGCAAAATAAAAACAGAGATATACTAGATGCAATGAAAATTAAAAGAAGGTTAAATGGAAAAGAAGTACATGAGCTGCAGGTACAGGAGAAAGAATGTTGCAGACGTACCATGGGTGATGACAATGTTCCAAGTTTGCAGAAATGCAAGTGAGATATTTAGAGTAAGGATGTTAAATCCAGAATTTTGGAAGATACATGAAGGTGAAGTTGAAGCTGTCAATCTTTAAGTCAAGTAATTAAACATGTGAAAAAAGATTAAATAATAGGAAAACTGTATGCTATGGCAATGAAGTTATGACAATGAAGATGGGGTGATCATGATGCAAACAAATACAGTGGACTTCAACAGACGTATCACAGGATTGAGATGGAACAACCACCTGAAGACAGTAGCTGTTTAGTATTCTGAAAATATTCTTATCAAAACACCAATCTGTGTTCCAAAATATCAAAGTTCAGAAATTATCTTAGGAAATGAGACTCTGGGCTGCAACAGTAGTACCTACACTAGGATTGAACCATAGGTTAAATCAAGCCATCAATTAGAATCCCCATTTCCTCACTAAAATGACATCTATAACATGTTTGCAAATATTTATGCAATGAAATTTACCAAGATTACCTCCTTGTTTTGCTTTTAAAGTTGTTTTTTTTTTTTTTTTTTTAAGATTTTATCTATTTATTTGACAGAGAGAGAGAGACGGAGAGAGGAAACACAAGCAGGGGTAGTGTGAGAGGGAGAAGCAGGCTTCCTGCTGAGCAGGGAACCCAATGCGGGGTTCGATGTGGGGCTCGATCCCAGGACCCTGGGACTATGACCTGAGCCGAAGGCAGATGCTTAACGACTGAGCTACCCAGGCGCCCTACTTTTAAAGTTTAAATTAGGTGCCACTACAGCCAATATCATTTTGGCTGATTCTTGCATATAAGGAGTGATTTGAAAGATTCATTTGAACCAAATTTTCTGTCACTGGCCCTTTTATTAAACTGCTAATCAAGTTAATTTATCGAGTTGACTTCAATGAACCTGATATCATCCAAAGCCCTTAAAAAGAGGAAGCAGTAAAGGAATTTTGAAATGTCAGGAAAAAACAAAATCAAGAGCTGAATATGTTGAGGATCTCTAGAAGTATGATGTAGGGTTCACGCAAACCAAGCAGTTGTCTACTTTTTAATTTGAGGTGGGGAAGACCTACCTGTCTATGTATAAGCTTCCCATCTTATGTATAACAAGACCGTAATGCTCAATAAGCAGCTAAGCTCCCTGAGTTGATTAAAAATAGTTTTCCCCTGTGGAGACAGAGCATTTTTCTTAGAAAAAAACAGTCTACCAAATGCTCTTACTAAAGAATGGCATGTATCTAACTTTGGTGGACTTGCTTATATGGTAGGCAATGCTTGCTAAGGAGTCAAACAGGAAAGAAATGCTGCTTTAGGTAAACTGCAACCTAAATGTAAAGGTTGTTAGTTATTGTAGGTGAGATCACAGAGCAGATAGATTGTTTCTCCATTACAAATAGAGATCTATAAGATAGTACTGATGTTTTATTTTACTTTCCTATTATAGATGCTTTTGTTGATGCTGTTATAAAAAGGATAGCATGATAATATCTAACATAAGCTGAATCGTCAAAATGTACACATGGAAACAGCCTGGCTACCTAGTGGTAACCTACCCTTTGTGCAGATTATTTTTCTTCTGAATGACTCTTTGGACAACAAATCTATAAACATACAACTATCAAATAAAAATATAAAAATCAGACATGTATAGATTGAAAACAGTGCTACTTCAGATTCACAACTCAATTCAAATGCCTCAGGTCAAAAATTCATGCCTCAGGGGATAGCATAAAGGAGCAAAGTATCCTGCTGAGGACTCCTGGCAGTTGGAAAACCGGCGATCTGCTTAGAAGAAGCAAACTTACCTGGCTCCAGGGGTTTGTTACTTCATGGGAATGCTAGCCCAGTAGGACACATCTTCTGATTTTCTTGGAAAATCAAATCTGGTTTTTATGTAAAATCCTGTAATTTTTCATCTTGGCAACTTATTTTAATTTTAAAACATTTATAGAACAAACAAATTTTAGTTGTTTATTTTTTTGGGGAAAAGCTAGTCCTTGGCCCAATTTTACATCTGGGCCAATGGACTACCAATTTCACCAGATTGATTTACTGACTGAGGTTTAGTTGCATCTGCATGTTCATTCACTGTGTCTGGGATTGATTACCTGTAGTCCAATGGGTTGGCTTCAAAAGAGAGACTCAGATTTCCAGTGTAATCAGCAAATTTATGAAATTTATAAGAACTTATAGTTTTTAGCACTTAATTGTGATCACGGAGCAAACAACTAAATGAATTATGAGCCTGGAAATTGTGAATCCATCATTTAAACCAGTTAACTTAGTTTCAAAAGCATATGATTATTTCATGTGGAATATCCTACTTTGGTTTTCTATAGAACCTAGTTCACTGAATAAGCTACTCTTGCTCTACGTGCATACAAGATAAAGGTCTAAAGTGACCATGGCCTAGAGCAGTTCGGATTTGGTTTATAAATATTTTAAAGTTGTCAGAAATACCCCTAAGTTGTACAAGGGCCAGAGATTAAGAGATTCAATTCAAGAAAAGGAAAGAAAAATCCCACTAATGATACGAAGAACTGGACAAAGGATGACATTAATGATACCCACTTATATTTTGTTCTGACAGTTCATTTGAGGGATGTGTGTGTATCATGTGTTTCTTTGAAACTAGAAATATCTTTCTGAAGGAAGGCTTAGTTTTTGCAACCAAAGCACAGCTAATGTAGTTTAAACAAGAAATAACTGTTATTGGTAAAAACGCATTTGAATTTTAATTAGGAAGTTGGAAAATTTTTGAGGTTTAAAAGAAAATCTGAATCTACCAACATGAAAATGCATTGTCATATTATTGATTGGTTTTGTAATCTTAGCATTTCCTCCAGGGTTTTTTGTTTGTTTGTTTGTTTGTTTGTTTTTAAGATTTTATTTATTTATTTGAGAGAGTGAGAGAGAGAGAGCATGGGAAGGGGGGAGAGGGAGAAACAGACTCCACTCTGAGTAGGGAGCTCGACATGGGGCTTAGTCCCAGGACCCTGGGATCATGACCTAGGCTGAAGTGAGATGCTTAACCAACTGAGCCACCTGTCTTCAGGGCCTTTCAATAAGGGTTCTTATATTGAAAACAAAATCAAACAATAATTATTATTATCATTAGCATTAGTAGCCACTGAAGTATTTTATCTGGAAAAATGTTTCTATTAGGATTAAGGTACACGAAGAAATGTTTTTTAGAGAAAGATCTGGGACCAGATAATTATGTGCTCTGATTTTTTAAAAATAATCTTCATATAGATAGAGAAGCTTAATAAAAGGCAACTATTGCTGCTTAACCTAAACGTTGTTTCTTAGAAGTTTTAAATTTAGGATTCTTTAATTAGCAACTAAGAAATTGCCAGTCCAACTTCTGAATAATGTGTTCTTAAGTCAAGAGAAGAAAAAGAATTGCATGATTACCAAGCAGATGTCCTACTGGTTATCCATGAATTCTTATTCTGTATTTTGGACCAGATATAAATATAATAATTAATAAATTAAATGAAAGAAGTTGTTAATAAATAATGGAAATTCATGGCTTCTAAAATTTTACCAACTTTTTTCTAAGGGTTCAGTATGCCAATCACATTGTTTCCCAAGTCAATTCTGAAACTTAAGGGAATTTTAAGGAGACATTAATTAGAATGAATATACACACATAATAGCAGTTATAGAAAATACATGTGAATATTGATAAATGTACATTTATGAGGATTACTCTCATGGAAAGCCAATGAGCAACTATGAAAGAAAGGAAATTATTTGAACCATGAAAGCTGAAATTAGGCAATGAGAAGTTACCACAAAGAAATCTCTTTCTTTCTAAACACCTCCTAGGAAAACAATGTCCAGTAATTAGATACAGTCTTCTTCTCCACCCTGGCTTTCTTGAGGTCTAACTGATATACAAAATACTGCCCATATTTCATGTATTTAATTTTATGAATTCAGACACATACATACATGTGTGATATCATCACCACAATCAAGGAAATAAACATTGGATCTAGTCTTTGTAGCACTTATGATAAGTGTAGCCAGCTTTGTAGAAATGCTTAAGTTGCTTTAAATGTTTTTATTTCTTAAAAGTATTGGAAAATTTATTACATTATGTGAGGGAGACCAGAGTGACCGTGGAGTGAAGATGTTGTGAGAACTCTTAGGAAAATACTGGAAATGATAAGTACTTTCTAGTCAGTGGTAACCGCAACGAGGATCATTGCCCTCTTATTTTTGAAGTTTGCAAAGTATGTTCCAGAAAACAAAGAGAAAAACAAAAAGCAAACAAAAATACCTATCAGATGTATTCCAGCATTTTTAGCTATCTCCATTCTTACTTATTAAAAAAGTAAAAAGAGAATATCCTTGACAATGTAAAGCATTTTATGCCAGACATGCATTGTATCATTTAAATATTATGAATCCTGCCAATATCTGTAATCAGTTCTCATATACATACGTGGGGATCCACATCTTTTCATGATTAGGACACTACATATTAGCATGCACTTCAGAAAACATTATTGCATTTGGGCTCCAAAAGTAAAAATCCTTGGAATTTAAAACTGCATATACCAGAATCATCTTGGCCAAAAGATTCACAATACCTATTTCTAATATATAATAATCTCCAATTCAAATAGATACATACCAGTATTAAGAAAGCAATGAGTTCAACCTAATGTTGGAGATCTTCCACTGAATGTCACTCCCTAGTAAGATATTACCACCAAAGGATCCCTACATGAAAGACTTAATAAAGGGCCACATATGGCCCTGGGTTTGGTTATTAGTGTACTGAATTATGTTTTTATTATAACTGTTTCTTCTTTACTCTTCTATGCTTAAGGGATCTGCTCATATAAATGACTGCAGGATAAATAAAGCTGACAAACACAAGTGACTGTATCTTTTGGCATTAAGATAATTATAGATCATTACGTGGTAGGAATTGTCAATAGCCCTAAAGTAATATGATTAAATAAAGCACTTTAAAACTGTACTTCACCTAGCCTTTTTAATATTTTACTATTTCTTCTTTGTTGCTCCAAAGCTATGAATTTTAAGATTTATTTGTCACTACTCTCTATATTTTCTGCTGTACACAGTATTTGTGGGCTATGGCAACCAATCCCTTTGGGCTTTCTTTTGCTTTAATTTGCATAAACACAGGCATCATATGAATATTCAGTGAGTGGCTTTGCATTAAGTAAGTGCCCTTAATCAGCTTTTCAGTTCAGTTTTATTGGTTGCACGCACAGTCAGTTATTTCATCCAGAAAATCTGAAGGCCCTACAAACTAACCAGGTAAGGATTGTAATTCCTTGATGCATTTAATGAAAGAATATTATCATTTGATTACATAGGTTCTGGAGAATGCTAAAAGCATGGTGGTTTGTTTTTTTTTTTCCCTGTGTTTTTTTCTTCCCTTGGTGGTCAGGTGGGTGCATGATTCTCTAATTTGCATAAACATCAGTTCTATGAATAATTCATCAGGGTTATTTTAAACACTAGGCTTCTACTTTGGATGGCACCAGGGTACCGCCATTTGATTGGCTGAATGCTGTTTTCATCACCAGCAGAATTCCTATAACATGAAAGCACCTAAAGGAGCTGAATTGAATATACAGTATTTGTTTTTTGAAAAATGTCTGTTATCTTTTCAAAGCAAATTGTGCTGCTTTTCCCCCTCCCTAACATTAGAACTTCTAGCTTTTCATGATAAATACATTACAAGCTCAAATGTGGCTACCGTTTGTAGACTTGACCGGTGTCTATGATTTCTGCAGAATGGGGTAGCAGCTGTAGTCTTCTGAACATGCATAAACATGAGCGACATGTAAATAAGAAACTGTCACATGCATATGGAGCCCCGAACAGCTCCATTGCCAGGATCCATATATTTCTCTTTATCAGAATATTCTCTCAATAGATAGCTTTGAGACTGTTTCATCTATTTTAAAGTGCCATGGACAATTATGGTACTATATATGTACATAATAAGCATATATGATCTGACAAATTATTTCTTGTGCAATATGTAATTTATAGTTTCCTATCAGCCCACCTACAGATTTTTAAATTTGGTAGTTCTTTGCAGTACAACAGCAACAGGAAAAGTGTTCATCAAGAATGACCAGCTAATTAATTTAGATATTAGGGTGTAATTCACTCCCACAATTTACTAAAAATAGATTATACCATTCTTTATGCTTGTGGAGATGAGGAATATGGAGGTTTACACCATCCTTTGTTAGTCACTTGAGCATTAGCCATTTACATTTCCGGTCTCAGAGTCCTTACTGACAAGACTCTCATTGTAAACATTTGTGATCTTGAAACATTACAAAACATAGGATTGGAGAATGGTGTAGATTGAATTTAGTCTTTGGTACATTCCGTTTTTGTTTTCCTACTCCACAGAGGAGTGTATCACAAATAAGCTGTTGAACAATTACTGTTATGAAAGGTATACTTAGTGATATGTATAATCAGTCTGTGTAATCAACTATAAAATACTCCACATTCACTGTACTTTCTATACATTATGTGGATAAAAATACCAAAGGCAGCTTTAATAATGAATAAAAAGGATGAAAACTTCTCAGTATTTCATAGGTTTCCATATAAAATTTTTACAGTTTATTCTAAATCAATATTACGCTGTAACATTTTTCAGGCTTTTTGTAAAAAATATTCAGATGTGAGCTTCATATAATGCTGAAACTAAAGAAAAATAAAATCCTTTTTTTGTTGTTTTCTAGCTTTTTCTATACCTACTGATAGTGTTGGTCTAGTTTCTATGTTCCTTTATTTGAATTATTTATAATTAGGTGAGGGTCTATTTCTATTTTTCTTTCTTTCTTTTGCTGTATCTTTGGAATCAATATATTAAAGAAATATTTTTGAAACAATATTTCTTCACTCAGAACGAACTATCATAAATACATTTGACATGTTTATTATTTTATCTGTTGACAAAACACCTTATAAAAAATATGGAAAAAGGAATTCTGAACAAAAATTGTTTAAAATGAGATAAAATTGCAAATTTCTCTCAGGATTCCATGTACTCATATTAGCAATTGTGTTTTACATTTAATTATAAATAATAATATGAATCTCACATCTGCAGTGTGCTATGTTTAATTAAATCTTGCAGGATTCGGTATAGATGCTGTTTATTTAATTATCAGCCATTAAATGTTTACAGCTGTAATAAACACCAAGTGATCTTTACCATACTATATAGAGATTACAGATTTGGAACTATTTAACCAAAGACTCTTATTCAGGCAATGCTCATCTTATTGAATACTTATCATATGAAATCAACTAAACTTTCATTTCTTCAGTATTTAGTCCTTTCATTTGTTTCAAAATAATCCAAATTATTTTCTAAATAAAAAATGAATAGTTATAATTTCAGAAGAGATTTTATCCTTCTTTGGATCTATGATAGCATATTTATAATTCTATTTTAGGTACACATAATTTTGAAAATGAAAAATTCTCATTTAACTCTTTTTGATGAAGCTATTGAGAAACCACTTTAATGTGATAAACGAGTTCCTTTGTGCTTTTGCCATCTGTATTATTTGCAAGAATCACTGAAGTTCTTTCAAACAAAACATATTTTAAATGAAGTTGGAAACAACAAAGATAGTGAATGACCACAGAATTTACCTTTCATCTTAGTAAGAGATTCTTCCTAGAAGGGCAGGAGTCATCTTGTATTGCATAAGCCTTGTGTAAAGAAAACAAAGCATTTGTTTAAATTTTGGAAAGAAATCATCACATAAATAGAATTAAAATTATAATACATTACATTCCTAAGGAAGAAAAATAATTTACATCTTGCAAATAGTTTTATTTCACGTAGTGCTTATTTTATTTTTAGACATTTAAGAAGAAAAGCAGTTAAGCATAATGTATGTTTATGCTGTCATTTTAAAAGATATTTTTCTTTAAAAAAATTTTTTTAAAGATTTTATTTATTTATTTGAGAGAGAGAGAGACAGCAAGAGAGAGAACACAAGCAAGGGGAGTGGGAGAGGGAGAAGCAGGCTTCCCGCCGAGCAGGGAGCCCGATGTGGGGTTCGAGCCCAGGACCCTGGGATCATGACCTGAGCCGAAGGCAGATGCCCAATGACTGAGCCATCCAGGCGCCCCTAAAAAAATATTTTTTTGCCATCTAATCACCCTGTATTTGGTGAACAAAAAATATCTGTTCAGATATTTTATCTGTAATATTTGCATTCTCATTTTAACAGTCAGAAAATTATCCAAAAATTGTTGGTGAGGGATTTAAGCAATTAAAGCTGTATATATATGATTGCTAAATCAATCGGTAGTTAAGGTAAATTGTAATCAATGAGTGCTTTAACCTATATAAAATTAAACGTGGGTTGATCTACATGAGGTGAAGCCTTAAACTTGAACACCGGTCTGTACAGAAGTTTTGGAACTGAGTATCACCTTAGGGCAAGAGGTATCAACTACCTTATGTGGATCCCCTAGCAAGATCATGCATCTTTAAAAAACACTGAATGTTCTCAATGAAGCTAGGACATCCTTTAGGAATTCTTAATCTAATTGATGGTGCAAGTACATGACATGACCCATATACAAATCTCTCCACCCAGTGTTACTCATCTCTCAGGAACCCAATCATTCCAATTTGCAAATATACCTGAAATACTCATTTTCCTGAACTAATACTGTTTAAATCTAGATAGACAGCGTTTAATAACACTGTGTGAGTTAGCCAATTAAGCTTCTTAGTACAGAGGAGTACAAGGAGGAGGAGAGGAGATGGAGGATTGGCTTACTTTTGAGTTCTCTTACTCCGATTGGAGCTCCCCTCAGCTACTCTGGTTGCTTGACTCTCTTAATTAGAATTGTATAATCAATAATTTAATGGGTAGGTTTTATGAAGTTATTGGGTAATGAATTTGTATAGTCATTCTTACATTATGATCCTTATCATATTTAGGCTGTCAGCCAATATCAGTAAAGATTCTATAGGCTTAGGTAGTATATATTTTTATTATATTTTAAGTTCAAAACTTGTTTGCAATTTCCTAAGTTCCACCAACCCAGTAGCATTCTGAACTAAGTGATAAGGAGAGCAAAAATATTTGTAATTAAAATTTTATTTTAAAGGTTAGTTATTTTGGAGGGAATTAAAACATTTTCAGCTTTCTATCATACGATTTATGGAGGACATATATGATATACAGAGAATCTACCTGGGATGAGTACTTAAAATAGAAAGACCTTTAAGAAGAAATTTCAATAAGGGAGCTTCTTTTAGGATTACCATTGTTCTCTTTATTTGTTAGCATAGTGCATTACATTTATAACTTTTTATGGTGACTCTTGAAGAAATCACAAATAGTTAGTATCATATGCAGTGTTTTTCCACTTCTAATTTTAAGTGAGGCTGGTTAAAAAATTGGGTGTTATATTTTTTGTCAAGTTTTAGTATCAAAATTATATTAGCCTTATAAAATGTGTTGAGCAGATTTCCTCTTTTCTCTGACACAAGTTGTATATGAATTATCTATTTCTTTGAGTTTTGTATAAATTGCCTATAAATCTATCTGGGCCATGCATCTTTTGAGGGGAATTTTTTTTCTTTTTGATTCAATTTCTGAAGTGGTAGTGATCAACTGGGTTATTTCTTATTGCATATATTTTAATTATTTATATTTTTTCCAGAAAAAGGTTCTTCTCATCTAAGTTTCAACTTCATTAACATGAACTTTTTCATTATATTTTCTTATGATTTATAAAATGTCTACTATCTGTGTAATATGTCCCTTTTTTCATTTTGTATTTTATCTGTGATATTCTATTTTTTTTTCCCTTGGTAATTCTTGCAAGAGGTTGGTCTATTATCAATACTTTCAAGAAACAGTTTTGGGTTATCTATATTGTTTCCTTGTTCTTTATTTTTATTCATTTCTGTTTTTTTAAAGCTTTGTGGTCTCAAGTTCTTTAGAGATGATTTCAAAGCTTTGTTCTAGCTCTAAAATTCTATCATTCTATAAAAAGTTATCCTGTGTTCAGAAACCAATGGAATACTCACATAAACATGAAATGAAGTAGGATGTTAGTTATTAATCTGGTGGACTTATTTTTAATGCAAAAACCTTTTATCCTGAGTAATCACAACCATACCATTTCACAGGACTATGAGTAGACTTTAGCCTTGGAGGAAATCTACTTGGAAAGACTCCTATTCTGCTATCCTGATGATAACATGATTTTTTTAGTGACTTTTTAAAAAGTGTGTCATATTGACAGAGCTCAAGTAGTCTATGGAATAGTACTTGAAATACATTGTGCTCATGATTAAATACAATTGCATTAATTGCTTAGAATATGTTTGTGGAAAGTTCAGAACACAACACATGATTGCTTTAGACTCATATAGAAGGTTGCTAATCTACTTGGGATTTTTTACTTCCTCCATTTTGCGAGTGGACCACTAATAAAAAATTATCTCAAAATCAGGCAAAGCTAATGAAAAAGTGCATTAGTATTCTAGTCTGCCTTCTTGGATAGTATTTTTTTAGTAAAATCCAATTCATGCCTTTGGTATTTCAACATTAAGTCAAGTCAAATTCTCAGTTAATAAATAGACACAAAAATCACCGACTGAATTCTTATCTGTATGAGGAGTTGGTTTTTGTTTGCTTGTGTGATTGTTTAGTTGCCTGTTTGTAAATTCTCCTAGAATGAACTAAATATGCATATCAGCTGTCATTCTTCCCTCTGAGCCTGGTAACATGATGAATCATTTTGCCTAAACAAATATTGCAATCGAAGCTACACATTGGAAATGTTTGAAATTCCATACAAATACACTTAAACGAAATCCAAAAAGAAAACAAGAACCTTTTGAAGAAAATATTTTAGCAAAATGATCAACTGTCTTGTGGACTATAGTAACCTTGACTGACAGCTGTAACATTAGAATTTTGTTATCAGTTAGAGCCCCCTTGCACTTTTTTTGATTCACAGCATATGGATTTGACCTACTTTAGTTAATAAAGCCTCTGAATAATTTATCTGCATTAAAATATAAGTAAATTTGAGAAGAAAATAATTATTTAAATGTTAGTGCTATATACAAGTGATCAAACATGTAGAAAATAATTTTCTCTTAAATATAAATCGTACATTACTGAGTTACATTTTAGTCATGATTATTTTTATTCCAATGTGATCATTTTACATTTGCTTCTTAACATGATTTCAAGAGCAATATTCTACTTATTTCAAGGTCTGTAAATTGTTTAGTTCAATATCTAGTTCCCAGATACTTGTATCAAAATATGTCTGAGCTTGCACCTATATTTTCACATTAAATTAGACCATTAAACCTAACTTCAAATACCCAACTCAGTGATTCTTTTTCTCTGAGACTATCCAAATTCCTTTGCCACCAATTTTAAAGTCTTCTGGTCACAGTGAGAAGAATTTTGCCTACCAACAGACTATTTTAATAAGTCACATAAAGTACCCTGGAGAGAATTTGATTTCACATAGAACAGAGAATAAAGTCTCAATAGTGGTTGTTTCTTGATATCTGAGACAATAAATGATATTTTAAAAGTAGTAATATCGAGATTTTGAGGGTTTTTAATTTTAATTAACCTACAATACCTTTGTGCAACCTGATAGGATTTTTACCTGATGGTAGATTTGTATGACATAACTGAACAAGCTGGGAATAGATTCAAATCCCATAATAGATCTTGCAATTATATTAGGACTCTCCTGGAAAAGAGTTATCATTCTTTCACATGTACAATGCAGTATTATATTACCAGTATTTATATTTTATAAATCAAACATAGAATGTCTTCTCTCTTCCTGCTCCTTCTTTGAGAAATAAATGATAACTTTCTCTAAGTACTGAGCCTCACATGAGGCAATCTGTTACAAGGCAGTGCAATAAAAACAACAACATTGCTTAGGAACACTTTCCACTTTATGTCAAAAGTTGTAGCTTTTTTCTCTTTATATTATCAGAAACAGAGAAGAATCTCGCTCTGTTGTTGTCCATCTACTATGCTAGTCTTTGATTACTGTATCACAATAAAGTTCATTGAAGCTGATGGTAATATGTCAAGCAATAGATGCAAGCATGAGAAGAGAAATATGAAGTAATAGCAGGTATTTACTTTTTTAAAAATCAAAATATCCTTTTCATATAAATGCCTGGGGGTGGAGGTGGAGAGAGAGAAAGAATATTGCAATATCTACATGCAAAGAAAGAAGTGGACCCTTATCTTACAAAACTTAACTCAAATGGATTAAAAACCTAAATGTAAGACCAAAACTATAAAACTCCTATAAGAAAACAAGGGGATAAAGTTTCAGGACATTGGATTTGGCAAAGATTTCTTGGCTATGACACCAAAAGCACAGGTAACAAAGAAAAAATAAACAACACTACATCAAATTTAAAAACTTCTGCACATCAAAGGATACAATCAACCAATTGAAAAAGCAACCTATGGAATGCAAGATAATATTTGCAATCATATACTTTATAAGGGTATACAACTCAACAAATCCAAAAGCTGCAGTTTGCAATATACTACACCTAGAAACCAGCGGAGGTGAATTAGACAGAAGTCATTCTAATTAATTAATGAGGTAATATCATGACACGTTGGCTTGCAGCGTCAAAACTATCCACTTGTTTTCTTTTTTTTTTTTTAAGATTTTATTTATTTATTTGACAGACAGGAGAGAGATCACAAGTAGGCAGAGAGGCAGGCAGAGAGAAAGGGGTAAGCAGGCTCCCTGCTCGAGCAGAGAGCCCGATGTGGGGCTTGATCCCAGGATCCTGAGATCATGACCTGAGCCGAAGGCAGAGACTTTAACCCACTGAGCCACCCAGGCGCCCCTCCTTTTTTCCTTAATGATCAGAGGTCCCAGTCTCTTCATTGTGTTTTATGTAAGACCCATCACAGAATGGGAAATTTTGGACCTCCAACAATGGCAGTACATACCTTTCCACATCCTCCATGTCAAAAGCATGTACTATCTTGGGTCTGTCTTTCTGGATGTGACGGTTTTACCATAGATTTGTCCTGATGATCTTTAACATAAAATCTTTTGTAGGCTAGATAATGAATCATAGCTGTCTCAGCTGCAATGGTAACTGTCGCGATCTATTCAACTCATACCTGGAGGTCAGACTCATGCCGCCATTGCTTGCAAGGCATGTGCACAAGACACTAGGCACAAGCAGACTTTCAAGGAGGGCCTGAGTAAAGATGAGAGAAACATCATACATGCTCGGACTCCAGACCACTAAGGTGCAGGGGCCGAGGTGGGTGGTAAGCATGTGTGTGTGCTTCTGATATTTTTAATATCTAGCTATCAATCTGTCTTTATCTATCCATGCACCCATTCATCCAACCCTCCATTCATCTGCATATATATAATTTACCTCCTTTCTTTCCTTCCTTCCACTCTGCAATACCTGTGGGTGCTTACCGTGGCCATATGTCCCCAAATATTTTAATTCTCTAAGAACTTAAAGAATATTGAAAGAAGATTTATTAAGAATTTTTAGGAATTACTATAATATTGATGAGACTATGGATAGACCTTGGGCTTTTTTTTAACCTACCTATAAAATCCCCCAAATGAAAAGCAATGGCAAATGTGACTCAACTTTCCTCAATCTAAATGACAAAAGCTGCACTGTGATTACTTACTCCCTTACTATTAACAACTATTTTGTTTGCTGTTCTTCACACTAGTTGCTGTGTCAGGACAACTGCATACTTTGCACAGTGTTCTCTAGCAAATGTTTTGAAATTTACCCTCCAGAGACCATCTGCTATAAATGGGCTTCAGTGGAGTTAATGAATATTTTATTACTCTCCTGCCTTTTTTTTTTTTTTTTGGTTAAAAATGGAAAACATGGGTTAAGTGTGAACTGTCAAATTAACAATAATATTTCATTAAACCACTCATTTTCTGAAAAAGTTTTGTTCAGTATATATGTGTATTTCATGTCATCAGTTTACCAATGTGAATATATACCAGGGAAAACATGAGGGACTCAATATGAAATGTCGAATACTTTCTATGCGCAATTTCTAGCACTATAAACACATCACTTTTGACTGACTTGAAATAAGGCAGTCGTTGACTGGTTCAATGGATCTGATAGGTCATATGTTCTCTTGAAAATCAAATGCCTTGAGAAAATTTTCTCAAAATTTCACCACACACCATTTTTTCTGTTGTCACTGTTTGATCATCTTTTGCTTTGTGGCCATGTAAAATAGCGCTGAACTTCTCAAGTTATTCATTATTTGCCTATCGGAGAATTAATATGAGTTCTAGGTCAAATTTGGGGCATTAGCCTTCAAAAGTCCTTCTTCCTAAAACAAAGAACTAGTAGTTAAACAATGTTACATAACATCACATTTTTGTATTCCAGCAACTGCACATACGTTTTCTGTGGTTTTAAAAACAGATGAGCTGAAATATTATGTGAGACTTAATGACTTCTTATTGCTCTGGTCACAAGATACAATTAAAAAAAAAGTCACAAAATACAATTAAAAAGATCTACTGTGTGCCTGATATAATGTTATAATTTTCGGATGTATCATCTCATTTTATCCCCACACTAATTTATGAGAATGGTAGCATCTACCTTTTATAGCTGAGGAAGTTCAAGTTTGGAAAGGCCAAACAGTTCATCCAAGGCCACCCACTTTTAAGTTGAAGTTTGTGTTAGTCTAATGCAAAAGCCTAGGTTTTCTGTTTTATCATGTGGACTCCAGGCTAATATTGATAGCCCTTCATAACATGAATAGAGTTACTTTCGTATTAAAAATTTTAAAAACTCACTTTGCTTTTTAAAAAGAAAAGTAAAAAGGAAGAGAAACTTATGAGCTCTTATTATGTGATAAACATTATGTAGGATACTGTCAAATACTTTCTACTGAATCCTTAAAATAAAAATTAGATTATTTCTGTAGTAAATATGATAGGTATGGTTGGAATTCTGAATTCTAGATTTCAGTTCTAGTTAATATAATCCATGCTTTTCTTAATTAGGTGGATAATTTATTTTTTAACCTTAGATAAACATTATAGCATGTTTTGCTTTGAGGTATCAAGGATTAAGCCACTTTTTTGCTGATTTTATTTATTCACTTACCAAATATTTGCTGAGTGCATATAATAGGCCAGGTAGCCTTGTAGGTGTTCAAGTTGTAGATAAAAATATCTATTCCTATAGAACTTACATTCTACTGAATTTTATCTCTAGAACCAACTCATATACTACATGAAAAAATGTTAAAGACAATATGCCTATTTGATAATGTTCATCTACCATTGGTTTAATTTAAGAGGTCAGAATCATCAAAACATCAAACTTAAGTTGTATCTTAATTTGCCAGTTGGTAAAACACAATTTCTTCCTTTTTTTCTAACCTCAAGAGGATGAGTAGAAAAAGTGCTCACATGTTTACCTGAAAGAAACTTTCTTTCCATCAACAAATAATATCAATAGCAAATTCTGAGATTGAGTAGGTAGCAATTTACTGAGCTTCTTTTATTTTTTTTTTCACAGTCATCTCTCTTGTGTTCCTTTGCTTTCTTATCCCTACTTCTGTGCCTAAGGCCTACGACACCTGCTTTATATCTCACACCTTCTTACATTCATTCTTTATTTATTACCACTCCTAGTCACATTTCTCTCTGTTTCTCCATCATTTTCTTCCATCTGAATGCACGCATAAAAAGTTTCAAAGTTGTTATGTGTGTGAAGGAATCTAGTTTCTGTGGTTACAATATTCTCATATAATAATGCGATGTTGAGTATATATGTTGAGCCATTACAAATTTCATTCAGTCCTTAAAATTTATCATTACATGTATACAACAGTTGTCTTCATTCTCTGACTACTTGAACAGTTTAAAAAGACAGAAAGGGTGTTAAGTTTGAGAAGTTCTTTCTAGATCTTGGATATCAGCCCTTTGTCTGTAGTGTCACTTACGAATATCTTCTCCCATTCCATGGGTTGCCTGTTTGTTTTGTTGACTGTTTCCTTTGCTGTGCAGAAGCTTTTTATCTTGATGAAGTCCCAAAAGTTCATTTTCGCTTTTGTTTCTCTTGCCTTTGGAGACGTGTTTGAAAGAAGTTGCTGTGGCTGATGTCAAAGAGGTAACTGCCTATGTTCTCCTCTAGGATTTTGATGGATTCCTGTCTCACATTGAGGTCCTTCATCCATTTTGAGTTTATCTTTGTGTATGGTATAAGAGAATTGTCGAGTTTCATTCTTCTGTACATAGCTGTGCAATTTCCCCAGCACCATTTATTGAAGAGACTGTCTTTTATCCACTGGATATTTTTTCCTGCTTTGTCGAAGATTATTTGACCATAGAGTTGAGGGTCCATATCTGGGCTCTCTACTCTGTTCCACTGGTCTATGTGTCTGTTTTTGTGCCAGTACCATGCTGTCTTAGAGATCACAGCTTTGTAATATAGCCTGAAATCAGGCAACATGATGCCCCCAGCTTTGTTTTTCTTTTTCAACATTTCCTTGGTGATTCGGGGTCTTTTCTGGTTCCATACAAATTTTAGGATTGTTTGTTCCAGCACTTTGAAAAATGCCGATAGTATTTTGATTAGGAGGGCATTGAAAGTATAGATAGCTCTGGGCAGCATAAACATTTTAACAGTGTTTATTCTTTTGTTCCATGAGCATGGAATGTTTTTCCATCTTTTTGCGTCTTCTTCAATTTCTTTCATGAGTGTTCTGTAGTTCCTTGCATATAGATCCTTTACCTCTTTGGTTAGGTTTATTTCAAGGTATCTTATGGTTTTTGGTACTATTGTAAATTGAATCAATTCTCAAATTTCCCTTCCTATAGTTTCATTGTTAGTGGATAAGAAAGCAACTGATTTCTGTGCATTGATTTTGTATCCTGCCACATTACTGAATTGCTGTATGAGTTCTAGTAATTTGGGGGTGGAGACTTTTGAGTTTTCCCCATAAAGTATCATGTCGTCTGCAAAGAGAGAGAGTTTGACTTCTTTGCCAATCTGAATAACTTTTATTTCTTTTTGTTGATAATATGGGCAGAAGGCATGAATAGACACTTCTCCAATTAAGATACACAAATGGCTAGCAGACACATGAAAAAATGTTCATCGCCATCATTAGCCATCAAGGAAACTCAAATCAGAACCACATTGAGATACCACCTTACACCAATTAGAATGGCAAAAATTAACAAGGCAAGAAACAGCAAATGTTGGAGAGGATGTGGAGCAAGGGGGTACCCTCTTACACTGTTGATAGGAACGCGAGTTGGTGTAGCCACTTTGGAAAACAGTGTGGAGATCCCTCAAAAAATTAAAAATAGAGCTACGCTATGACCTGGCAATTGTACTACTGGGTATTTACCCCAAAGATATAGACGTAGTGAAAAAAAGGGCCACATGCACCCCAATGTTCATAGCAGCAATGTCCACAATAGCCAAACTGTGGAAAGAGCTGGGATGCCTTTCAGCAGACAAATGGATAAAGAAGATGTGGTCCATATACACAAAGGAATATTACTCAGCCATCAGAGAGGATGAATACCCAATTTTTACGTCAACATGGATGGGACTGGAGGAGATTATGCTGTATGAAATAAGTCAAACAGAGAAAGTCAACTATCATATGGTTTCACTTATATGGAGGACATTAGGAGAAGGAAAGGAAAAGTGAAGTGGGGGAAACCGGAGGGGGAGATGAACCACGAGAGACTGTGGACTCTGAGAAACAAACTGAGGGTTTTAGAGGGGAGGGGGTGGAGGGATGGGTTAGCCCGGTGACGGGTATTAAGGAGGGCATGTATTGTGTGGAGCACTGGGTGTTAGATGTAAACAATGAATCTTGGAACACTACATCAAAAACTAATGATGTATTGTATGGTGACTAACATAACTCACACACACACACACACACAAAGATAGGAAGGTAGAAAATTAGGGGACATTTCTCCACAAAGTACAAATACTATACCCATCCTAGTCAAAAGCAGACGGTTCAGAAACAAAAAAAAGGAAAACGATAATTTCCAAGAAAGCTATTTACATGCTCTTTCTTTAACCTAAACACAGATGAGCATGAAAATAGGAAAACCACTGTTAGGTAGAAAGCCGACTATATTTAACCTTTGCTGCTAATAGGTAATTGGCACAGAAAGGAAACTTTAATCCCAAGACTTCTGGGTACAAGAGGTGGGAGTTGTTCTCTTCTTGCCAAAGCCACTGCAGCAAATGAAGACCTTTAAAAAACGTCCCTAGTAGTAGACTTATTTACAGAATTGGAAAGTTCAGTCTGAAATTGCAGCATTTGCATATCCCTGTGCATTAGAAAATAGAAATAGAAACAGCTTGTTATATAGAATTATAATTGGTGAGTACTCTAAACTTTTAAAATCAAAACTTGGAACAACATGCTGTTAGCTTATCAAATTTCACATGGATAAGCAGTTGACATGAATTGGATTGGATCAGCCTGAAAAGGGATACGGCTGATGCTCATGGAAGGACATGGAGCCATACGACTCAAAAGGAAATGGTTACACCAGAACAACTCCAGAAGCGGTCTACCTAGTTATACCTTAACTAAAGACGACTATTACACCAGAAATTCCCTCCTTCCTTCATTCATTTATTCATTGGGATTAATAACTCATTAAGATCTAGGCACTAAGATAGGTGTTAGAGATACAGCAGCGAACGAAAAACATAGAATCTCCTCCTCAGAACTCACACTTTAGTTATTTATGTATAGTTTTGGTGGTTTCGTATTATTTGTATAGTGGTAGATACTCTTTGCTGCCTATCCCACATCCATTCACCTCTTTTCCTTTTATTTTTTATTTTTTTTTTTTTAAGATTTTTTTTTTTTTTAAATTTATTTATTCGTCAGCGAGAGAGAGCACAAGCAGGCAGAGTGGCAGGCAGAGGCAGAGGGAGAAGCAGGCTCCCTGCCGAGCAAGGAGCCCGATATGGGACTCGATCCCAGGACCCTGGGATCATGACCCGAGCCGAAGGCAGCTGCTTAACCAACTGAGCCACCCAGGCGTCCCTCCTCTTTTCCTTTTAAAGAAATCTCTGTATTATTGAGGGTGCCACTGTACTCAGATAAAACAGTATTTCCCCCCTTCCCTTTAAAAGAGAGATGCCCAATAAAATGTCAGCAAAGTCAATGGATGAAGCTTCCAGCAAAGCTCTTTAACTGAGAGGTATATCCCTGTGCACTTTTTCCTTCTTCCTTCTTCCTATGTGGAACACAAATATGATGGCTGGAGCTGAATGGTTATTTTGAAACCATGAGACAATTTGAACATAGAAACAATATTCTAAAAATGTAGAGGAGAAAAATCAAAGGAGTCTAATTTTTAGTGAAATCTCAGAGTGACCACAGAAGTTCAGGAAAGCCTGCCTCTGAATTTCTTCCACATGAAAAATAAAGTCATGTATTCATCTCAAATTGTTATTTGAGTTTTTAAAAATATGCCTTTCTTTCTAATCTGGATATATAACCAAATATATATAATATATATATATGATATATATTATATATATATGATAAATTCTAACACAAACATGAATTTATACACATACTGAAATGTTATTCCAAATGTGGACTTGGTTATTTTCAATTAAAACTTCCACACATCCTACCATTCCAGCTTTATAAAGCTTTCTATTGAAAGACTGCTTTGAGATGTTTTAAGGAAAGAGACCTAACTCAAGAAACTGGATGACTATTCTAAGCAGGGATAAACTAGCCAAAAAGAGCCTCTTCCCCAATGAAGTTCAAGATAAGCTAGTCCTATCTGATATCTTCTACGTTTGCTTTCAGTTTTATCATTTTGTAATTCTTATAACATACCTTCTAGGTCACAGAATTCATTGTTTAATTAACCACCTTTAGTAATTTTCTTTGTTTATGAGTATCTTCTGCTCTTCGGTACAATTACCCTTGCATATAAGAACACTACCTCTTTGGGCGCCTGGGTGACTCAGTTGGTTAAAGCCTCTGCCTTCCGCTCAGGTCATGATCTCAGGGTCCTGGGATCAAGCCCCACATCGGGCTCTCTGCTCAGCGGGGAGCCTGCTTCCCCCCTTTCTCTCTGCCTGCCTCTCTGCCTACTTGTGATCTCTCTCTGTCAAATAAATAAATAAAATCTTAAAACTTTTATCTTAAAAATTAATCTTAAAAATTAATCTTAAAACTTAAATCTTAAAAAAAAAAGAACATTACCTCTTCATGTTACTTCAGTCACCGGACTCAGATTAGGACAGGATATTCAATTATTAATGAGGTGATTGTATCACCCAGGGATCTATATTTAGGGAATAAAACATGCTCTTTTGATTTTTTTGGGGAACCTTTAAAATTTGTTTTTTAAAAAAGGTGTTTATGTGAGCACTTCTTATAAGATAAATGTCTTCTAATAACGCATAAAATTTCATCTTTTTTGCAATCTACAAGAGCATTTTTAGAAGAATGTCTTTAGAGGAGATCTCAGTGACAAGTTTTGTGATACTAGTCAACATGGGGCTCTATTGTTCTTTCATTCAGCAGATATTTCTTGAGGACCCTCTACCTAGCAAGCATTAATTTAAACTGGAGGGGAAGGGCAAGATGGGTGGGATGCAGTAAGATAAAAACTGCACCACAAAGAACTATTCTAACTGAGAAAGTGGACTACAAACAAGAATGCAAATGTATAATATAATTCTAGATAATGAGAGTAAAAAGTTCTAGAATGAAATTAAAACATAATGGAAGGAGAGAGAATGATGGGGATGAAGACTACTTTTCCATGTGGAGGTAGCAAAGCCAACAAAACAAAGCTCTAGAAAAACCGATTCCAGAGCCTGAGGTAGATATGCACTGGGTTTACTCCATAAAGGCTAATGCGTCTGGATGGCTATAAGTGAGGCATAGTGCTAGGAGCAGAGCTCCCAGACGGAGGCAAAGAACAGAGTGTTCAGGATTTAGGAGGCAAAAGTAAGAGTTTGCATTGTACTCCAAGGGTAATGGGAAGTAACTAGAAAGTTTTAACTAGGGCAATGCATCATCAGATTTATATATTAAGTTGTTCCTCTGGCTACAAGGTAAAGGATAGAGTGTTTGGAGAGCCTGAGAGGAAACTGAGAGACCAGGTGAGAGATGACAAAGGTAGTTCAGGTGAGAAAGAATGTGGAGTAGACTAGGAGAGTAGTGTTGAGGAGTCAAAAAGGGCCACATTTAGGAAATATTCAGCATGTAGAATTGAGAGGATTTCTGATATAGGTGATGCGGTAGCAATGTTTTGTTTAGAGTCAACATATGGAGCAGATGAAATCCAGAGTGACAACATTAACGCACTGAGGTATTGAAAAAAATGTTCTCATTACATCCAGAGAAAAACACAGCTTTGCTTAAAGGAGTTTGCCTTTCAAATGAATGACTTGTAGTGGATAAAGGGAGTCACAGAATACTTTATAAAGAATTCTTATTGGTGGCTAAAAATTCTTAAAGTGGCTAATCAAGAGTAAGAGGGAGAAAAATAAAGAACATTAATTTTTATGATGATCATTATTTTATGAACAATTTAAATTATCTGGCTTTTAAATTACAAATGTTGTATGTTGCTGCTTTTATTTTGCCCAAAACTTTCACTTTGTCCTCTGGCAACTGGCAATTTTAATTATAGTAAGAAAAATAAAAAAAAATTGACAACTTAAAAATTTATAAAACCAGATCGGTTAAGTTGAAAGCACCCAGTAGGATGTTAGCTATACTTCATTTCTGAGTTATTGGGTACCGTCAGAAATGAAGACATTCAGAGGAAGGAGCACATATCAGAAAATTGACAGCTTTGTGGATGGCTTAAAAGGTAGGAGTAAGATGTATTTTAAAAAACACCAGAAAAAGAGAGTGAAGCTTCCCAAATGTAGAGAACTCAGTGGTTAAGTATGTTGTCAATAGATTCTGACAGTAGGTATGCAGTGAGACTTTGGGTATTTCACATATTGGCACTATTGCACCACACAAGTTAACAAATATCCACTCATTTGCTCACTGAATTTGATGAGTTTACTCCAGCTCCCATATAGTCAACACTACTAGGATTTAATGCTATTTATTGTTGATTCCACTGGGATTATCTGTCTGGAATATGGCTCATTTGTGACCGAGCACGGTGAGAGGTGAATCTACTGGTGATAGATAGGGAGGCAGGTAGGTAGGTTGACAAGCACTGAAGCAATTGTGGCTAGACCGTTGTACCCACAAGAGGGTGAAAATATTTAATATGCCCTCATGTAACATTCCTGGGTTTGTTTGTTGTTGCTGTTGTTTTTAACACAATAGCTGTGACTTAGGTATTCTTTGCAATTTTGGAAATTAAAAACTGAAAAGGAACTGATGAACAAAATAACTTCACAGAGATCATTTTGGAAGCACTCAAATTTTAACACTCAATTCTCATTAAAAGTCTCAATGTGGAAAACTTCCAAAAATGATTCACGATCAAATGATATCAGCAATAACAGTTTTTGCCAAGATAAAGCCTGACCTTTCTAACTTAAGCTAGGTTATCGGGTTCACTGGGGAGAATAATGGCATTTATAGTTGGAACCAGTAGTTAGCAATTAGGGACTGTGCATTATAATAATTTCATTTAGCATTCAAACAACTTTAAGATGTGATTTTTATCTCCATTTCATAAGATAAGGAAACAGAGGTTCAAAAAGATAAATATTATCTAGGACTTGCAAAGAAAAGTAAAGTAACTGGTGGAACTATGATTCAAACTCACTCTTTTCATGGTATTCCCACACCCTTCTTTCAGTAAGTCTCTTCTTCAGCAGTAGGGAATCTTCATTAGATTGAAAGAAATGGTTAGAAGGTAAATTTCCACTCAAAAAAGGGAAGCACCTTCTATCTATTAACTACTCTTCAAGCAAAACAGACTTTCTCAGGAGGTATTGAGATCTCTGCCAACTATAACATCACACGAGTCTATTACTATATTCTATAATCATGATGAAATAAATCAGAAATGGGATTTTATCATGCAATTCAATTTATTGCAAAAAGGGAGTCAGGTAGGTATGTATCACCAAGTAACTGCTAAAGGCACCCAGGGAAGCTAAAGAACGATGGGCTGGTAACCCCTTTGCCACTGTGCAAAGACATCAGACTGACACTGTCATCTTTAGTTGCCTTGCAGAGTAGCAGTAAGGCATGAGACCAGAGTTAGATTGTGAATATCAACCACACGAAGCTATGCATGAGTTGACTGATGTGTTGTTCAGATCAACTAATAAAGAAAATGCACCAGACGGTTTCTGATTCCACAAGTGCTACTCTTATCCTTTGCGAGTTCTGAAATGAGATAGTTACTTTATATCTTCACCAAAGCACATTCTATCTTCTGATGGAAACTGAACCAAAATTACTGGTCTGCCTAGTGACTCAAACTACTCTCGATTGTTTTGAGTTCAATACAAATATATTTAAGAGAAAAAAATGCTATCCTAATCTAATGACAAATGTCCTTATCACATAGATACTTCTCATTCAGCTGATGCATTAGAACCACCCCAGTTATATTCCTATTTTGTGAGAATTTGCACTTTCTCTAATTTGTTTCCACTTTGACCTTCACCAATAGTTCTGATGTATTTGTAACTTTTATATTTATACATAAATAGAAGCTATGGTTCTACCATTAAATAATATCTACTTAAATTTCAGGTATTATAGCTACTGATATACTGAGAAAATTGACGGGAAGCTAAAAGATTTCTCAAGATGATTTTGAAATATATTTGCCTCTGCTCTCCAACCTCTTCAGATGAATTGTGCTTTATTATCTAACCTATGTACTATGGCTTCTTTAACAATTTTTTTTTTAAAGACTTTATTTATTTATTTATTTGAGAGAGAGAGAGAGCACGCACAAGCAGGGGGAGCAGCAAAGGGAGAGCAGCTCCCTACTCCCTGCAGAGTAGGGAACCCAATGTCGGACTTGATCCCAGGCCCCTGGGATCATGACTTGAGATGAAGGGAGAGGCTCAACTGACTGAGCCACCCAGACACCCCCTTCACAATATAGTCTAATAGCAAGTATTATTGCATCAGATGAGAATGAACTTGGATGACATAGTGCAATATTTAGATGACAAAGAACATTAGTAATACAAAGAAATAAAAGAGCGTTGTTGTTTTTTTTCATCATTAAAGAGAAAGATATAGGATAGAACTGAGGCTGCTACCAGGAAAGGGGTAGATTAGGCTATCTTCATTATTAATGCATATTATCTCAGGTGAATATTAAAATACTAGCATTTACTTAAGAAATATAAGCTACATTGACTACAAACATTGGCAAGGATGTGCAGTGCCCTCGTACTCTCACACTGCTTGTTGAAATATAGAATGGTTCAACCACTTTGGTAAATAGTTTCGTAGTTTCTTAAATTTTAAATATATATCTATCAAATGATCCATTCATTCCACCCTAAGTATGTGCTCAGGGTGTAAACATACCCATCCATCAAGGATTTATATGCAGATGTTCACAGCAGCCTTATTTGTTATAGCCCCAAACCAGAAACCACACCAATGCCATCTGGGCGAACAGATGAGCAAACGTGGTATGGCCATATGATGAAGCACTATTCAGCAATGAAAAGGAAGGAATTATTGATGTGTGCTACAACATGGATGAATCTCGGAAGTATGCTTAGTGAAGGAGTATATACTGTATGATTCCATACATACAAAATACTAAAAAATATACAAACTAATCTGTAAGTGGCAGAAAGCAGATCAATGGTTACCTGGGGAACCAGGTAGGCAAACGACAGATTACCAAGTAGCCCAAGGAAATTTTGAGAAGCAAGGGATATGTTCATGATCTTGGTTTTTTGCTATTTTAATGGATGAACACATATTTCAAAACTTATATTATACACTTCTGATATATGCAGTTTATTCTATGTCAATTATATCTTAATAAAGTAAAAAAAACTACAGTATATAATAGAGTTGCTTGTTTTGGAAGAAAAATATTTATACTTAAGCGAAAGGATCATAGTGATATTCAAGAAGTCTTCTGAGCATTTAGTTAATACATTTAGAAGACCACTTTTTAAAAAATGATGCAAAATGCCAAACAACAGTGAACATGTGTTACTCTGAAAATATCCTCTTGTCTTTTCCCAATGCCTCTTGTCTATTTCCATTACAGAATTCACCTAATTGTTTCAAGGAGCTGATGTTAGAAACCTACACTTGGAAAAAACTCATATGCAAAATTTTTACCCCTGTTCACATTGGATATCACATTTGGTCCACAGTCAGCTTCATTTTAGTTTCACCTCTATTAAAAAGCAAAGTGGGCTTTTACAATGAAACTAACCTCCTTTCTAATGCAACTGGAATCTGCTACTCTCTGTCACTGCTGTTTACACTGAAATGTTACCTAAGCCCCAGTCGTGCATCATGTAGTGATAATAATAGTCACTTGGGACAGTACTCACCTCCAGGAATAACGGAATTGTCTGCTGGAAAACCTCTTCATTGAACGCTCCTCAGCCATGCTGTGCGTCGGAGTAAAGACACTTTTTTATTCAGTACTAATATACCTCTTCCCTGGTAGTAGACTCAGTTCTATACTATATCTTTCTCTATAATGATGGAAAAAAAAACCCTCTTTTATTTGTTTGTATTACTAATGTTCTTTGTCATCTGAGTAATGCACTATGTCATCCAAGTTCATTCTCATCTGATGCAGTAATACTTGCTATTAGAATATATTGTGAAAGAAGCCACAGTACATAGACTAGTATTTAGCTGTAGCTCCCCTTTGTGTGTAAGAACCTCCTTTGTTCCCAGCATTTACTATTCTCAGACGGAAACTCAGTAGGGAGTTTCAAGTCTTCTAATACTTTGATATCCCACTGAGAAGCTATGTGATACAGGTAGGATTAAATATCCAAAGCCTGTCTGTGAGAAAGTTTCTTTTTTCTAGGCATTAAAAAAGGTCAATTGATAACCAATTAAGAACTCGGGCCCCACAGGGACCTCCCCATTTAGTAACTTATTCAGGAGAGGTGGAATGTAGCCTGCCTAAAAGTTCAAAGCATGAACTTCAGGGCAGGGCCAGCTTTATGGGCACTGATGACCTGCACAGTCACACTGTCTTAGAGAGTCCTAGGTTTGGTTTAATATTCTTCTTCTTTCCCTTTTGAAGTACAATAATTTTTGAACAAGGGGCCCCACATTTCCATCTTACACTGGGTTCTCACAAATTGGGTAGCCATTCCTACTAAGAGCCCACACAGACCATTTATAAATTATATGCCCTTCTAAGAACCTGTTTCCTCATCCATAAAATGAAGGTAATTACTGCACCTACCTCTCAGGATTGTTCTTAGGAGGATATGAGAAATACTTGAGCTTCATGTCTGGTACATAATAAATACTGAATAAATGTTGACTATTATCTTTGTTGCTCTAAAGTCATTTGGTTCACTATGGTCTGTTTAAAGTTGGGTGTTACGTTGTTCAATATGGATAGATTGGTGTGTTAACTTTTAAAATATACACACATATATAATTTAAAATGGATTGTGCATATGAATTCCTTACATGATATTCTCCTGGATTTCCTCAGGAGAATGAGGACTAACACGCTGAATTTTACTGCATCCCATGCTTCTGAACAACTGATGATAAAGAAGAGGTTAATGTTCTCCTCAGCTTGACTGAACTTAAGACAGGCTTCTTTTTGACTCTAGGCTCTTGATCTCCCTTCTCTTAGAGCGTTTAGTTTAGCAAACTTGAAGTTCTAAGTTCTTTCTTTGCCCCTTTGAGATATGTCTCCTCCCAGACTTTTGCCAAATTTACAACCCAGTAAATGTCCTTTGTCAAGGACCTGAGAGCCATCACATTGAAATGTAAACATCAAGGGACACAGCACCTCTCTCTCCCAGTCTTGGTGAGAAAGTAGGAGCCTAACTTAAATAAGCAGCAATTAACAAACACAGATTACCTAATCACTTTGACCAACCTTCCCCCTAACATCCCTCAGCAATTTTTTTCAATGGCTTACCCCAGCACTTAAAAACCCTCTGCTCTTTGTCTCAGTGGAGATGAGGTCCGTCTTTCTCCCCTACTGCAATAGTCTTAAAGAAATCTTCCATGCCTGTTTAAATCTATCCAGTGCAATTTTTCTGACACTGAGGACCCTTTTAAGGGTTTATGACTATCTCAAAGTGTGTCCAAGAAAGCAAGTTGTGTGGATTCAGATCCTAGTCACACCATTTATTATCCAAGGTGTGCTTGGGCATGTATCTTAACCCCTCTGAATCCTGGTTTCCTCATTTACATATTTGTAATATTAATAGTGCCTACCTTACAGAGATTTTGTGTGAAATAAATGAGATATTCATTTATAATTCTTAGCCAATTTAAGGTTGGCTAATATTAGCCATAAACAAATATCTCAATAAATGCTAGCTATTAATATTAGTTATAGCATAAAAGTGACGGATATTATTTGGTCTCAGGTGATAAACCAGGCCTTTGTCATCTTTTGTTGTGACTACTGGAAGTTTCTGATTTCCTTTTCAAATCTACAGTCTTGTCCACTCCCTCACCCCTCAACACAGAAGCATCCTAAAATGCAACTTCTATTATTTTTCCCATTTGTATTACCATTGGATGCTTTCCCATTACTCTAAGGATAAAGTTCAGATTCCTGCAGATGGTATTCAAAGGACACCCAGACCCAGCCCTGGCCAACTCTCCAGCCTCCTGTCTTGTGACTTCCCCCCTGCGTTTCTGTTTGCACGCATCCCCTTAGCATTCAGGACTTCTGTAGGGTTCCAGCAATGCCGTATCGATTCTGACTCCCACTACTCTGCGTGCTGGGAAACCCTTCCTTATCCTCCACATAAGGCGCGTGTAGTCATTAAGACTCACTCAAATGCCAACTTCCCTGTGAAGTCTTTATGTTTGTTCATTTTTGTACTGATTTCATATATATTATAATTAAAATATAACCTAAATTTCCTGTAGAATATTCACAAAATTCAAAGACAGAATGTGGAGGTCATTTACGTCACATGTCTCCCCTTTTTCATACCCTTTCTGAAACGTAACCATTGTTTAGAGTTTGGTTTTCTTCTTTTCACTGCATTTATAAACTAATACACAAAAACATGCTCAATATATGTTTTTTAAACAAAAGTATGATCATACTGAACATACAATTCTGAAACTTGCTCCTTTTTTAAAACACTATTTCATGAGTGATTTCATTTTCTTCCACAAGGACCCTATGAAATAGGAGGCAAAGAAAAAAATTTTCCAGCAAAGAAAAAAGTTCAGAGAAATTAACTCTGTGGCTTAAGTTCATATGGATAGTAACAGGCAGAGATGGATACAAAATAACACAGGCAGAGATGGATGACTGACCCCAAGGAGAATGGGAGGTAGTCATTGGAGAAAGGCCCAAATTTGACATCTTAGCAGTGGAAGAGTTTGAAGCCCAGGTAAGCTTCAACAGAAGTGCTGCTGGAGGCAACAGAGAAGGACAAGGAACTTTGAAATCTTAAACCTCTCTTCTCAGAAAAGGTGGTAGAGCCAGGAAAGGCTGAGTTCAGTTTCCTAAAGCTGACACCTATTGTCTGGTTTTATGGGACTGTGTGTTTGCTTCTTGGTTTAGGAAACTGGGAAGAGTGGTAGGGAAAGTATGGCTACCACTTCTCCCTTTGTAGGTGAACAACTGTCCTGATTTATCCTTTTCCCATGACATGGGACTTTCAGCGCTAGAACCAGAAAGCACAAAACCACCAGGATGAACTAGTCACCTTGCTTGAAAATAACATTTTGGAAAAACTCCTCCCAAATTTCCACTTGCATCTCTTAGACCTATTTTAATTCCACTCAGCCTTGAAGGTCCACCTTAAATGTCACATTTTCCATGTCATTCCTATAATTTCTATTATCAAGTAATAATCTCATTTAATAATTATGCCAATAATAATTATCTCAATACCACATATTGAATAACCCATGTTTTCCCATTGACCTATTCTCTCGTATGTTTAGTTTCCATATGTGTTTGGTTCTGTTTCTAGGTTGTCTCTTAGAATTTAAACTCTTTAGTAAGAAGCCATCATCCTAGTCATTTAGAGTCACCACCACCACCACCCCCAATGCCAAACGCTATGCATCCTACTTGCTAGGTGCTTAATAAATATTTACTGAACTTAATTAAAACAAGCCTATTATTGTTATAAGCCCTTTTTGACTTTTACTGCCTTAGAACCAAGGGAAGATTCATGGAAATTTTAAATGTGCTAGAGCTGAAGGAGGATTTGCATTACAAAGCTTGAAAGACCTGCTCACCATATTTATGACTATTTACTTGGACTGGACTTCAAATATGACATCAGATAGATTCTAAAACAGAAAAAAAAAAAAAAAACAACACCAACTTTACCATTTCAATTTGAAACAGCCAAAGTATTCACTTGAAAACTAATATGAAGATTAAAAATGGTTTTCAGAATTTGCAAACATGGAGACACTGTTTATGAAACAAAATATGGGGTGCCTAGGTGGTCCAGTCGGTTAAGCATCTGCCTTCGGCTCAGGTCATGATCCCGGGGGCTTGGGATTGAGTCGCATGGGGCTCCCTGCTCAGTGGGGAGTCTGCTTCTCCCTCTCCCTCTGCCTCTGCCCCTCCCCCCTCATCGTGCTTGCTTTCTCTCAAATAAACAAATAAATAAAATATTTAAAATAAATAAATAAAACAAAATATGAATAGTCTATTCACATCCGGATAAAAATAAAACCATGGGATGGCAAGGGAATGGGATGTTGGAGAAAATCATATACTAGATTATCGTCCAGTTTCTAGCTTTTGTTTTGGCTGGTGGGTTCATAAGTGTTTATTTTACTATATAAAATAATGAATAAATAATAACTAAAACATAGGACATGCATAGACTGCTAATGAGAGAACATAATAGACTATAGGTTACATTTAACTCTAATTCTGTGCAACTGAAGTACAATTTATAAAAATGGGGAAGTGTCAATATGTAGATACATGGAAATACATATTGCCTATATTGGCCATATTAAATATTGGCTCACTTTAACACATATATATTGAATATATGTTGGAGACTTACGATTTGGCTTTTTGAGTAACTATTTTTAGGTCATTGGAATCTGTTTTTTTAAAGGAATTATTATGTTAAAAATTAGAACCAATAATATAAATTAATTTTAAAAACTGCTTCCTTGACTTTTGACCATGTACCTCATTAATGAAAATTTTTTTAAAATACAAGTTCAATGTAAACATATTCATTTATTTATATCCATGTATATCATTCACTTTCACTGGCTATTTTAAGGAAAAAGATAGATTTAGGGAAAGGTTAACTGTTAATGATGGATGAAAATCTTCTATTCTTAACATCTTCTTACTCTATGCTATTATGGCATCTTTGAATTACCCTATAATATGGCCTAAAACTCCCACCAGAAGTAGGAGAAATTTCAGCTCTGTCACTTTCCTTTGATTCCCTTATGCACAAATTATAAGTATTTTTTATTCAATCAGTAATTCTGTCACTGTTTACCAAGGGATATTTTAATTAACATAAAATAACAGACTCTGGAAATCCATTTAACCAATCAGCTGGAGGTGAATAAAGGCAGGGGGACACTCTCAAGGCCTCCAAATGATGGAACACTCATACACACCTGGTACCAGTACTTTTGCAACATTTCTGAAGCACCTATTAAAAAGTTCCCGACAGTAACAACAACAAAATTCTCAGAAGTCTTTCTTTGAAGAATTTATGTTAAGAAAACTGTCAGTGAAACAAAGATTTATAAACTTAGGTGTTCCCAGAGCATTATTTCTATTATCGAAAATTTTAATGAGTTTAAAATTTCCCACTGAAGAATGTTTAAACAATTTGTACTCATCCACATGCTGGAATAATAGGCAGCCATTAACATGGCATTTCTAAAATATTTGATAACAATGAGAAATGCCTATAATAGTAAGTAAAAACAGCAGGATACAGAATAGTGTATACAATTTAAAAATATAAATGTAGGGAAAATTGTAAGGTAGTACATCTTACATTTTCCTTTGTTCTGTCCTTTAAATTGCAAATTATCCACAATAAGCACAAATTACATTTATAATAACAAAATCTCCTTATAAAGTTATTTTTAAAATTAACCCTCATAATCCTGCCACCCAGAGATAGCCATTATTAAAATTTTGGTCTCTTCCTGTATTCTTTCTAGGCATATTAATATAGTGGATATCATACATACATATACAATTTTAATATCCCACTTTTTAAAGTTAACATTAGCAAATAAACACAAAATCAGTATATACTAGTACTTAAAAGATCTTTGGGTCAGATAGATCTGAGCCTAAGTCTTGATTTTTCCATTGACCAGCTGGATCAAATAGAATTGTGTTTGGCTACACTTAACTAACAATGTAACTTCTGTGACTTAATCAAACCCAGTTCAGGGACTTACGCAAACATGGGCTTGTGCAGTCCTCAATAGCTTCCTCAGGTCCAGGCTTCTCCTAGCCTCCTGTCCTGTCATTCTTAGCTTGTGGTTTCCAGCCAGGGTTATAAGATGACTACTACACACAGGCTTCACCTGCCCCTTTGGGAGAAGAAAAGGGGAAAGATAAGGGTCAAAAGGCTGAAAAGTCTTGTTCTGTTGAGTCTTCCTTTAGAATAGCAATCTCTGCTTAAATTGGCCATAATTAGTTATGTGGCCAGCCTCAGTTGTGTTTGTTAGTGGCTCAGTATTTTCAGCTGAGCTCATTGCAAACTCAAACAAAATTGGACACCTGTTAGTAAGCAAGAAAAAGAGAATGGATTTTAGATGTAAAATCCTCAGCAAAACACTTAGCTTTGCTGAGGTTCAGTTTTTCCACCTTTGAAATGAGATCAAGAAAATATCTCACCAGGTGACTGGGAAGACTCAAAGGACGTAAAATAATTAGCAAAATGTCTAAAATCTATAAGTATTGAAGAAGTTTTGGCTAGTACTTATTAGAACTCAAAAGCATAATAGTCTATGATATGATGATGTACCTCAATTTCATTGACAATGCTAATTTATTTTGGCTATTGTAAACGTATCTTTTATAATCGATAATATTATTATTTAAATTAATGCTGCTATGAGCAATTTGTGCATAATTTTTCTGTTAGTTTGTATTCTTGAGAAAAATTTATAGAAATTGAATTAGTAGATCCAAGAGTTTGAACAATTTTCAAGCACTGGATCCATCTTGGCAGTTTGCTCTTCAAAATGTTTCTTTTCATAATTTATTTCCACAACAGTTCTCATTTCCTCACTCTAAACTTTATCTCATTGGGTATAGTCATCAAAAATCAAATTGCTAATTTGATTTGGCAAAGACTACTACCTACTCACCAAAAGCCCATATTTTCCTCTTCTTCCTGTCTGCACAGCTTTTCTAGCTGTTACATTTTGTTATTTGATGTTTTAATAAAGAAGCACCTTTATTATTATATCACATGTTCTTGTAATATTTTATTGTTACAGTTCAATTTAATTGGTTTCCTTTGAAATCTTTTAAATTCTATTTTATGTATTTAAAAACATTCTCTGATGGGGCACCTGGGTAGCTCAGTTGATTAAGTATCTACCTTTAGTTCAGGTCATGACGTCCAAGTCCTGGGATGGAGCCCCACTTCGGGCTCCCTGCTCAATGGGGAGACTGCTTCTCCCTCTCTCTTTACCCCTCCCCTCGCTCATGCTCTCTCTCTCTCTCTCTCTTCCAAGTGAATAAACAAAATTTTAAAAAGTTATTCAGAAAAGAGGTCCTAAGCTTCACCAAACTGCTAAGATGCCCCCGGTCCAAAAACCTTAAGAATGTTTGCATATATTATGTTTGAGCCATTTTACATTGCTGTCTTTTTCTTATACCTTTTAGCACTGCCCTAACTTATGTAAGTAATGAATAGTGTCTGGTGGGTTTGGGCACTGTAAAGCTAAATTTAATGTCATTACATACATATGTGCATTTCATACATCAATCTTATGAGATTATTGTATTTGTGGCAAATGTTCTTACCAGTTCTTGTTTGTCTTTTAATTTTATGATATTTGATGTATAGCATTCAAATGTGTTTACGTAGTTAAACCTATCATTCACTTCTTATGTGATTTTTATATATCTTTCTCATTGAAAAAATGCTTCCCCAACCAAAAACCGGTCATGGGTGCTAACATTCCTCACCCAAGAGGCTGTGCCAGTCCATGTGAGTATAACTCCTGGGTTGTGTAGCCTCCAACATGGGCAACTGTAGTCAGCAATATCAATTTGTTAAATTCTTACCTATATATTTGTCTTTAATCCATTTGGAATATATCTCTCTGTTGTGAGATGGATAAGGAACGTGGATAATTTTTACAATACCAATTTTCCAATAATTTGACTTTTCCACTGCTATTTCTTTTGGAATATATTAAATTTTTTAAATATATATGGGCCTATTTCTGAACAGTTCCATGCTAATCTTGTGCCGGTACTATATTTTAAAAATTATCGTTAATTTTATTTCACTGTTTTATAACTGGTTGGGTTAGTTTATCTTTGTTACTCGTAATTTTTAAGTTTTTGTTTTTGTTTGTTTGTTTTTAAAGATTGTATTTATTTATTTGTCAGAGAGAGAGAGTGAGCACAAACAGGCAGAGCAGCAGGCAGAGGCAGAGGGAGAATCAGGCTCCCCGCCGAGCAAAGAGCCCAATGTGAAACTCGATCCCAGGACCCTGGGATCATGACCTGAGCTGAAGGCAGCCGCTTAACCAACCGAGCCACCCAGGTGTCCCAATTTTTAAGTTTTTGATACTCTGAAAAAACCTGCTGGAAAAAAATTGCAGAATGTACTCTCAGCAGAATGAAATTTGACAGTTGCAGGCAAAATCTATATTGCCAAGCAAAGAATGACTCCAAGATTTCTTGGTATATTTGGTCCCAAAGAAAATATTGTACTTACATTTTACCCACAAATTTATGAGTGACCTCACTTCAACTTTTTCACTTAGACTTAATGGTGTGGTGAGAAGAGTTCTGGAATAAGAGTCAGAATACCTCAACTTGAAACCATCTTTAATTCTTTCCAGGTGTCTAACTTTAGACAGGTTGCTTATTGTCTTAGAGTCTTAGTTTCCTCGTGGGTAAAATGTGAGTATAATTTCAATACTACCTATTAGCCAGGACTGCCGTGAAGAATGAGATAATATCTTTGAAATCTTTTTAAAAAACTGTAAAGTATTATAGACAACGCATTAATATTTAATTAAAGTTACTGTTTTACTGAACCTGGAGATGTATTTTCTATTGTCCACATTTGTATTACCGCATTCTCTAGAGCAGAATTTGATATAAGACAGATATGTCTTGGATATTATCCAAGAAGATTTAGTTTTGCTGGAGATGCCAAAAAGATCTCATTATAAGTTAGTCCCATGACATGGACTCTGAGGATGCTATTAGACACAGGTTACAATTTATGTGCCTTCCAGAGTTTGAATGGGGTAATTGAGGGGAAAAAATTAACAATGACTTGACATGACACAAAGGTAAAATATGGGGATAGAAGCTGAAAATAAGTTATGCCCCCCCAAAGAGATGAGAACCTGGTTTTACTTGTACAAAAGAGGAATATTTTTGAATAGGGGTCAAGATTCTAGATGGTTCAGAGTTGTCAAATGTATACCTGTCAAACTCCAGTTTTGTAAGGAGTTTGAGTGCAAGGTAGAACACAGTGGTGATACATTCAGTAACATTTATTGTGGAGCAGCATTTAATTTCCTTGCAGAACAAACACATTCCTTTGAGACACTGTATAGCACACTATGTCTTCCAAAATTATATGTACAAATTGTGATTGATATGTTTCCACTCTAAAATTACCATTATGTGTGTACCGTCTGCACTGTTGTTGTAGAGAATTGCCATAAGCGTCAACAGGAGGAGTGCATTTCCCTATGAAATGATGCCCAATACTGTAAAAGTGTTTATAAAAAAGGAAGTACATTCTTTAAACAGACTCCACATGCAGTCTTCTATTGCTCTTTTTAAAATAAGAAATGTTTTTACCAATTATGAGGGGAAATGGTGAGGGAACTAGCATTTTATGGACTCCTACTATGTGTCACCCACATACAAGCAGTATGTTTTAATCATAGCATTAAATGCTTCCATGCATAACAGCTTTGCAAGTTGATTTCTAAGTTTGCCAATGTAAACTTTATAAAGCAGAGGCAGTTTTCCATAGTGTGTAGACTCTGGGGTCAGCAAAACTGGGTTGGGAAACCAATTCTGGCTCTTCTGCACTATAAAAGTTACTTGGCCTCCCTAAGTTTAAGATTGATTTTTCATTTCTACTAGTAATAACAGATACTACTACTAATAGAATGGTGATATTAATACATCATAATAATATTAGGAAATAATAATAGTTGTGTGATAAAGATAATAAAAGTAAAGAGTTTATTCAATATCTAAACTTAGTAAGCAATAAATAATTGTTCACAAGTATTAGAAAGACTCCAAAACTTTTACTGGTAAAAAGAAAACTTTCATATTAAATTGTGTTTGCAAAGATATTTTTTCTTTATTTCCTTTCTGGAATTTATGTAGTTCCTGCTGTAACGTAGAAATTTTTCACTGAGCCAGATTACTAATTGAATCTCTTTAACGTGCATAGCATCTCAACTAGATAGCACTCTGGCCCTGCTTCATGTTAAGTTTCTGAATAGCAAGAGAAATGCTGTGGGCTCAGTAAAATTGGCTAATTCAACTTCCTGCTTCCAGAAACAAAAATAATTATTTGTAGCCTGACAGATTTAACATAAAGGGATCTATTTTAAAATTTACACATCATACTACATAAAGTGAGCAGCTAGGAGGTTTTAATTTACTTATAAAATGATTGAATTATAGTTCCTTAATATCTCCAATTAAAAAATCCTCAGAGCATTATAATTGTTAAAGAGAAGACTAAAATTCCCTCAGATTCTATTCCAGTGGCTTCCTGCTCACTTGAAAAAAAGACTGACGTCCTCGGAATGGCCAACGAAGTACTAAACAATCTGCCTCCCCCAACTTCTTCACCCCAACACTCACACCTTTCCCTCTAAGACCCTGGTTCCCCCTCCAAGCTCTAAGTTCTAGGAACACTGATTCTGCCACCAAACATCAGGCTCCCATGTACATCTTATTTTTCCCGTGCCTGGAACGCTCTTCCCAAGATATCCTGATGGCTCCCTGACTCACCTCATTTGGAAATTTACTCAGATGTGTTCTTTGTGGCAAGATCTACCCAAACTCTCCTCAGAACCAACCTCTACTTTGTCCAGTGACCACTGTCTCCCCTCCCTGCTTAATTTTTCTCTATAACATCTATCAACTATCTTACATACTTCTTATTTTACTTTACTTTCTTTATTTTTCGTCTTCTTTGCAACAAAATATAAGCTGTATGATAGGGATTTCGATTTGGTTCACAGGTCTATCTCCAGTGCCTATTATACACATCATTCCTCACATATAATGGACACATTAAATCTTGATTAATGAACACTTTTTTCCTTCAAAAATAAAAGTTTTAATTGGTGACTTCCAACATGAAAAAAAAAATGGACATGTACTTCTATGAGACACTAATGGCTAAATGTTTAGTGTCTACTTGCAATCCAAAAACAAGGAACAACTCCAGGAGCACAATTTATTTAAGGGGACATTCATACATCATGCTATACAACCAGAAGGAATAAAAATTCTGAGGAATTAAATGCTGGATAGGGGAGAAAGAGCCTCAGGGCACTGGAGGAAATCTTCAAATGTAATGAGACGACTCCCTAATTCATCCTATGAGAAATTACTGGAAGAAGTACATAATTGAGAACTTCTACACCAAAATGAAATAACGTTAAACTAAAAGACAAGACATATTCTAAACTACAAATAAAACGTATACTGATGCTATGCTCCTCTTGGTTGTTAAACTGAATTATTCAGAATGAATTTCCAAATGAAATTTTATGGCTCTAGACTATTATTTCAATGTTTCTAGTTGTATATCCAATAAAATTGGCACTATTACAGTTTTGCAATTCAACTAGCAACATTTGTATTTGTCTTCCATCTGCCCAACTTTTCTAAACTCTACTCCAGGGTCATACTGGACCCTTTAACTGTGACCAGATTGACAAGGTCAAGCCCTTTTTTACTTTGAGAATGACACTCAGACATCATTTTTCAACCCTGATAATTGATGCAGACAGCACTGTGGGTAGAGGAAAGGTGGAATGGAATTCACTCCATTTGTTGTTAGGGATGTTGTTAGGGATGCAACACGTCTTATGAATGCAATAAAAACGTAATGACAAGACAGATTCTGTTCCCTTAGTTGGGCTGTAATGACAACTTGAAAATTTCTTCCATGAAACAAGGGAGATGGCTTATCTTTAGTAATCAATGAAGACATTTGGAAAGGATCATGTTAAAATTATTGATAAATTCTTCATGTTTCCTCTACAAATTTCTTGGGTTATGGAGCCATCTCATGTGAAAAGCAAGGGAGCAGCTCTCTGGAGCAAGGGCAGGGCAGCGCTTCTGACAACATCTCCAAGAAAGCAAAGCTTTTTGCTTCCAATGCAGAACTGTGAAGACAGACACAGTTTGTTGCTTTTGTTATTGTTTTCATGTTGATTATTTTTTTCATGGAAGTGATTGCTAAAAATATCTAGGTACTCATTCTAAGTTTCATCACTTAGGTTCTTATGAAATGGTAAGTGTTTTCCAGAAATGTTTAAAACATTAGTTACAACAAACATTGGCTTTGTAGCCATAACTAAGAACTACAACTTCAGTATTTCCAAATGTTATTTTTAATAACATGGATTGTCTGAAGGTCATCAAGTCTGAACAGTTGTCTCCCGTTCACGTGTCTCATCTACCTCATTCCACTACAGCAGAAAAGGAATTCATTTCCTTTATTTGAAACTCCTCCCTCTTCCAAGCCATTGCTTCTACTAAATTATCCTCATAATGTGAGACTCATAGTTTTTTATTGAAGTTCAAAAAACATGAGTTTAGCTGTTTAAAAGTTAGTATATGTCACAGTTTTTGCTGTATTTAAAGAAAACACACACGCAAAATACCTCATGGATATTCGGACCAAGCTGCTTCAAGTCTTTTATCTTCCCTTCCCTTTTATGCACAGGACTGGAAACAAGTAGTTGAAATCAAGAGAAAACACAAACTAGAGCCAATGGGCTCTCCCTTGGTACATCGGCCCTCCGAGCAAGCTGATCAGGAAACTGCTGTCTCATTTTTCTCAGGTAGCCTAAGATACCCTTGCTTGTAAGGTTATTCTAGAACACGTGTATAATCTTAAGTGAAACTTTCTACTTTCCAGTCAGTCTCCGGAAATCTATTTACCTTACATATTTACTGTCATTTTTTTTACAGGTTATTTATAGTGTTCAGAATTTACCATATAGAAAAGCTCATTCCTTTCTAGTTTGACACTTTCTTATGATAATACATTACTTCCAACTTTTCAAAATGCTTTTCAACTTTTCAAAATGCTTTCACAAAAAAGTGAAAAGAAACTGTTTCTCTGTGAGAGTAACATCAGTTTGTATCCAGTTTTAGGCACTAAGGAAGTTAAAGTAGAGATAATTTTAAAATGTTCAAAGCCTATTTAATAGTTTAAGGTAAACATGACATAATTATTGGATCATCTTTTCAGTCTTCAATATATGCAGTGTGTTTGCTTAGTACTTTATAATTTGCTGTCTAGTCTTACTTGAAATCTTCTGAAGACTTGATTATCTGGGTTAGGGAGGACCTGCAATAGAAGGATTGGCTTCGCTTTATCTAAAGATCACTCTCAATAACACTAGTCGGGTGCTTTGAGTAACATACCTAGCTTTTCTCTTGAAAGGTTTAATGTTTACAGGAGCAAGTTTGTGTTTTATTTAAGCAGATTTCCTGTTTTCTATAATCTAAAAAGGGTTACTTAAACCAATGAAATATCTGAAAAGATAATCATAAGGATAAATAATAACTTATTAATCGTTTCTTATTTTTCAATCTCTTTCACGGCCTCTAACATACCTTATGTCATTCCACTCTCATAGCAGCCTATGAGTCGGTTCTACTCTTGTGCCCATCTTATGGGTGAGGAAGGGGTGCATGGGTGGTGCAGTCAGTTAAGCTTCTGACTCTTGGTTTCAGCTCAGGACATGATCTCTGGGTCATGAGATGGAGCCCCACGTCAGGCTCCGTGCTGAGCAGCAGAGTCTGCTTGAGATTCTCTCTCCCTCTTCCTCTGCACCTCCCGCTCATACTCTCACTCACTCTCTCAAATAAATAAATAATTCTTTATATATGAGGAAAATGGGGTACAGTGTCCTCCACACCCATAATGCAACTTGCCCAGGGTCAAATGGCAAAACACAGCACTTGTTTTGACTACAAATCTTATTTAATAGGTGAAACTTTCATCTTGGCAAATGATAAACATCTTCAAATATTTCAAGTAGTAAGATGCCTAAAAGAACATATGAGCAATGTAGGATCGTCCTGTGCATACCACGGATTTGGAGCACTGTTTCATGTAATCAGAAAGACTAAGCATATGATTTTGAACAAATTTGTTTGATTTCTTAGACCCTCAGTTTGTCTGCCATATTGCCGATATTAATATTAATCCCTGAGAATTAAAATGAACTAATAAATATGTAAGGACCTAAGAGCACCAGGCTTATTTTAGGTTCTTAATAAATATTAGTTGAATTTCCTCCTTCCTGAAGACTCGATGTCCAAATTTATGATAATTTGATTCTTACACTGCACTGAAAACTCACATCTAACTTATTACAACTTTTTATTTAAGAATCCTTGCTCTTATATTTGTCATGCTTAAATACCCCATTTTATAATTGAACCCCATTTTATAATTTAGCTTCATATTTCTATCTTGTATGCCAAATCTCTCCCTTTTTTCTTATGATGTATAGCTGACATACATCTCTCTTTAATATCATAGCTCCTGTGAGATTCCATAGGAGTTGAAATTTCTAACAACTAATTTAGGAGAAAAATTACTTTTGTCCCTATTAAAAATCTTTCCTACTCATTTATGATAGAAGTGATTGTCTCATGAAAGTCTATGGTTGTGTTCCAGGTGCTAGTGAAACTTTGATTTGTTACTAAAACTTGTTTTTTTTCTTTTAAATATGAGGCTCAGCCACCTAGAGCCTAAACATCATTGTCCGTGAATATGCCAAGGAGGCTTCTCAACCACTTAATAGGAAACAGAAAGCTTCCTATCAATTATACAGATTCTAAAGGAAAATGTGTTTCTAAGTTTAAATGATTCTCCATATTAATTTATCTCTTCTGCTTCTTTGTAATATGATTATTCTTACCAATTGCTTAGCAATGAATTATGTCTTTTTTTTCTTTAAATCTCTAAAATCTTGATTTTAATTAGTAGATAATCATCTACCTACTGAAGAATATTACAGGTAGAACAATGCAGTAAATTCTCGTAAATAACTGTCTTGCTTATCTTAGCAGTGTACAAACTGTTTTCTAAAGTCGTGTGTGCAATAACACCATGAACTGAGGGGAAACATCAGAAGACTTCATGACATGATATACCAATGTATTTATATGTTTCAAGACCATGGATAAAAATAGGAAATTTTTACCAATGATTTTATAATAGGTACTTCTAATACTTTGGATATAGAATACATCTTCATTTAACAGCTAAATAAATTTAAAGCTAACTCCATGCAAGATAGACCATATAAACTAATACTGTATTTGGCTTAAAACAATCAGATGGTCAATATATTTTTTAGGTTCTGCCCGGTCTCAGTCACTGTATACCCTCTCTTCTTCTCCCAACATGACCATAACTCTCAACCCTATGCTCTCCCCATCATGGCCAAGGGCTGTGGCTTATTTTCATTAGAAATAATGCATTACTGTGGTAGGAAATTTCAGTGGGGTGGTAGGAAAGAGGAAAGTCAAAACCTAAAGGGTGTTAATCCAAGTCAAAATAAAAGAGTATGAATAGTTCGGAAATCCCTACCACCACACAACGTGATGCAATGGTTGAGGATACCTTCTTTCTACCATATTCTCCAGGCTAAATCCTGACCAGACACAAGAAGGTGTTTAAAGGGGTCTTGGTCAATACTTGACACTTGGCGCCAGCTTACCCATGAAGCTACCCTGGAAGCAGTTTCAAAAGAATGGTCTTTGAGCATGGCCTCTACCTTGGTTCCAAGTCCCACTCTCCACCTTGCGTTCTGCTTTTCACTGGGCTCTGGCTAGTACCCAGTGACTTTCTTCTCAGGTCTTCATTTTCCATATAGAGGTCTCTGCCAGGTTTCCACTTGGCCCCTCCCTACAACTATATTGTGTATGCATGCTGGCAGCACAAGATAGCATGTGGAAGCTGAGAAGGCCTTGAGAAATCATTGAATTTAATATCCTCCTTTCAGAGATGTGGAAACCAGGGATCAAAGCAGATTTTCCCGCTTAAATACTAAAGGCATGGCTTGAGTATGACTCATCATTCTTCACTATAACTACTAGGTGTGCGTTTTCTACAAATCAAGATATTCCTTACCCAGACTTAACCTGCCATATGTTTCCTCCCTCCTCAATGACACTTCCTTCCTGTGTGTTATCTTGGGTTTTGTGCCACCAGCAGAGAGACTGCTCTCTTACACATAGGGCAGATCTATATGTGGAATGAGGGATGGTTTGCATTCAGATTCCCACTTGCCAGAGAGTAACTGCTCCTTCTTTCTCAATTCAGAGAACCTGAGGACTGTCTGACATCCTTTACACAGATAGAAAAATGACATTCATCCTATAGAAATGCAGAATTAAGATACTGGCTTGGAAACCTGCTTGCATCTCTAGCCTTTTTGTCACTTGGCCTATCCCTTAGGCATCTCCTACTACCAACAGAATCAGTCACATCTGCTTTTGAAGTGGTCCTGGATGAAAGTCTGGAGCTGAAAAGGTTTTCTCCCACTGAAACATGTGAGGTGTAGTGGAAATAGTACTATTATTACCATCGTTTAAGTCTATTTTGCATTAAGTAGGCTTTTTTTTCTCATTCTTCGCCAAGAACATAATCAGCAGATATACATAATTTCAACAGGAAGATATGTTTTAAGATCCAACCAATATCAAAATTAACTTTTATCTCACATAATCCATTCAAAAGGTCACAGCTACCGGAACTTAGCAGTTTAAAGTGGTCTGCATTTCTTGTTGTGTGGTATTTGTGGATGGTGTTTCAATATAACTGAATTTCTTCCCTTGATATTTTCTTGCTTAGCATTGACAGTCAAGGGTTTATATATCAAGATGAGTAAGAGGTAACAATTCCTTCTCAAATGTTTGTTAAAGCTTTTTCTTTTTTTCTTCTGACTGGGTGAAAAAAAATTGATCCTACATAACGTTACAGCAAAAGACAGAGTTAAAAGGTCAAGGTTCTGAAAAAACTTGTCCAGGGACTGCCTGTTTAGGCTCAGGTTGGTTATTTCGGCTTTCCGTGAATCAGATTCCACATCCACCAAATATCCTCAGTTCTTGTTTGCAAAATATAGAGAAGTCCTTGAGAAAATGCATTCTGTGTTATAGTGCAGAGAAGGCTTACCATTGAGAAGAGTGTGTTAAAGGGCTCGCCATTCACTTTTCGTGCACATGAAATCAGCCCATGTTCTGGGAAATGCATACACTGTCTGGGCTGCAAAGAAAAGATGTATTTAATACAGCAAAGGGTTTTACTAACTAAATGTTGTATGCTTAGTTAGGTTACTGAGGAAGAGAGGCTGAGAATCTTTTATGTGATAAATGTGTGAAATTCATCTTTCTATAGTCAAAGAAATTGCTCTATCAGAAGGAGAAAAAAAAAAAGAGAACACGTTCTATATGGGCATACTCCTTTTTAATAAAACCTTAGGGAAAGCTATTTGTTCCCGGCTGAGATTAGGAGAAATATGACAGAAGTGAAAATACGAGTTTGCTTTACAAACTTGTCCAGTATTTGGACATGGAATAAATGACCCATCCAGGGGTCTATTTTTGCACGGGGCCACAAGGATTGGCGATTGTTTATGAGAGTGGGCAAAATGAACCGAGGAGAGTAATCATCAGGCAATTCAGATGCAGATTGCAGGCGTGGAGGAAAAGGGTGGAAACTTGCAGTTATGATGAGTAAAATCGCTGACTTTAGTCATCAAGACCAAGTGTTAAATATGTGTTTGCTTTGTTAGGGATGAATCAGGCTGAACGACAATTGTCTGTGGTTGTGGTTATTGAGAAGAGAGTGGCAGTGTGTTATATGAGTGCCTGGCAAGTGTTCTCACCCTGTGTGACCCTGGGGGGGGGGGGGGGGGAAGGTTCCTATTACTGTTTCCATTGGCCAAGTCATGTGATCATTCCTAGGGCATAAAAATCGTGGCAGAAATTTATATAAATTATACAAGCACTGCAATACACATTATGCCACAATGTCACGCAAACTGTAGTTAATATTAATATTACTGAGCATAGAGAATGTTAAAAAAGAGTGTATTGAAAATAGATATCAAAACTATGTAATTAATAATTCTTTGATTTAGAACAATGATAGGGAAGTTTCTTCAATGTAGAAAGACTTTAACTTCTGACAGGTCAGCTCAGCAAGTCTGGATTAACAAACTATGCTAGGCGTAGCACGGTTCAAACTATTATGAGAGATGAATTCATGGGAGAGGAATCAGCAAGGAAAGACTGTTCTTCATGAAAAAGAGCATCAACAATAATAGGAGCATATTCAAGGAGTACATGGCAAGGCCAGGATTATAAATCCTACAGGAATGTGGAAAAGAGATCATTCAAAATGAAAATGAAATGAAAGTTTTGATGGTCTATTTTATATTTGATCAGTTGGAAAGCATTATAGGGTGACAGAAAATGAACTACCTAAGTTGTAGGAAAGTCTGTCCTTTTCTTTGAGCTTTAGCTTCATCATTTCCAAGTTGGGATCACTTTAGTAAGAATAAATAATGCTCACTGACAATATATTCCATTCAGATTTTTGAAACTAGACTTTCAACTCAGACTATAAGCCATTATGTCACTCTTAATGTCTTACCTCTGTAGTGTCTTACCTTAATGCCTTTCCTCATCAAAAGGAAAATTAACAGATCAGAAGACAAGGTTCCAAATCTTAAGTTCTATAATATGTCAATATTGATTGACTGAAGTCAGTGAAGCCTAAAAACAAAACATAACTCTCTCTTAAATTAACAACCAAAAATGGATAAGTCAGTGCTTATGGCAACCTGGTAATTGTACAATTACTGGACTTGTTCTTCAGAATGCAAATTAGAAATATCTATTATGTTCATATCTTTCAACTTAATAATTCCATTTCTAGTTATCTAAAGTATAATATTTAGTGTAGAAAACCTATGCGTACAAAGGTGCTCACTTCAAACTTGATCAATGCAACCAACAAAAAAATAGAGAATTGATTAGGAAAATTGATGGAACACCATGCAACTACTAAAACTGATAGTTATGAAGACTATAACAATGACAACCCAAATGCCCATCCAAGTGAGAATAGATGAAAGAAGTGTGATAGAGTCACAGTGTTCTACCATACAAAGTCATAATGAATGACGTAGAATGATAGACAGCATTATGAATAAGTCTTAGTAATGAGATTATTAAATGAAAAAAGTAGATTCCAAAAGATTATATGCAGTATACTAAACTTTTTATAAGGTCAGAAATAAAATATGTATTTTTTAGATCACATGTAAGTATAATTTACAATTTATATATGTATATACACACAATAAAGGTATATATTTATAATGTATATAATATATATACAATATGCATAATATATATGTTTCATATATATGAAGTAAGGGAACAATAGCAATAGAATTCTGAATGCCACTTCCGTGGGGGAAGGCAGGTAGAGGGATGGGAGATACAGTGTGTGTTATAGGCTATTGTCAAGCTCATAACTTTTGGGGGAATGGTGGTGAATTTCTGAGGGATTTTATAGTATTACAAATCAGTACATGCTTGAACCACTAATTAGAATGTTGTCATGAACCAAGGATTATGATTCCTGCAATTCTGTATATCTACAAGTCAAAGGGAGAAAAAGAAAAGGCACCTTTTAAAAATATATATACTTTTTAAAGATTCATTAATAAAAAAAGACTAGAAGATAATAAACACAAATAATCGTTGTGTTAGTGCAGTAACTGTGATTTTTTTTCTTTTTTCAAATTTTCTAAAAGGTATTATATTAATGAGAATAACTGTTTATAACTCATTAAAAAACAGTATGCAGACCCATGGGTCTCTATGCCAGCGAACTTTTGCAAACATGAAGAAGACAAATGAAATAATGTAAAATTGATCAGCATTTCAGCAGGCTGTTGACCAATCCCCATAGCTGGAGGACTTGAAGGAGTCACTATTGACCTTGCATTAGTAACGAATTTAAGAATCAATCAAGAAAAAAAGAAATGTGACTATTTGCAAAAGCACATGCCAGATTCAATTTGTAATGAAAAGTTATATTACCTACTAGAAAAAATCTCCATTTGGTATTGACCCAGAGAGTGCAATTGTTGGGTTTCACAAACATGAAAGTAGTATGACCGATATGCTCTCCTTTTCAGTTATTTCCACAGAGGTTGTATACAGAGGAATTTTAGATTAACATACATAACATGGACTTTGAGTCCATTAGTTGAATGCTGATGTGCAGAAACCAACAGGAATAGGGGATGATGCATAATACAAACAAATTGATTGGACACTCTGACAATGATGCTCGTAGAGCATGATATTGTTGCTGGTTGGATGTTAATGCACTAGGAGGCTCATTCAGCATCAGAAAAATATACCAAATTACGCTTTTACAAACAGCTGAAAACCTTTGGTTTACAAATATTTTCCACCTTACTTTTAGCTTTTAAGATATAAGCCACATTATTGTTTTAAAAATATAAGGACAATTTTCATTATATTTGAAGAATACTAGATGAATTAGATGAGTGGCATACTTTGCAGCACTGTGTCATATATATTTTCCTTGAATTTAGTGTTTTCTTTCTAGTACACCATCTGTAACACATATAAATCAGTAGATTTCACAGTGTGTTTATTCCAGTTTTATTTGCTGAGTAATTAAAAGAAAAAAAAATCTTGGGCAAGAAGTAGCTTTCAGAAAACAGTCTGTTTAGGGAATTTAAAGAATACTTTCCCTTTCTCTTCTCTCCTGTGCTGTTTCTAATTGTAAAATAAAAACAAAAGTTGGAAAGCATTCTATGAAGTAATTATTTATAATTTCTTATCAATCATATTTTACAATCAAAAGTGTTTGGGTTTTCTCTTCTTGCTAGTTACTTAAAGTCTATGGCTTTCAACGACAGGTGTAGAAGGCTATGTGATAAAATTAAATGGATCTTCGGATTTAAAAGAAAAATAGCTGAGTTTGAATTCTCATGCTGCGACCTTGAAAAAAAATCACGTAAAATCTCTGAATCTTATTTTCCTAATATGTGAGAAGATGAAAGGAGCCCAACATAGCTTACGAGACTCCTTGAAAAATAAATGGGAGTTTTTATTCAAATGAGCAAAACTCTTATGTTTTTTAATAATTGTTTGAGAATGAAGTTCTAAAAATAGACAAAATAACTGTTTTAGAATAAAGAACTCGAAACCAAACTCTCCCCTCGGGGGCAAGGAGGACCAGGCTATAACAAGAGCACATGGAAATCCCAGTGAATCCTTTTGTAAGGGATTAAGAACAGTCTCTTTGGAGCTCAGGCACCCAGTGTGAGACAATGCCAATACTGCCATGTTTTCCTGAGGAGGAGCATGGCAGCGCTCGCTCTCTGCAGCAGAACTGAATTCAGTCTGTGGGCTCCGATATAAGCACCTACATAGATGTGCTGTGGAGATTCTGGACAAGAGGTGTCACTGTGTCAGAAAGTAGAGAAGAAATGTAGCATAAGTGAGCTCTCGCAATATAAACACAGCATCTGGTCTAAGCTTCTAGCATTGCTATGAATCATGACATTTCAATATATGTATTTGTTTGTTGCATTTTTAAATTATTTAGATTATTCATGTTTATGTAAAAAGATAGATGCAAAACATAAAAGCAAGCAGAAAAAAATTACCCATAATCCTACCACCATGACTGCTATTAAGTATATTTCCACCAATAGCATAGAACCATTAGAGCATTTTGGACAATATTTTTACATGTTATTTTCAATATGTATGGATGAAATAATATGTATCTTTAAAGTGGGATCATAGTGGGACATATTTTTTGGAAAACTACCATTAGCATTTAGCAACGTATCAACATGCTACCTATTGATCAATACAGATTGATACCATCATTTGTAATGATTGAGAAGAATTCCATTTTATGATGTATGAGTTATTCAACCAATAACCTATAGCTGTACATTTAAATTATTTTCAGCTTTCTCACATTATAAATAATATTTTTGATACATATCTTAACATTTCTCTCTTTATGAATCTATCTGATTAGTGAAAAAATTCTTGGAAGTGGAATTTCTGAATTAAATACATTACTTCCAATTATACCATAGAAAGTTTCTACTAATTTTACTCCTGCCAACAATCTGTGAGAGCCCATGTCTTTTCTGTGAACCATACTGGGCATTTTCCTTCTTTAACTCTTTGAAAGCCTGATAATTGATGAGAAGAGAGAGAAGAGAGAGGATATCTAGAGAGGATATCTAGTCTTTTGTTCATGGTCATCATTACTAGTAAGATGAAATATTTTTCACCATATATTACCATTTATATTTCTGATTTTTTGTACCTTGCCTGTTATATGTTATTTTTATTTTATTACCAGTTTGTAAGATTTCTACATCTTAGACATTAACCCCTTTTTGTCACACGTAGTTATATTTTTCCTTGTCTGTCATTTGCTTTTTCACTTGGATTGTGGTACTTTTCCCCATACAGATATCTTAAAATATTTATCTTTCAATTTTTGACTTGAGTCTTCACTGCAAGGGCTTTCTTCACCTGTATATATGCACTTGTATTTTCTTCTAGTAGTTTTAAACTTTATTATGTACTTATATTCAATCCATTTGGAGAATTAATTTTATTTTAGGGTTTGGGTTAGGGCTTTAAATTTATCCTTGCCAAGTGGTGAACTTGTTGCCGCAACAATTTTTATCAAATTGTACATATTTTCCTCACCAATTTTAATTGTCACCTTTATTATACAGTCATCCCCCTTATCCAAAGTTTCATTTTCCAGTTTGTTACTCGTAGTCACCCACAGTCCAGAAGTAGATGATCCTCCTTCTGACCTGTCGTCAGAAGGTCAATAGTAGCCTAATGCTACGTCCCAGTGCCTACGTCATTCACCTCACTTCATTTCATCACGTAGGCATTCCATCATCTCACGCCATCACAAGAAGGATGACTACCATACAATAAGATAGTTTGGAAGCAAGAGAGACCACATTCACATAACTCTTATTATAACATATTATTATAATTGGTCTATTTTATTATTAGTTGTTGTTGTTATCTCTTACTATACCTAATTTCTAAATTAAACTTTATCATAGGCATGTATAGGAAAAAAATGCAAAAGGTATTACATGGTATATACAATATACTTACACAGAGGTTATACATAGCATATACAGGGTTCTGTAGGATTACCCATAATCCTACCACCATTAGCACTATTAGCTATATTTTCACTCTTAGCTATAGTACCACTATTAGCATATAACCACTAGCAGATTTAACTACTATACTCAACAGTGCAGGACTAGAAAATTCTACATCATCAGGACTTAGGCAATAATTAAAGTTTTTCTAGTGTGTGCAGCTGGTCCAAGTAGAGTTACACATGGATATAAAAAGATGGCTTGTAACGAATACAAAGAAAGAACTGGGAATTAAGAAATGCCAAGGAAGAGAAGCCAGCAAAAAAGACTAAGAAAGAATGGCTTAAGAAGTAGGACAAAAGGGGAGAACATCCGAGATTTGGAAGACCAAAAAAAAAAAAAGGTTTCGAGAAGGACTGTTGTTTCTAAGTTAGAGAATTTTGCTAACTTATCAAGTTGTGTCTTCAAGGAAAAGCAGGATAACACCAAAAACACTGGCACTAAAGAAGTAATGATCAATCATTGTTTTAAATTGAGCATTTAACAAATTCAGGGTCTAAGAAGAATTTTAACTGTTTTATAATTTTAACTAATTTCAAATACTTAGTCTTTACATCTAAGCATAAAACTTCCTATTTCATTTTGTAATAGAACAGAGTCATCCTTTAAACCTTGATTTTTCCACATTCCATGTCTAATATATTATAAAATCTTTATAAATTTTTAGATTTATAAAATTTTAGATTATAAAATCTACAACTTTGAAATCTCTCCTTACAAGTCCTCTCCTGCCATCCTGATCCAAGCCACCATCGGCTACTGCTTGGGATGATATAACAGCCTCTGGAACTGGGCTCCAGGATTTCACCCAACCCTCCAGTCCATATTTCCCTGAGTCGGTGTGATCCTTGTACAAAATAAGTCAGTTCTTTTCATTCCTTTGCCGAAAACCCTTGGATGGCTTCCTATCTCTCTCAGAGTAAAAGGAAGAGTATGTAAAATTCTCCTGCAAGTCTCCATGATCTGACCATCTGCTTCCTCACAGATGGCATCTCCTACAGCAATTTCTCCCTTACCCTATTCGGCCATCCTAACAATCCTTGAACCTAGCAAGCCAGTTTTGAATGTCTGGGCTCCCCCCTTCACTTCATTCAAATTTCTGGTCAAATATCACTGTACCAAGAAAACCTTTCCTGGCCTGTTAAAGGAGCAGCCTCCTTTTCCTTGTTCTATATACCCTTATTCTGTTTAATTTTTCTCTATAGCACTTCTCACCATCTGTCATCTATTCTATTATATTGTGTTGCATTGTATTCTATTCTATTCTATTTATTCTCTAATCTCTCCTCTCACTAGAAAGTGAGTCCCGTGAGGGCACGATCTTTCTTCGGTTCCCTGCTGGATCCTGAGAGCCAAGAACAGTGCCAGCACTTAGTAACTATCTGCCTGAATGAATGAACATATATCCAGATATTTTAAAAAATCACCATAAGTCTTCTAAATCATTGCTGGCATTAAAAGTAATATTTCCAATTTTGAAGTCTTTCAGAAAGGGTTTCTTCTCCCCAAGAGAAGATTCAATTTCATGCTTTGAAAGATTAAATGAAAGGGAATTTGAGTTATGATGACAGAATTTTGGAATATCATAATTTCAAGAGATTTTTTTACTGATACAACTTTATTGTGATAATTGAGAATAAAAATATTTCTTGAAAGGTCATATCACATAAAAATGAAAAATTTAACACTTTGGAGACTTTACAGCAAGATAAATCTGGTCTTGGGAGATCTACTTCCCAGCTGTGTAACTTGGGTACCTCTCGTTGCCTCAGTTTTCTCATCTGTAAAACAAGGTCAATATTGTACCCTTTATAACGCTGTCATGAGGATTAAATGATTTAGATTATGTAAAGGGATTAAAAAGTGCTTTGAACATAGTGCCTCACAAGAATTTGCTGTTATTATTTATTTGATAATAGTATTATCATCTCACAAGTACGTGGTTGCTCTTAGTTAACAGACTTTTTTGGATTTTGTTTATTTTTCTCCATAATGATTCGATGAAAAAAATCTCTTTCATCGGAAAAATCTAGGCAGTGTTAATTGTGTAGGTACAAAAAGTGATAAGAGAGTTAAGGCAATTTCTAGTCGTTTGCATAAACTCTCCTTTTTTTCACTGGTGGGATTCCAACAAACTTTTCTGTCCCTTATATTTTGCAAATGAATTTCCGCCTTATTTGCATGGGTAAAGTCAAGGAGGAAATACGGTGATTTCAACAAGAGATTCCCTAACAGAATGAAACTCTAAAAGCAAGTTTTCTTGCGCCCAGAAAAGGCTATTTAGAAGAGTAAGGAGCTCCAACATTGAGACTGAGTGGGAAAGTCCAAAATCACACACACCTAGGTTTTAAAAAATTGGCTCTATAAAAAAGTCAGGTCCTTAAATATTTGTCCTCCTCAGGTAAATCTGACTTAAACTATTCATCCATACTTTTACTTCCAGAATCTAACTTCAATGACCATTTTTTTTTAGCCTTCCAAAATACCTAGAAACTTCATACATTACATCTGGTAAATGTACTGGAATGATGATATTAACAGTCATAATTGATATTGAACCATGGTTTTTAAATTTTGCATCAGCTGTGTTTATATGTATTTATTATCTTATTTGATTGTAATCTTTATAAAATTAGGTCTTTCATTTCCTTAGTAATTCCCCGAAGAGGCAAGATCAGTGCTCAGGAAACAATATTATTGGTGGAGATCTAACAATCAAACAGAATTTTTAAGGACATCATGTCCTCTCTTTCAAATATTATTGCTTTTGAAAAATATAGTCTGTTATTTAAAAGTAAATTTTAACAAGGAAAAGATCATCATTGCATATGTAAAACATTTGACATGATTTTTTGAACAATAGTGAACACACCTAAAAGTTGATTTCTCTTCTGACATGACCTGAGGCATGTTTATTAGCTGTTCACTACCTAAATGTCTCAGCCTAAAACCCAGGAACAATCAAGACTTGATATTCAATTTAACCGAGCAAAATATTCACTTTAAGGATTGAAAATACAAAAGAATTATATGAAATTATTTTCCTCCAACTCTGCCCCAGGGTTTACAATCCTGTCAGACAGAAGTCACACCAGTGGGAAATGGCATCTAATGAAATGCTGAACCAACAGCACTCATAGAGCCACGAGATCAGAGAAGGAAGTCATCACTTTGTGATCTTCTTAGGGAGAAAGTGGGGCCCCAGCTAAAACCTAAATGGTATGTAGAGTTTGCAGAAGGAGATGGGAGAAAAGATGATTACAGTTCTGGCTTTGGAAACTTCATAATTTTTTTTATCATTGGCCAGGACACATTTACAGATGATCTAGTGAATTGTAAAAAAGATTTTGTCCATCTTTGTAATCTTTGTATCTCCCGAATCTGCTCAAAGGTGACTCAGAGTCTTCATAAACATAGTTTATAGTCTGAGACAAAAATCTCGTGAAATTGTATAAAATTGTTCCTGTATTTTTTTTCTTTTTTTAAGTACAGAAGGATTTGTTTTGTAGAGAGAGAGGCATTAAGCAGGGGGGGAAGTAAAATATATCCCCAATATTTATCATAATAGAATCTAGTATCTTTTATTTTGTCACTTACACTCGGGGGAAATACACTACAAACTCCATTTTTACATCTCCAGTCCTTCTTTTTTGTAGAAAAATTAGCATTAAAAATATCCTTGGTTAAAGTCATCATATCGATGTAAGTTATAACTAAAAATGAATGAAATAAAAAGCAATTGATCATTTTTATTATTTGCAAAATGTTTAATTGTGATTTTTCTGAAAAAGAAACTAACCACTACCACAACAAAATTATTTACAGGATCTAATAATGTCGGGGGCAATAGATTAAAGGAGATGGGAAAAGAGAAAAGGCAATTCTGTTAAGAGTCCCAGGTTTATTTTAATTTTATTCTATTTGTTCTAATTTTAATATGTGTCATCCTATAAAAATCCTACCCTCTTAACTTTAAAAGAAAGGTATTGATCCAAGATATTTTGAGAAGGTTTCGGGGAAAGAGAAAGGAGGAGATACAGGGGATTGGGAGAAATTTATAGCTGGAGCTGATACTGAGTGAAAATTTAGAGTACATACCTAGTATGTTTTGTGCTTCCTTTCTTCCAGAGAGGAAATGACACTTTAGATTCCCTGGGATGCTGGAACCACATGCAAAAAAGGATGGGCAAATTTGTCATTCAGAATTTATGAAGGATATTTTTTCTTCTCACTGACTAAAAAGAACAAATCAAACACTAGGTTTCCAATTCTGAAAATTAGTAGACTCTGGAGAGCCAATTAAACATTATTCCCCTATCTCGACTCTGTTTTAACATCCTTCTTTATTGCATACTGTTTCTTTCGCTCACAAGGCAGGTAGATGGTGTTATCAGGCTAATTTGGGGACAGTTATCATTATAATGTAATTTTTTGCAATTATGTGGTAGACCAGGTGGCAAGACAGCATGGCTTTGCATTGCCAAGGTGCAAAACAAATTCAGTGTTCAATCAACCTGAGAGAGAAAGGACAATTCTCATTTGCATAAACATGTAGCCACGGAAACGAGATGCACAGAGGTATAAGGGGAAAGAGACCTATTTTACATGATGTGCATAGAATATTTGACAGTTTAGATTGGAGGCGTCATTGATGTGGGTTGGAATGGTACGGTTGGTTGCCATGGATATGGTTTTCCCTACTGGCAGTGCAGAGATTGGCAGGGATGGATGCTAGGAAAAAAAAAAAAAAAAAGCCCAAACCACTGCAACACTCTGGCAGCCTCATTCTTTTCTTTTGTTGAAAAGCTATGTATCCTTTCTGCACTAATGACAGCTCATCAAGTATGCAGTGTAATCTAGAAACACTGATATTTCTGTAATAAATCATTCATGTATAATATATATGTATTTATACATTCTATGCACACATATATGTGGCGATCTGCATGTATATATTTGGAATAACATGTATGCAGATTAATAAAAGATTAGATTCAGGAGGAAAATATTTACCTCTTTGCTACTCTTTTCTATTTAGCATTAATTTAGGAAATTCTTAGATATGAGGATTTATTAAATAAAACAATGTATAAATATACTGAATTATCTGAATTATCATCTAACTTAAGAAAAGAGAATTACACAGTTTGTTTTCGTGGATAAGGCAAACAATGAAAGGAAGGAGGAGTGTCTCATCGCAACGACCTAGTCTCTGATTATTTGACCCCTAGAGTCACCACATTGCTGTAATATAACTATGCAAATGATATTTGTCCGTGAAAAATGAGGTAGTTTCTATTTTCTTTATAGGTCCTAGCAAACCATTTAGCATCGTAGAAACCCAAGTAAGCTATTTATGCTTTTTTTCAGAACAATTAGGCATTTACTTTTTATTTCTAAAGGCTCACCCATCTTGTTTCTATATAGTTAGTCCAGAACGTTGCTTTTATTGAGAGGATCACAAGAATGCCTTTTGCCTTTCAGAATTTATCCACTAATAGTCCATGTGATAGGGCCTGAAGGAGCAAAGTCTCTTATCCTGCAGGGTAAGAACTTTCGTCTCCATGAATTTAGCTTTGCACTCAGCCATACTTCTGAGATCTGAATGCTGGTAGACAAGTTCTTATGGACTCCGTGGGTTTCCTCAATCCTCCTCCCAGACTGGGGAGAAACGTCGAGTGACACAGCATCTTCTAAAATGTCTGTCCACCCAAACATTGGAAACCGGAGAAAGAGTTGGAGATGGGATTCATTGTACAATCAAAATATTAGGATCACTTTTGAAACATGACCAGATCATTTGCCTTTAATAATTGACTTAATATTAATATAATTGATCCATACAGCCAAAACTTGATGGATAATTACCAGTGAACTGAAATGCATTTGGATTAAGATTTAAGAGAATATGTAATTGAAAGAGCAATTAAAATGTTTTTCTCTCACCTTATAAAAAAGATCTTTTAAAATGGGCCAATGAAGAATGTCTGCCTTGATACTTCATAATTTTGTCTTGACTTAGCATTTTGGGTGAAGATCTCTTATTTATTTATAAAGCATATGAAAGGCACTGGTTATTTTTGCTCTTTCATTTTTTTAAATGAAGCCTACTAGTGGGACAGTTCCTGTAAGAACCCTCACTCCACCCCAGCCATCCTTGTTCTCAGCTTTCCCTAGAAATCACTCAACAATTGCTAGTATCCTTTCTATGATAAACTAGTCAATGACCCCTTTCTCAAGGTGAAAATCAGCTGTAATCTTATTGTATTTAGTTTCATTATCTTTATTAGTTGATTTTTACCTGTGTTTCTTAGAATGACGAGCCCTTATTTATTCCCTAAATCTACTTGCTTCTAGTGCATGTGGACATTAATAAATATTTGCTGCCCAAAAAATAAAAGTTAGTAATTGCTTTAATCTCTGCATTTTATTGTTCCCTAAGTTTTAAAGAAATGAAATAGGACCTCAAAATTCTATCCAGATAAAAAGTTTATCATATAAGCATGAGGTTCAAATGATTAAAAAGTGAATGAGTACACATTTTAATACAGTAAATTAACATAATGCACAGAGTCAGCTTGGCTACATACCATTTCATCACATGTAAACAGTCCTGTACAGTCACTCCTCTTACCTATACTTTATTGTCTTAAGTGTTTTGCTTTATTTTCGATAACACCCTGTGTTCTTTTCTATTTTTCTTTCCCACTCCCATGTGTCATGTCTGTGCACTACTCCTCCATTTGTAACTGATACGAAATGTACTATATTGAAGAAAAGTTAAGTGATGCCGGGGCATGTTCACCACTGCCCCCGCACTTTGGAGACACTTGCAAGATCCTAGCATGTTTCTTTATTTATATAAAATATTTAGATGCTACAGCACTGAGCCCCTCACACGTCACTGCAGAGGTGAACGAGTAAGCTCGTATGTATCATGCACCGAAATAAAAGTTTTTAAACCCTGTTTCTATTTCAAAGACACGAAATTGCTTGCTCATCATTAAAAATCAATTTTTAGTCTTACAGGAATAAAGAAATACGAATGTGGTTACTTTATGAGTGAAGACCTGATTATCTCATGCTGTGCGTGTGATTCCTCAATGGTCAGAAGGGGAGTTCTGGAGAGGTCTACTTTTCTTGGGCAAGTGTATACTTGCCTCAATCTCACTCATAAACCAGGAAACAGTCACGTGCACTGGGGCTTAACTGTGTTCATTTCAAACCAGGCAGGAGGCCTGACACACATACTAAATTTTCAATATTAGCATCTCCAAATCTTTATCCTTGTATATGTAGATTGATTCATTTTCAGACTTTGGTAACCGGTTCAATGTTAAATCATTTTAAAGCTTTTGTTGAATATTTTCTGACTTATGTTGTTACGACAATCAACTATACTTAGTTTTAGTCACTTCCATATAAGAAAAATGTAAATTTTACGTTTTGCATCATGGGTTCACTTTTTTCCCCCTGAAAAATAAACATTTTCCTTGTTTCTCAGACTCATCCAAAATATAGGCAGTGTTTCTTCCAGGAAAGAAAAAAAAGGCAGCAAACTTGTTGTGATCAAGCTTATTAAAACAGAGACAGAAAACCAGAATTCACTTCCTAGATCTGTCATTTGGTGATTAAAAGGGGAGGGTTTCTTTTTCTTGTCTTACTTTGCTCATTTGTAAAGTGACGCCCTCTGATCTTCATAAGCACGTTTGACATAGTAAAACAAGTAAGTCATGATTTCCAAATTCAGTGTGATGAGGAGCAGTGACTGATTTCCTTGTGTTTTAACTGCAGCCTTGGGTGGGACTTGCGCTCAGCTGGCCATGACAGAGCTAGTTTCTGACACAGGTGAGGAGAGGACAGGTTGGTGGCCAGATCTGATGACATAAGTTGCTGACTTGGACTGAACGTTAATTTAGTTTAGCTAAATTAGTTAATTTAACTAAATTAGTTAATTCGCTTTGACAGCTAATGATGCATTATGATCAATCTTCAGAATAACAAATTAACTGATCATTGATGTCTTAGAAGTTCTTGGAGAAAGTGTTATCTATACTGACATGTGTTTTATTTCTCATCTTCTTCATCTCTCAATGAAATCAAAGATCCTTTTATCTTCTATTTAAATCCAACCCCTTCCTTGGGATGGCATGGGCATTGGTATAATAAAGTGTAGAAAGTATATTCGTTATGTGAAAGGTACTAAAATTCCTGATGTAGCATGCATCTCATTATGATGACATTTCTTTCATTCTGATAAAATTCTACAGATATTAAATTTTCACTCACAAATTTGTCTATCTGCCACCTACAGTTAACATGACCCCACAAACCTGCCATCAATTTTGTTTTCCTTTGAGACTTCTAAAGAGTTAATGAGAAAAAAAAAAACAAAAAATTTTAGATCTCAGAATTACTGGATAGTGTTTCTTTATCTGGAAAAGAAAAAGCACTTTCATTTAGGGCTAACCTCAAATTTTTATTTTTCTGGCCTTCAAAATGCCACATGTCATTTTCTTACTATACCATGATTTCGTGTCACCCATGATGACATCAAACCAGGTGCCAATATGAACTTACCCTTATCCAGTCAGCTCAATAGGATGATGCCCTTCACCATTCAAATTAAATCTGAACCCTGTGTCACTGCTCCTAAGCTGCTATTCATCAATTTTTTCATGTTGTCATGTAGCCATGCTGGCTTTTTCTAATGTCCTTATCTCTATCATTAATTTTACCTTCTGATGTAGTAGTACTGAATGATATGATTTACAACTTAATAAAATGAGTTTTTAAAACATTAGATAAACTAGTAAATCAATTTTTATAAGAGTCAGCAGTCCAGGGTTTTGAAGGTAGACTTAATTTACCTCCTTTGCCTGATTTCATCTCAGGTGAACTGAATGGCATAAAACAATACAGTAAACAATGCAGTCATGCATAATACATAGCTGTTGAATTCAATTTTAGTGGTTCTCCTAATGGTGTCCAGATGAGAACAGGGTGGGAGTGGAAGTGTTGATAGGTGTTCTGAGGCATCTCCTTGACTTTGAAATCTTACTTTCTTACTTTTTTAACCTTTATGCCCTGAGTATAAAATTTATCTCTGTGGACACAATCCTTAAGGGGAGGGTAATTGTTTTTCACTGCTTGGAATGCCAACTTAAAAAAAAAAAAATGTACTCAGTTGAAGGATAGATAAACTAACATAATAGAGAATATTGATAACTAGTTTGGCACAGTTTTCTGCCTTTAGGCAGGTAATTAGCCAAACCACCTAAGACAGATAGTTAAAACAATCAAAGATATTTATCTTCTAAGTGCAGAAGGAAGCAATTTTTTCTCCCTACTCACCGAGATGCCAATTTAAAGGACTAAGGCGATTCTAAATGTTACACAAATGTGTGTCTGGTAAGCTAATCTGAATTCTGTAACTGGATGGTAGTAAATTCCAAGATAACAAATATAATCTAGCTTAGTATAAACCAACATACTTTGAATAGGTATCGGTAATGAATGGTTGTTATTCATTCATTTATGAAACTAAATACAAACTCTCCATATTATCCCAAAGACCTGTGCGAGTATTTGTAGGATCTAGTGTCAAAAATAAAAAAGAACTGACTATCAAGAGCATTTCTCAGTGGCCTGAAATGCTGGGAGTTAATATCTAAACTCTTCATTACTCACCACCACACCATCACACCCCACCTCCACCCCAGGGAATGGAGTGCTCAGTGGAATTTCCAAGCTTTAAAAAGTACTTTTCTTTCCTTAATTTTGAAATGTCCATGGAAAAAGAGTAAATTCAAGAATGAGCTCACAGTGTGGGTGAAAAAGGAGAAAAGCAAGGAACAGACTTCATAGTAAACAAGGGTATGGTACTGTTTTTCTTTTAGTGACAAATAATGGCAGCCATACCTTTAAGAAGGATGTGTCAACAAGACCAAATACAGGCAGCTTTGCAAATATCCCTAAAGGACATTGACCTCTCTTCCCTGGTCTCAGCGCCTTATACACGAATAAAGGTTTGTGTAGCTTTTAGACTTCAATTTCGATATCCTGCAGTGTCAAGTTCGAACAATTGCTAGGTCTCATTAAGGACCTCATTGGTGATAAAAAAAATAACAAAACAGATTCAAATTGATGGTGCATCTGCACGGGAATTTTCCTGGCATGTCTGCTTCCGACAACTGAAGAAAGCATATCTGGCATATATAACACAGATGAAACCTGTCTTAAAGATTTAAATCTGGAAAAAGATCCATATCCTGGTAGAACTTTGATATTCATATGCAAGAAACATTTATATTTATCAGCTCAGAAAGACAAAGGCTTATTGGATGTAGGATCAAAGTTTACAAAATTAAAAGTAAGTTCTATTTAAAAGTAAATAGATTATCCCATCAAATCCTGAAATGCTAGAGCAACTAGATACCCATGGAAACTCAAAAACTAATTTTAGCACAGGTCAGTATAGCAGTAATTATTTTATTACTTACATGTCCAGCACAGGGCTAAATTCTGTTGTGGATATGGAAGTGTAAGGCGTGATTCATAGGCCCAAGTAGGTACAATCTAGTTGGGAGCTCCGAGAGTTTATGCGCATGTGCTAAATTTCCTAATACAGACCACGAATGCACTGGTTTATTGTTTTTACTGTGAGTGGTATAATATGGTCCTCTAAGAATGAAAATCCAAACAGGATTAGGAATTACAGTAGATTAGGGTCTCCCAAAATGTGTAACTGAAGACACTAATCATAGGGAATATTCTTTAATACTGGCTTTTGAGGTCAAAAACATTGTACATTATATCCCCGCTTTGGGTGTTAATAAGGTATCTTAGCATAAGAAAGGCTCTAAGAAGTCATGCAGAAAAGTTATCCTTATAGTTTCATCAAATCCAGTATTTTCCAAATTTAATTAACCATGGGACCCTTAATGTCTCTTAACACTTATATTTCCCCAAACACACTTTAGAAAACACCAGATTAGGTAAATCCATAAATCACAAAGGCATAATACAGCAGTAACGGAACATAAGAAAACCAGGAATATGTCTATTTTTGTAAAGATGAATTTCAGGATGACAGTCAGGATCTCGGTAGACATAAAATTTGGCTGATGGACCATGATCCATCTAACATGACTCTTCATGGCATTTATTATGCTCTTGGGAATCAGTCTAATGTGCAGGCTGATGTTTTTATATATATATATTATATAATATGTAATATATATTTATTTTTTTACAAAATCACAACAAAGACATCCATGCAAGAAAAAAATTATTATAAAAATAGAGCCATAGATGATAGCCCTAGAGTTAACTGGAGGATATCTCAGCAGCACTCCATTTGACTCCTCCATGCACATGCTGGCACAAGGGATAGGGGATGACAGGTTTGCCATCAACAATAAGAATTTTTATCTGATCGTAAGAAGTTTTGATTGGAAATTACTACTTTAAACTGACTCAGCAGAGAGGTTTGGTCTAGGCTCCTCTCTGTCCTTTTCAGGATAGTTATATTATTTAAAGATCTTGGAAAACAAATACTTTATTTATAGCATTTTCTCCACCTCAGTATAAAAGTTAGTAATGGTGCTATCAATATTTTAACTAAAATCTGGTCCACATCGTTTTATGTCAAACCCAACCAACTACAGGGTCTCAAAGTGTTGGTACTCTGTAGTAACATAATTCTGAAGCCTCTTGTGTCATTAGGCTACATGAAAGTGCATTGACAGAAAGGAGGATTAAAAGTAAGTTGTCCTGGTAGAATGGCATCAATAAGGATTTCTATTACTACTATCCAGTGGTATTTTCCATTGTGAACTCTTGACTTGGAGCAGTGCCAACCAAATTTGCATGTGCAAAAGGATGATTCTGTGGATTTTGTTAAAATGCATATTCTGATACAGGAGGCTTGGGATCTGCCTTATATTCTGCATTTCTTTTTCTTTTTTTTTTTTTTTTAAGATTTGTTTGTTTATTTGAAAGAGAGAGAAAGAATGTGGAAGGAGGGGCGGAGGGAGAAGGAGAGAAAGAGAGGGAGAGAGAAAATCCTCAAGCAGACTCCCTGCTGAGCATGGATGCTGACCGAGGGCTTGATCCTACGACCCCGAGATCATGACCAGAACTGAAATCAAGAGTCAGGCACTAAGGGACTGAGCCACCCAAGCGCCCCAAATTCTGCATTTCTAATGAGCTCTCAGCCTTGCTCCTCTCCTGTCCTGGGAGCTAATTGGTTTTTAATTCCCAAAGGCACCTGGTAGAGGGATAGAGGGTAGCAGAGCTTTTGTTTCGAGAATGTCCTTCTCTCTCTGTGTTGTCCTTACCTAAAAATTCCAGTCATTGTTACTTCCTGAGCAGTGTTTGTTTCGTTAGTTCTGGATAAATATAAGTTCTTGATAATTCATTTGTTTTTCAAATATTTGAAGGAAAGCAAAAAGTTTTTTGTGGACTATCTTCTATCAGTCTCCTCTTTTAAAAGTGAGCCTGGACAGATAACCTGCGCTTGCCTGGGCTATATTGCCTGAAGCCAATAGATCCTCCCCCAGCGGTAGTTAAGAAAAGACTTGTGGCCGTTAGGGCTGCAAGTCACTGAGTGTAAGCAAGATACCCCTGGGATTGGTCAGGATGTAGCAGGGGCAGTCTTCAGGGAGTGACCACTTCATTTTATTCCTAATGAGGCGGCAATGCCAAGCTGCTGTGGATTTTACCCAAGGTGTTGTGTAGGCATTTTTTAATGAAGTCTCAGACATATTTTGCGTGCTTTTACCCAGCAGCCTAACCATGCTTCAAAGTTTCAATCTCTTGATTGATCTCACTCATCTTGTTTGGGGACGAGGGGATAGGGGAAAGCTTCTGTAGCTGGTTGGAGGTAGATCCCACAAGAAAGCAATAAACTTCAGAATTGAATAAAAATCTAATTTGTGTACGCTCTTTTTGGTAATGTTAATTTTTTTTTCATTCTAAGTGTACACTTCCATGGCCATAACTTCCTTTTCGTTGGACTACTCATTAACTAATAGCCCACAGCAGTTAATTTCCTGCCTTTCCCTCCCACTACTTCACTTTATTTGTTTAGCTGACAGGCTTTTGAAGCAAGCCGGCTAAAGCCTGCAAGAATTCCTGGCTTTTTTCCTCCTTCATTCTTGTTATTATTAGGAATATGGACAAGGTGCTAGTACGTGTATTCCATCTGAAAATCATGCTGGAGTTTCAATCTCTTGGGAAAGAACCGAATTGTTTCATAATCGTCATGGACCCAATTCTGTAACTATCCGCAGACAAAATTCTTGTTAGTGCCAAGGGGAGTGTCGCCCTCGTTTAAGGCTACAAGATCAAGTGGTAAAGGTATTTGTAGCCACTTCACTTTCCCTAAGAAAATAAGTTAAACTAGATATGGGAAAAATTGCTAAATGTGCTATAGATGCTTTTCTTTTCACTCGAACAATTTCTCCTAAGATAAATCAATGAAAAGACAAAGAAAAAAAAGAAAATTAAAATTAATTGGTGACTAGGTTTCAACTAACAATTACCTTCTTTTTCACTTTTCATGATAAAATATACATTTCACTGGAGGACAGAGTAAAATATAAAAATTAGTGGCTCTCTTTTCTTAGCCAAACATGGAATGAATATTCTGATCATTTGTCCCTCATAAGGTTCATAGAAAAGCTAAAAAGTTACGAGGCTCTCTGAAGGTCAGTCATTCGAACAGCACGTTCTTTCCAAAAAATGAACTAGTGTTGGGTTTGTCAGCACCCAGCTCACTCCGTGGTGGCACTTATGTGTCTTCTTAGCCCCTCCCCTTTGATTTTCCTCCCCACACTTCACCTACAAAAATGTGATGGTGGAATGGCGGATGAATCAGAGAACTTCAAGCCAGAACTTTTGCTTCAGTCTAGTTTTACAACTATCCCTCTGGTGGAAGTGCTTGACCTTTCTGGTCTTAATTACCTCATTTATAAATGAGTGGGATGGATTAGCTATACTCAGGTTTCTCTGGATCAAATATCCCATCATGAGTACAGGTTATAAATTTTACATAAATATTTAACTTTATCTACATAATGGGGAAGCTGAAAAGAGAAAAGCCAATCAGTATATTGTACTTTCCATTTCCTATACAACTCTACAGATCTGTTTGTGATTTTTTTTTTAATTAAATAGTTCTGCAGCGAGAAAGGAGACTGAATTCAGACAGACTTTTATTAGGTTGCTGGCTCTGTAAGGTGACTTTGGGCAAGTTAGTTAATCTCAAAATAGAAATTTATAATTGACTTATCAGTAAAATTGGGATATTAAAACCTAGCTTAGAGGATTGTTAAGAGAATAGAGTAAGACTTTCCATGCCAGACACATAACAGCCCAACAAATGGTGGCTGTTCTGATTACATATTATTCCCTATATGGGTGTGGGTAGTAGTGAAAAAAAAATTGGTTTAGGCATTAGAACATATGGATTCTAGTTCCAGTTTTCTCATGCCTAGCCAAATCATAGTTTTCTCATTTGTTAAATGAACTATTCCACAGAAGGATTTTTAGGTCTCCTTCTAGCCTTAACTTTTCACAGTTTTAATGTGTGAAGACTGCACCGAGGCTTGTCGTCACTCAAAATACAGATATTCTTTTCTACAAATATTTAAATAATTCTGATTGTTTTTAACAGTTTATTGTAATAGTTGTTATTCAAGTCTGACTTTCCTAGTAAATATTCAACCTTTTTTCTCTGACATCTGCGTTAATGGCATTTAGAATTAATGTCGATTTTTTTCAAGGACAAGTTGATCCACATTTGGAAACTAGGTCCTTGAATTTTATAACAAAAGGCATTTAAAATATTAAAATATAAGTATTTTATTTTTTAGTATTTGAATCAACTCCTTAGTAATTTGACTTATGAAAACAGAAAGAAAATTATATAAAAAGACTTCAACGGTAATAATTATTTAAACACACAAACATTTCCCTTAGGTTGGTAATACAGTATGTTCCTTTTCTATTCAAAATGAACCTATAATAAAATATGATAAAAAAAAATAATGGGCATTTTTTTCTGTGTTGCAAATGAATTGCAATTTTTTTTTTTAAATCCAAACTCTTTTACACTCTTAGGTATCCACTGGGGTCAGACTGTCATTTAGTGGTCAGATAGCTTCCATAAAATGAGAACCCAATTGACAACTTGTTATGTATTAGCCATTGATCATTAAGTTCCCTTGTTTGAACAAAACAAATCTCTTAACAACTTTTATACTGTGTATGTATCCCCTAAATACTGACAGTTACTCAGAAATATCTATATTGCTATAGCTGGATTTTACAGTTGCAAAAATATCTTGGCTTAAAAAATATTTGGAAGGTTGCAGTTACTTCTGTACTTGAAACCACCAAACTATCAATGGCAGATAAAGGTCCAAATATATTTGCTATGACAAATTTCTCCTCCAAAAATTACTGTGAAATTCATATCCATTTTACATAAAAAAGAAATGCTGCTAAAATGACAATGAATTTTTCAAATGGATATGGTTAAGAATATTGTTGGTGCAGAACCTGATCATAAAGACATAAAATGTGAAATGAAATATGTTGAGTGATGAACCTATATACATATTCTTAAAGACATCTTGAACCATCATTAAATCATATTACTGTTGATTTTCATTTAAGAAAGGGTTGCAAACTGAAATGCCTTCAGGGCCTAGGCAAGTATCATAAATGTAGGAAGAAGTCAGAAACTAAACAGTTGAGAGGTGTTAAGACTGTGATTTACAGGACAGCATATGCCTCATCCCAAAGCATTCAAATTATATTAAAAGCAAAATGAAAATCAGGATAACTGAATTAAACACACCTAGGGATGGGATTCTTTTAAACCAATGAGAAAATCAAATTCACGTAAGGGTCTTAGAGCTGCATTTCTGCTTTAAACAATGGATATTGAGAAGTTGAGAATGGACTAGGGTTAAGTGGAAAATTAATTAAATTCAGGCACTTAGAAGTCATGAAAAGTATACTTTATAGTCTGAAGAATAGAGCCAAAGCAATTCCTCAGTTTTCCAGAAAGGAAAAAAGAATTAGAGCACTGATAGATATGTCCTTCTAATCTTTGATTCTAATAATGAAAATTCCATAATCATAGCGGAAAATTTAGAAACCAATGACTCCTGAGACAGGGTTATCAATCTGAGGGTCTTTCAACTTTTTTGTAGTAGGGATTTCTAAGTCAAAAAAGAAAAAGAAGGAAAAGGTGGAGAAGAAAGAGAAGAAGAGGAAGGAAAAGGAAGACCAGAATTTTTTTCTCTGGCACGTGAGTTCATGAAGTTTGACTGAGACAAATACACCACATCAAATTTACTCAGCATTCTGTACATTGAGACACCCTAGGAAGCATGTGTTCAAAATTTCTCCTGTCTGAATGGCCACATTCAATTTGTCAGTTAATTTTAACTTCAAATTGAATTATTTTCTTATACATCTGGTTGATCCTTAATCACTCATACAAGGACTGACAAGAAGTATGTCTCCATGGCCTCTCAGTTTGACCCCCATGGCAATGTCTTGATTGGCTAGGCCTTTTATTCACCGGTGCTTTACAGGCATAGCTTTCAAATGTGAGGCTGTCTTATCGGTTATTTTCCTATTTCTTTGGGTTTTGTGCGACTACATTTTAGGTGTATGCAGCACTGAAAAACGTTAATCAATGCATTTTGAGGCAGTCTAAGAATGTGGTTTCAAATCCTAGCTCTGCCTCACTCCTCGCGTAGCCCCTAAGAAAGTTACCTAATCTCCCTGAGTCTCCCTATCGTCACCTATAAGAAGGCCTTGAGCATAGTTTTCTCTTAGAGCAATGGCAAGGCTAACTGCACTAACTAATGTGTGTGAAGTCCCTAAAACAGCTGTGACACACAGGAGGTGAGCCCTCAGTAAACATGCTCCTTTTCACACTCAACAAGAACTGATAATTACAGCAAATCAACTTCAAGACTTTCAAAACAACCTCACTGATTACTAAGATCAATTCAACCACTCTCTCTGGTCAGAAATAAAAACCCTTAAACAAAGAAAATTTAGATCAATGCCTGGGTGGAATTTGAGAATTCAATAGCTGGCTAGAAACAAGGGTAACAGCTCTTAAAAACATGAAAAACCTAAGGGCCAGTATGTCTTGGTATTCAGTACGGAAGCTTCTTAAGGAGCCCTAATGCTTTCTGCAAGGAAGCCAATGGTAAGGTTGTGATCACAGCTCATAGAAACAAGAAACACCCAGTGAAAGAATTTCTATTCAGCTGGGATTGCTTCTGGTCACCAATCATAAAGCTGAGCCTAAAATATGCTTAATGCATTCAAGAGCAATCAGTGAGGGCCTTATTATTTAAATTTCATGATCAGAAGTACCAAAGGACCCTTGCTCTCCTAGTCAAGTGAGTAAGTGCTGACAAATTACCAAAATCTAAATTTAATAAAATTGTATTAGTCACCTTCCAAGGTGTCATCTCAGAGTAATGCTGAGATCAAAACCCTGATTTGAACATGTCAAACCAATTGCAGGATGCCAGGTGGCTTGTGAGTTGGAGAGAAATGACTGACATGAGGGTCCGTGCAGCTCTGCTGGGAAAGGAAAATCACTCTGCCTTTTAGGACTTGTGACCAAGTCATATCCTTCTTGCCCAAAAACGTTGTTTGCCAGACCCTGGGCGATATTTTATGTTTGTACATAATCAGCAGCACATGGCAGTCAGCACCATTGTTCTATGCTATGAATCAAGTACAATCCTAAAGAACAATGCCCTGGTAACCAGAATTAACTTGCAAAAACAATAAATTTAGAATCAGGAAAAATTGTCTCTGACCTCAGTTTTCTAATTTGACTTTTGGGAATAATGATAACTGCACACCCAACAGCAAGAGGTAGTTTAAACGGTATAATTTTGTAATGTATGACAGCATACCTTACACTGCAAAACACTTTACAAACCTAGCATTTATTTATCAAATATTTATTATTCACATACTATGTGTAGGCACATTTCCAAATTCCTGGAACAAATCACAGAACAAAAAAGAACTGAATTTGTGTTCTTACGGAACTCATAATCTAGCAGGGGAGAGAGAAAACAAGCAATAGATGTTAATGAAATAAAAAGTAAATGTCATCAAATGTTAAAATGGCTAAGGATAATGGAAAAAGAAAAAAAAAATAGAGCCAGGAAAAGGGTCTTAGGGGTGTGGGGCTGGGAAGGGGGTTGCAGAATATCTAAGAATATCATTAGGGTCGGTCTGTTTGTGAAGGTGTTACTTGAGCAAAGACTGGAGACTGTGAGAGAGTTGGGCTTTCAGGTATCTGCGGGACGGTTCTGCAGCTCAAATGAACAGACCTAAGGTAGAGCACATAAAGTGTATGGGTCAAGCAGAGTAAGTGAGAAGAAGAGTGGTCCTAGGTAGAGTCAGAGAGGTACCATGGCCCCGTAGGTTCTGTAAGGCCCCGTAGGTTTTTATAAAGACATTAGCTTTTGCTCTTAGTTGGAAAAGAAGTCATTGCAGGATTTGAACAGAGGAGTGACATGCTCTGTTATTTTTTAGAATCTCTGTTTTTGCATGCCTACTAAAAATAGATTGTAGGGTGCCAATAGTATAAGATTACTACTATACCTCCAATTGGAGGTGCTGAGTAGGCAGTTAACTATGTGGATCTAGAGATCAGAGGAGAAGTCCAGAGATACAAATTTAGAGGCTATCAACATGTAAGTGGTAAGCAAATCCATGAGACTGAACAAAATCACTGAGGATATGAAATAGAGAAATGAAGACACCTAAGGGCAGTCATTGTAAACTCTGGTATTCACTTTGTTGAAGATGTAAGGAGGAGCCAGCAGAGGGGACTGGGAAGGAATAGCTAGTGAGACAGAAGAAAAATAGGAAGAATGTGGTAAACTGGAAGCCACATGAAGAAAAGTTTCAAGGGGAAGGAACCATCTCTGTCAAATGCTAATGTAAGGTGAGATCAGAAGCAAAAGTGCCCATTGGATTTACCAGTATGGTTGTCACTAGAAAACAAGAATAGTTTGAAGAGGCAATGAAGAAATAAGAAGGACATGTGTCCCATCTCCAGGTCCATATATATGAGGATTGTGGAAGGAAAGCAAAGAACAACAACCAAAAACAAACAAACAAAACCCCCTGCCCGTACCTGAGAGACCTTGTAAGGAAAACAGCCTTCCTACAGAAAAGTCAGGTTTCCACTAGAATGAAAAAGATAAAGGGAGTGTTCAAGAAGTTAAGAATCTATGGGATTTTGTAGAACGCAGACCATGAATTCCAGAGAGCACGCTGGAGGGATTTCATGAGCTGGGGAGTGCTGGGAGAACAGAACAGGCCAGAGGCTAAGCAGAGCCCTGCAAAAATTAGAGATAGATATGAGGGGTGATGGGATCCTGGGCTTCTTTGAATGACTGACATAGACAGGGAGAATGGGAGTAATGTGTCCTGGTAGAGTCAAGCCGAACATGGCAGCAAAGCAGTAAGTGTGAGGAGATGTACAGGTTTGGGCGTCTAGGCCTCCCGCTAGACCCCTGTTGGGAGAAGCCATGAGACCCGGGCAAGCTGTGGATAGTCGAAGTTCAAAGCCTTGGATTCAGCCTTGACACTTGTGGATGGAGCTGAGACTCCTGAGGAAAGGGGGTTTTGCTATAACTCACAATTCAATCCCCTTCTCTACCCCTGAGAAGAGTTAGAAGACCTAGAGGAGACAGAGACATTGCCCTTGCCTGAGGGTTCCCTTTAGACCTCTCTGGAGAGAGGAAAGGAATCACCACAAATATTCTTAGTCTTTTTTGTCCCTTGTTGATGGAATTGAGGATTTCTGAGGAAGCTAGGTATGATTTCTACCATTTTTATGGTGATCTGAAACTTAAAAGAAGTATGGTCTCAGGAAGATACAATTAATTGAAACCATCTAACTCAATGAATAGGACAGCAAAGTATGGTGTGGGAAAGAGAACTGACATTCACTGGGTGCTTTTTATGTGTCCAGTTACTATACATACATGTTACGTTTTGTTTAGTCTATAATGTCATAGTTAAGTAGGATTAACCATCTTCACTCTAAACAAATGACATGCTTGAGCTGCTGACTCTAGGATATGATATCAAGTGTGATTACACTGTGGAGATTTTGTTAGGATCAACTTCCAAATGTATTTCCATTTTCGTGCTGATATATACTATTGATAGTATATCTAATTCCAAATATTTTATAGGTGTTGCTGTACCTTTTCATGATTTAAAGTAGCTAGTATACAGGCTGATTTTCAGTATGTTTGCTCATTTACTAAATGGTGCATTAGCTCAATATTTTTTTATTATTGTTCAACAAACATGGGTGTTTCCTATGTATAAAGAACTGATAAAGTCCTTCTATTACACTTTACATTCACTGTCCAACCAATTGACTGAACCTCATCTTATTTTCATCTGTAACATAAATTTTTTTAACAGGTCAGTTCTAAATGCCACAAAGTCCTTAAATAGAGCCAGAGAAAAAGACCCTTCTTGATATTTAAAAATATCGGGTCTGTAGGGGCTCCTGAGTGGCTCAGTCAGTTAAGCTTCTGACTCTTGATTTTGGCTCAGGTCATGATCTCAGTGTCCTGAGATTGAGCCCCGTGGTAGTCTCTGTGCTCAGCAGGAAGTCTGCTTGAGATTCTCTCTTCCTTTCTTTCTGCCCACTCCTGCTGGTGCTTGCTCTCTCTCTCACTCTCTCTCTCTCTCTTGCTCTCTCTCTCAAATAAATAAATCTTAAAAAAAAAAAGTGGGTCTGTAATGCATTTACTTGAAACATTGAATACAGTTCTCATTTTAACAATTTATTCTCCTTTAATTTTGTAAATGGGCTTATTCATTCAACCCCTTCAGTATAAACTCTAGTGCTATGATTAAGAGTTCTCATCCTGAAGTCAAGCAGACCTGACTTGGAATCGTGGCTTCACACAACCTAGCTGTGTAAATTTGGGCGAGCTTCTAAAATTCTCTAAACTTTAGTGTCTTCCTTCATTAAATGTTAATGACAATAATGCCTTACCCACAGTATTCCTATAAGAATTAAAAGAGATAATGAGTTAAAATCTTAGAGCACAGTGCCTGGAACATATTAGAGGTTCACTAAATGCTATCTAATATTATTACCATTATTATTATTAACTCAAAGCACTATATATACAAGTGGCAATATACAAGTGAGTAAGACCTGGTTCCTAACACCAAGTAGTTAATAATTCAGCAGAGAAAACTGGAGGTATACAAATAATCACCATAGCATGCCATACAAATGCCATCAAATGGTCTAAATCAAGTACAGGGGAGTAATAAATCACTTCTTCCTAAATAATCAAGCAAGATTTTGGCTGAGGCTGACCATTAGCCCACAGTCCTTGAATCAAACATTAGTCATAGGCTGAGGGAAAATGAAAGTGTATCTAGAGATTTGAGGGATGATACTAAACTGACAGCAGCCAGACACCAAAGCCAGTTCAGGGAAGAATTGTGACTTCCAGGGACAGAACCAGAAGCCAATACTTTCTTATGAGGATGGGTGGTTATAAGAACTAAATGGAGTGAATTTTGGAATCAGAGTTTTGACAAAAGCCAGGTCAAGAGCGTGCAGAAGCAAATAAAGCATCGAAATTTGCTGTGGATTTAAAGACTCAGATGCCAGAACCTATTTTCAACACTGAATCTCCTTACACAGATTACTTTTTAAAAGAGTAAGAGCACACCTTTGCGGCCTTGTTGCCCCTCATCTTAAGAGAAATTGTCGGTCGTCAGCCAGACAGAGTCTGGTAAAGGAGAGGTCTATGGTAAGGGAGGCTTCCAAATGTGAGCAAGGGCATGACCAGTGGTGCAGAGGTGGGGGAGCCTGATGAGAGAATGGTCATCCTACTTTGTAGAACTCTGGGATACACTCGAGGAATAAATCCTCTATGGAAAGCAATGATTTGGGGGACAAAGTGAGATTTTAAAAATCAATTCACAGTTTGCCTTTGCCTTACTTTGTATTTCAGAGTTGCATTCTGTAAAGACTGTTGTGTGTCATTCTTTCAGCTTCCCTGGCCATTAGATGCTGTTATTTTTGTCCTGGGCTCATTAAACAAAAGTACTGGCAGGGGATAGGCTCCGGCTTCCCTTGAAAGTGACTTCATCTATTGTAAGAATGTTGTGCGATAATGTAACAGTAAGCTCTCTGTCAGAGCTCTGAGTCCTAAAATAGAGCGGCAGGACCTCACTTACTTAGCCTGAGCACGTCACCATTGTACGGTGGTTCTGACAGCACTGGCAAGGAAACCCAGAGGTGGGGCTCAATCTGTTTGTTCTCATCTCAAAGAACTTATAATATAGTAATAGTAGCTAGAGGCACTCCCAAAGGAAGCAGAGGCTCATACAGAACCTACGCTTTATTTCAAAGAGCTGAGACACGAAGATGAGCTGATTCAAAAGGAGAGAGAAACCCACTTAAGATTAGAGGCTGGATTGCCTACTGCATAAGAGAGCAGGGCCTGGAGTCAGACCAACCTGGAATAAAATGCTAAGTCTACCAACAGGGATCTCAAGTAAACCAGTTATCCTTGCAGATCCTTAGCTCCTCATCCGTAAAATGGGGAATTGTAATACCTGTCTCAGAGGGTTATTGCTGAAAAGTTGTATGATGTAGTATATACAAAGCATTTAGCTTCTGCCGGACACATGGTAAATACTCAACAGATTATGGCTATTATTCATTAATAGGTCCAAGAATCCTACGCAAAAAGAATCAAAGGTATAATCTGTTTTCTAAGACTGGCGTTCAGTTCTTTTTGTACCGTGATGCAAACATGAATTAAGAGTTAATGAGAGTAACGATGTCACAGAAAGAGGTTTCCCACAGGTTTAGAGGGCCCCCTGAAGGTCTCTGTCCTTTCTGTGATTACGTCTACTCTGGTCTTGAACTTTCCTGTTGCCACAGCCTGGTGGTACTTTTCCCCTGGCAAAGAGGGCCAACAATACTGGCACTCTGAGTTTAAGGTCATTGTGGCTGTTGGGTCCCAACCTCCTCAAGCCAGAAGGAAAACAGACCTGGCCATCTAAAACAAAGTTCATGACACCACACTCTAAGGGATAGTCATTGTCCAGTGAAATCACACATTGCTGCAAAAAGAAGAGCTGGTGAATTTTTCAAAGGTCACTGAACTCCAAAAGAAGAGCATATCGAGCAGTTTAAATGATCAGAATCCCTTGGGTACTTATTAAAAATGAAGTTTCCTGGACTTCTATCCTATGCTACTGAATCAGGGCCTCTGGAAGCATAGATTTCCAGAACTTCTATTTTAAACAAGCATCCCCACGCCATTCTGGTTTAGGTGGCCTCCGTGCCCCACTTTGAAAACCGCTTGTTTAAATCAAGCTTGAATATACTGAGGGAAATGTGGAGGGAGTTTAACATACAAAGAAGCTCAAAGGACTGAAGTCTTCAAGGAAAAAATAAAAATAAAAGAGACTTTAGCCTATTTCAGCTAAAGCAATGTAGATTGAGGAAAAAGGTAGGTTCTTTAGTAAGCCGCTGCTGAACTTTATTACTTAGAACGGTGAAAGACACTTAATTAATCGATTTGACTGCAATATCTTTTTGGACTCTACTGCAACAGCTTCTTAGATATGTCAATTTTATTCATAAGGAACAATAATATAAGGCAATTTATTTTCCTCGGCCACTCAAGCTTTAAGATATCAATATTTATCAGCTCTTCATGGTGCAAGTAGTAAAAAGCAAATTAAAACAAATAAGAAATAAGAGCTGAGTGATTAGTCGATCTTTTTTTTTCCATGATTAAAATTAAAAGTCTAACAGGACATAAGATTTCTGTAGCTTTAAGCCTAAGGAATTTGCATCTTCCAGGCCTTCTTCCCTGTTTAATTCACCTCTGTTGCCAAGATGGCATTATGTATTTAAATTTTTCAAGATTGCCATGTGTTTATTATGAGGATTTCCTTTTAATTGCTTGAATACAATCCTCTGCTTCAGCCAGAGCACACGATGGCAGATAACCGTATTCATTATCATCATTTGTGGATGAAATTTGGACACTGATTTGGATAGGGTAATGGGAGCAATGTTATTTTTCCTTAAAAACAATGACATTTCTGTGATTTTTTACTTACTTGGGTTGGGGATTTTTTTTTTTACATGTAATGATAAAATATTGTGATAGATGGCAGTTCTTCTCTCTTAATTGCACTAAAAGCAAAACACTCACTCCTAAGGCATAGTTGTGGCTTATACAAATACAAATCTTTTTCTTTTCAATATAGAGTAAGCCACTCTCCATTTAAAGGATCAGCCCGTGTACAATCACAGTCCCTGGTAGTCTGCCAAACACAATAGGGCATTAATTAACATGTGCTGGGGGATTCATCAACATGCACAGTGGTAGCGTGCAATTGGAACCTTTTTTTTCCCTCCCCTTTCCTCTCTACGTTGGCAGAATTCATGAAAGATCTACTCTAGTATGTAAATCAGTTCTTGCTAAACGCCTCGTAATGGAGTTCTTTTATTTTTCAAAGCTGTTGTCAGAGCTACTCACATATCCTAGAACGACACTTACTCTGTCTCTTTCTTGTGTTTAAAATCCAACCACAGTGGGCAAAAATAACATATTTGTTTACTTGTCACGCAGATTGCACTGTAAATAAATCATCTGATAAATTACTCCCCAAAAAGGAACAGAATGAGATTCATTTCCCTTAATGTGGTACTGGTGGAAACGGCAGAGTTACTCCCCCTGTTAGCCCAGGGTGACAGTACGTTGGCCTGCGAACCTATGTGAATGTTGAGAGAAGCACGAAGTCATACTGTATCTAGCTTCCACCGCCTGGCGTGAACAGGTAAAAATAAATAAATAAATAAACAAACAAACAAATAAATAAATAAAGTAAAATTGATTTTTGTTAGCTCTAAGGTGGGTCTTGCATCTAAGTCTTTCTTACTTTGCTAAGCCTTTAAGGATTTCAGTACCTTTTGCATGTTCTTTGGGGCCACCGTATGGATTTAAGCATTCAGACTGGTAGGAACCAGACTTGGGACAATAGAAAATCTGTCTACTTGAAGTGAAAGTAGAATCAGGGAAATGGAAAATTGTGTTCATATTTTCCACCTCTGAAAAAATATATATACATGTTTCAATTTAGTTGGAGATTTAGATTGTAAAATTTGTGGCTAGTTCTTTTTTTTTTTTTAATGAAATAATATATGTAAAGTGCTTAGCAAAATACCTCAAGTAAATGCTTAGTAAATGGCAGTAGAAATTATTCTTGGAGGTGGTGATAGAGGTGTGATTATTATCATTTATTATCTTTTATAGCCCAGAAATCACTGGTATTATAAAAAGCACAATGCCGTTTTCGTGTTTTAATCATTTTCAATACATGTCAATAAAATGCTTAGTTTGGGGATGGAGAGGAGATACAGAATTTGAAGGTTCAGTTTGGTCTTCTTGCCCTTCCATAAATGTGTGCCTTTTATATGATCTGTGTTAAAGAGAAGCAGTTTAGTGATTCTAATGTCTTTGGAATTGTGCAGACCTGGTTTCTATCCCAGTTCTACTATGTATGGCCTTGAGCAAATTATTTAACTGCACAGATGTTCAGCTTCTTCTTTTACAAAATGGGAATAATGGTTAGAAGGATTCACTGAGACGTTGTGTATCAAACACTTGGCAGCATTCTGGCACAAAGAAATGACTCAATAAATGGTAGAGACACATTCTGAGTATAACCCAAACCTCCCTTTTCCTATGTTGAAAGACACAGGAAGCATTCTTTGATCCCACTTAGGAGGGAGATTGCTTCCTTTTCTTCTACCAAAGAGCAGGGGCTCCTGTCCACTGATACTCAGAGAAGCTGAGAAAGTAAGCCAGGTGGTAAGTATTCTATGTTGTTGCTCCTCCTTCTTGATTTTTCCCCAAGATTTACACTATATAATTAGTAGTCAATGACAGCCAGATAATTAAAACTGTTTCTCAGGGGCGCCTGGGTGGCTCAGTGGGTCGAACCTCTGCCTTCGGCTCAGGTCATGATCTCAGGGTCTTGGGATCAAGCCCCACATCAGGCTCTCTGCTCAGTGGGGAACCTGCTTCCCACCCCCTCTCTCTGCCTGCTTCTCTGCCTACTTGTGATCTCTCTCTGTCAAATAAATAAATAAAATCTTTAAAAAAAATAAAATAAAAACTGTTTTCACAAAAAAATAACAAAGCAAAAACAACCACTTTTAATAAATAGGAAGTTTTGAAATATTAAAATTTACAACTTAAGTGAAAAATTATCTTTATAAATACACATTTTTCTCCTACTAGAAACTTCTAGGAAAATACTTCTGTTTCATGAGCTTTTATTCCATCATGAATTCCAGCATGATTTTGTTTTTAATTTTCTCTTTGAAATGATGGAATATTTGGGGCAATGTTCTTCCTATAGTTCCCTGAAGTGTGAAAGATTAGTTATATTATCCTATAAATTGTTTTTCATTGAGAATATGTTTTTAGCAATTAGTACAATTGTGTTGATATGTTTCCATGGATCCATTTTCCCCTACAGCCCTATTTATATCATATTTGACTTGCGAGATATTAAATAATTCACATCTCACACTTACTCTTATCCATAACAAGAAATTACAAGGTAATTTTTCTATATTGAATTTAAACAGACTAAAAAATACTATTGAACTTGGATTTTATGTGGAAAAGAGGTCATCATCATCTCCCCCATCCTCAGCTACTGTCCAGAGTATGGGGAAGTAAAGCTAATTCCATAGGAAAAAACTTTCAGAGGAAGACAGTTATTCTTTCATGAAGAAAAGAGTATTTATTGTGCTTCAAATTTGCTGCTTCACTTCAAAGGAATAGATAACTGCTCAATTCTTTGTTAAGACAGGGCAGACATACATAGGACATATTTAATATTAGAGGATATGGAAATTTGGGCATGTGTGGTATTTTTTTTATGGACACTATATAAGAAGTCTCTCTACAAAGATCTTCAGAAACTGCAATTTCGGTGTTAATTGAAGTGATATTGTAAGAACAACAACAGAAGTTGTTTTCTTTTCTGGGTTGGAAAAAGAACTAGAAGATTCCCCTTCCTGCTCATAACTGAGTCTCAAGGACTTTGAACTGAAGCGAGATGGGAATGGAGATGGAGAATGCCAGAATAGCAGAGCTTAGACGTCCCCTCTCTGACGGCTGCTGTTCCTTTATGAAAAGATGGGTATGGTCATTTAAAATAATCGTAATTCCCCAATCACATCATGTTTGCTGAGAAATTTATTATAAATACTAACATGGAGTTTTTTCCTATGTGCCCGGCACCCCTCTGATCACCTTGTAAACAATAACCCATCTCACCTTCATAACGACCCAATGAATCATGGGCTTTATTATCATCCCCGGTTTACAGATGAATAAACTGACGCGCTGACCAATTGAGTAACTCGCCTCTGGTCTTCCAGCTGCAAGTGGTTGCCCCGTGACTGCAACCCCTGACAGTTTGGCTCCAATGTCCACGTTTTTAACCACCATCTCATGCAGCTTCTCCAGCAAGCTGTGTTAGTTTTTCTTCTCCGTGAAAAAAAAAGGGCATTGAGTAGTGGGGGAAGATGGGTGACGGAAAAAGAGAATCTACAACAGCCTGTGACCTGTTCGAGGCCACTACAGTATCTAGCATCCTTTCAAACCCAAAAGTGAGGCTAGGGTTGATTGTGGCCAACTCTTCTTAATTCAACAAGCAACAAGCCAGAATTCAACAACATTAATTGACTTGAGGTTAAATTCTTCTAAATTCAGCATTTTGTAAAGAATGCCTAACATCTAATCAGCTAAGGACTACCAGTGACTTTGAATTACATCTTATTTTGAATAAATCAGCATTGGCTTAGCAAACCTTTATTAATTATCAATGGTTGTATCTTTGTTGGTATAAAAAAATCATTATTGATATCAGTTTATTTAAAAATGTCTGTAATTTGAAGCAATTGCTAAGATCTCCCATTGGTTTTTAAAGGCCCAACCAATGATTCAGCCTCTAGGTCTTTGTGCTACCATCTTTGTTTCTCACTGGATTAATCAGCTTTAAGGCTTATAAAGAAATGAGAGAAAGAAGAGAGAGAAGGAAAGAAAGAGAGAGAAGGAAAAAAAGAATTTTAGGAGCATTTTCCCCAAGTTTTTTGAGAACTCTTGTTCTCAAAGTATTTTTCACTGTCAAAATACAATATGATGGCATGGGCTCAATAATCTTCCATGCATATATGCAGCTCTGCGAGTGTGGAGGTGTGCTGTGGTGTGTGTGTGTGTGGTGTGGGTGATGTGGGTGCATAAAAGATAATCTTGCCAACTATCAATGACATAACAGACACAGAAATGACATATTCAAACTAAAACATATTGATCTAAAACAATTTAACATTTCTGGACATCTAACTATTGTTTTCTAAGCAAAGATCCCTAATGTGAGCTTAGAACTACGAACCTCAGGAAAACTGAAGTCCCATATGTCGTTATCACAGGATTGACTCATGGTAAGGACACCTTTTTGCCTCTCTGCCTCCTCTCCCACTTTACTCACACAAGCAAATGTGTGCACACCACAGCCACACACATTCACATGCTGATGCTGCTTTTATAAACTACAACAGTCTGTCGGAAAATGAAAAACTGGCGTCAGTTACCTGAATATTTTTGTCTACTCTGACATCTAACAATTTCTCTCATTATTCTCCCCGCCACCAGAGAGGCCAAACCCATCAGCAGTTAAATTGACTGATTTGTTGTTTTTTTTTTAATCAAATTATCTGCTCCCTACAAAAGTCACCTGGTTGGCAATGGTTCAACACTGCCTTTGACCATTTCAGAGGTTTCTTTTTCTTTGCTCACTCCTTTCCAGAATTCCCTCATGCATGCCCTGCATTCCCTCATGGATCCATTATTTTTGGAGTGGGGCTTTCAGCCTCCTCTCTATGGAATTTAAGTTCACATTTCTTATTAACCCATTGCCTCTCTGACACATTTTGGTGGAAGACCTCTTTATAATTCCTATTAAGTATAAATTACTGTATAGCTCACAGGGGACACAAACTAATTTGCAAAATTCTGCAATCCTCAGCGGCCCTTCCTATCAATAGGGTCAATGAGCTCCTGTGCTTGATGAGTGAGTGGGTGGGTGAGGGGTGAGTAAGTGGGAGAGCAAAAGGCTCTGTCCTTCCTCTTAATGTATTTAATATTTGCCTTATCTATACTGAAATGGGCATAGTATTGAGACTTCTAAGAGGCCCACTGCAGCACTTTCCATGCAGAATGAGTCTAATAATGATGCAAAGTGCAGAGCACTGTGGTAGCTTTCAGACACACAGTGATGATGGGCTGGTAAACTCAGTTTTAGAGCTATACTCAGATCAGGGGCAAGTGACAAATGTTGGCACAGATGATTCATTTCTCTCAAGAAATTTACCTTAACTCTTCTCAATTGGGAGAAGCGGTTTCAGTGTTTTGTTTACCAAGAAGTATTTTTGAAGGTGTCTGTAGCAATCATCTTTGCCACTTCTTGTGAATCATTTGTTGGTCCCATTCGAAGTTTTAAAATACTTTGGCATAAATCTTTGATAATAATCACTTTATTGTCATTCTTTGATTAAATGAATAATATTAAAGAAAGTAGAAGAAACTCTTTGGAGTCGCCCACTGACATTCAAGGGATTTTTACATGTGAGGTCCATCAAGGTTAATGAAAGTTACCCCTGCAATTCCTTAGGTACTGGTGGGAGAACAGATCATTTAATTTCTATTCAGAGGGCATCCCCACATGGAGTACCTGATCTGTTGGAGAAGTGAGAGATGCAAGTTGGATGAACTAGAAGCTGACATACACAGCAGGTCGTATAGAGTTGAAATTAATTTTTCTATTTGTCATCTTCCTAATTAATATTATGTGACCAAACTATCAGAATGGAATTTTATTTAAATCTTTTTCACCCTACTGGAAAATTTACTCTGTCCGCATAAAATAGTAGATTGAGGCAGAGACAAAACTGGAGGATAATTGCTTGGCAGAAAACAAGTAACAAAGTAAGATTTATTTTTGGAAATCACAAGATTACCACATTTCAAATGGGAAGGCAAAGCTACGTGTTCCTGGTTTTATTTTAATTAATGTCACATTTCACCATGTCTGATATTTATCCTGGAACATTTGTGCTTAGTTATCATGAATGAAAGTGTGCTCCTGCAAGATATGCCCCTCCCAAAGAACAAACACTGGATGGGAGGGGTTATTAATCTGATCTCATAAGGTGACCAAAATAATCATTTTAAGTGATCCTACCTGACTCTTGAATAGAACCTAAGACTCACAGACGATGCCTACAAAGTAAGCATAGAAGGCATCAGGACCTTTGTACCAAGTTCATAGGAATCCAGAATTGGTTAAGAGCATTAGAAACTACTTTTACCAAGATCTGAAGCCTACCAGTCAAGTCAGAGGAGATGGTTTCTGAGTTTATCTGTATGTCTATCCTTATGTTTATCTATGTTGAGCTGTAGAGCCTCTGAGTCCCCATCTGATACGGCCTGCCACCCAACTCTGCCTTATCATTCCCCCCTCTCTGTTTCTCTGCCTCCCCCATAGTCACTCTGGATCCTTCCTGTTCCTCAACAACAAACACCCCTGTGTTGTCAGGGCCTGGAACTTGCTACTTCCTTTGCCCAGAAAGCTTCTCCCTGTTGATCTTCATGGTTCACTCCATCAGTGATTTCACATTTTTGCTTAAATGTCATTTGATCAAAGATGTCTTCTCTGATCATCACTTGTAAAACAGCACCCTATCACCCTCGATCCCACTTCCACTGCTTTATTTTTCTTCCAGTCACTTACTACCATCTGACATGTTATGTATTTGTCTTGTTTAACATCTCCTCTCAACTCACACCACCATGATGTGAGATCCATGAGGGCCAGTTTTGTTGGCTGCTGTTTCCTCATAGGACACCCTTGATAAGTATTAGATGAATGAATGAATGAATGAATGAATGAATGAATGAATGACTTCTCCTTTGACCCACTCCTAACATCAGTCATATCATTCTCTGAAAATAATACTTTAGGAAAGCAGCATAGTTAAGGGCAGGAACTTGACTTTGCAGCTTAAGATCTGAGTTTATATCATGATTTTATCATTTATGAATTATGAAACTGGAGGAAGATGAATACCTCTCAGTTTCATTTTCCTCATCTGTAACATCGTTATTCTAATACCTATCTTATTGAGACATTTAAAAATATAAATCAGTGTCTACTACACAGTCACTGTTACCATGTGTTCCTGGTTTTATTTGAAACCCTTTATATTGAAACCTTTATATTGAAACCCTTCATGACACAGAAGGCATAAATTCTCTTCCATAATTCCTGGAGTTTAAAAATTGTCACTTTTTATTTTTCTAAAGCAGATAAAAATGCTTCAAGTTCCTTCCTTTTTTTTTTTAAGATTTTATTTATTTATTTGACAGAAAGAGATCACAAGTAGGCAGAAAGGCAGGCAGAGAGAGAGAGGGGGAAGCAAGCTCCCCGCTGAGCAGAGAGCCCAATGCAGGGCTCGATGCCAGGACCCTGAGATCATGACCTGAGCTGAAGGCAGAGGCTTTAACCCACTGAGCCACCCAGGCGCCACTTCAAGTCCCTTCCTAATTAGATGGAGGGAAAGGCAATATTAGTAATAATTTAGGAAGCTCCTACACCTTAAGTCATGTAAGAATTCTAGTGTTCTACCCACTGCAGACTCTTTAATGAAGCACCCTCTGGTCTTCAGTTCACATTGGGCCTTTGAAAGGCTCAATGCTTGAGCAAGGTCCCTTGAAGACTGGTGGCTTAAGTGCTCTAAATTAGAGACTCACGGCCTAGTCTCCATTCTTTCCAGGTATTGCCATAACTGCTTCTATCTGAGGTCTTGCTAATTCTTTGTGCTACTGCATGGGGCCAAAGCTCTGATTGTGTCACCTGCAGAACAAGCAAGACTCCAGCTCCTTCTTACCCTATCTCCCAAAAAACTCTCCAAACCTCTCTTACTTCTCTCACTGGCTCATTTTGGACTCTCAATCCTTGAAGGTCTTTTCCCCATTGTCATGTACAGCCCCATTATTTAAAAGAGTCTGGGCTTTTCCAAGCCAAAGTATTAGGTGAGGATTATCTTTAGGTTCCTGGAAATTTAACAACTCCTAGGTCACAGAAAGACAATGACTTGGCAATTTTCTTAAGGTGTGGGGAGGGGAAATCTATATATCAGAATAGAATACAAATTATCCCACCAAAATGTAATCTAATCAAAATTCTGGAATTTTGAATCAAAATTCAACCCAGTCATTTTAAAATCCCATAAAGGAAGTTCTATCACAGCTCAGAGTTCTTAAATGTTTAACCATCAGGTACTTGCCAGGCTCTGCAGTTAAAGGGTCAAATCAAGGAATAGGGGTCAGAGCAGCAATAATAAAATAAGACTTAAGGTTCTGAGGCCTTGCTGGAGTAACCGCTGGAATTCTTCCCTAGGTTCCTTCTCTTTACTTCCAGTTACTTCTTTTTTTTTTAGTACTGCTTTTGCATCTTTAGTCAGCCTATGTTTTCTAGTTCCAGCACAGTAGTATGCTCTCCTATATTATTATCCTCGTGGAGCCATAGAGTGAAGCTATTAAAATGAAGCTGGACTAATGGCACTGCTACTTCTGTTTTTGATAACAGTATTGAGAGTCTGCTTGCTAGTGCCCAAGCCTAGGACTTGTAACTTCTTTTACTAGGAGCTGACATCTTTCTCAAGCTCCTTCTTTTATTCCTTGCAACTAAACCAGGAAGCCATGGGAACTCCCTGCTACTTTTAGAGGAAACTAATATTTTTCTTGTCTTCCTTATTATATAAGGACTGGGGTTCCCCAAGACAAATCCTTGTCCCCACCCAGCTCATCCCCATATTCAGGCCATCCCTCCGAAAGGATCCCTACTACACTTTCTCATATTTGTTGAATAGTTTACTGTTCATAAAGAACTATTTTGTGTACATTATCTTCTTTAACTCTCTCAAGAATCTTGTGTTATGGAGAATATTATTGCCTTTATTTTCTAGAAGAAGAAAATGGGGTGTAGAGTATTTAAGTGTTCTGCCCCATGTTAGAGCTACTAAGTGTTAACTGGATCTCAAACTATGGTCACGTGACTACAAATATAGGGGTGACATCTCACTTCTATATGACAGCTGAAGGTTCTGATTTGTATTTTACACATTGTCAAACATAGCATGTTGTTCGTTTTATCTATCTAATAAATACTTGTTGACTTACTTATAACATTTGCATGTGCCAGACCATGTTTTGGAACTAGTTTGGAAGGACAGGAAGGCATTTTCCTGAACTTGCAGGTTCCATACAAACTTCTGCCAGGGAAATTTATACCTAATCAAATATTTTCAGAGATCAGAGAGGTCTCTGAATTATTTTATGTAGGCAGCTTATTATTGGTGATGCTGCAATTGTCCAGGGGGCGAAGGGAAAATATACCATAAGCCAGGAAGGGGTGGGAAGTGACAATCTTACAAAAATAATTTGGAGCAAGATATCTACACTCTTGAGAAGATTGTGCATGGCAGGAATAAGATGTGCTGATAATATATGTAGCAAGAGAATATGATGTGGATGAAGTAGTTCTTCTGGGGTAGGAGAATGAGAGATTCCGGGAGCTTAGGGGCAGCAAGGAATAGAAAAAATCATTGCATTCTTTAGAGCAATGACTATGGACTAGGTATTGTCATTCTCATCAAATGTTTATCTAGAGATCTAAGTAGAGATAGAAATTCGTAATTGAACTATATTTCTTTGAAGGCAAAATAAGTTTAGAACTGAACATGTGTATCTGAATTTAAGAATGTTAAATTGGGGCCAGTATATTTCATGAAACTAGAAAATATGAGCGATCCAGCCTTTTTGCTGGTTGCAGTATCTGTTAATATATTAACTTCAAAAGGATCACAATTATTTTCCCTTTCTACATTGTTATTTTTAGTTGTAGCAATTTCCAGTGTAAAGAGAAATTAGATTTTACACACCAACGTCAACATCTCAAGCCAAGACAAAATATCTAAATTAATGCCATTATTCTCAGATTTTTAAAAAAATGGTTTCTTCCATTTTTCTCAATCTCATGAAACAAACTGGGGGTTGCTGGAAGTGGGGGTAGAGATAGGGTGGCTGGGTTATGGACATTGGGGAGGGTATGTGCTATGGTGACTGCTGTGAAATGTGTAGGCCTGATGATTCGCAGACTTGTACACCTGCGGCAAATACTTTTTATGTTAATTTAAAAAAATGGTTTCTTGTTTTGAAATTGCAAAAGACCAGTGCCATATTTTAAATCTTATATATACAAATAGGAGTATTTGTATATATAAATGAAGGAATAGAATTTTTTTCATCAGATTGCATTACAAGCTTTGCCTTCCTACTTTTCCATTGTGTCTGCCCACTCCAAATATTGAATATGAAGTGAGCGAGGCCACTAATTCAATTATTTCAGTGTCCAGTTGTTTGCTTCAGCTGTCATAATGGCTAAATATTTAGCAATCGATTGGATTTTAAAAATGACACAAAAATGAAGAGAATGTGTCTGATCTGTTATACACCATGTACACTACAAATAACTGATCTGTTGGCCATAAGACTAGCTCTAGCACACCTTCCAATTTTATTAATCTCATACCAATAATCTGTTTGGCCTGAAAACTATCATGAGCTGATATTTGCCCTCACTGCCATTTCTTCTCTCCCATTTCAATGGCCTCATTTCTTTCAAAATAGAATTTGTTTTATTTTCCATATCTAAGAGTAATAAAAAATGTGGAAATGAATCATTTACATTTGCCTTTACTAATCAGAGCCTAAATTTGTAAATAGTAGGTACCTTTTTAGTTAACTACAAAAAATGTTAGGAGAGAATTGCATGGCAGTAGGTAAAGCTTACTGAGCCCTGCATTTGAATAATATGATGACGTTGTAAACAGACTAATCAATGTATTTTACTCCTTATAACTTTTCCAAAAGTCAACATTTAGAAGTCAAATTGTCCACACTCTAGGTAGGCTTGAAAGTTCATTTTTTAAAAGTCTGAGAAACATCTTTTCATCCAGTATTGTTATAGAAAATGAACAAGATGTCCTTGTTCTGCTTTCAAAGGAATTTAAAATTGTTTCTGATTCCATATAACTCAGAAGTAATTCTGAGTATTTTTATAAAATAACAATATGCAATTTCCACTAGACTTGGAGTCACAAAATCATTATTGTTACTGTGGAGTTTCTTAACAATTTTGTTTGGTTCCCAAATGGACATGAATACTTGTGTGTGCCATAGATTGTCTGCAACTTAGATATTCCTCTGATTTAGTTCCAACAGGAGAGAGGGGAAAAGATAATTAAAGTTCAAGAAAAATCTTTAGTAGTATAGGCAAAAACAGATAAATTATACATGAGAAGAAAGAAGCAATATTTTATGAGTTATACAAATCATAGTTCTGATAGACACTCTCCTGCTCAAAAACTCCCTCTTGCCTATAGAATCACAGCCAACTCCAAACTCCTTAGCAAAGTCACTGAGCATAAACAGAGTTTTTCACTCTTGACTTCCATCACTCCTCCCTAAGCAGTTTACGTTATATCCAGTCCAGGTACTACATGTCACACAAAAATGCTCTGCATTTGCTCACCTTGATGCCTTTTCTTTTGCCATTTTCCTATCTGGTATATATCAATTCTGTCAAACCATTCCTATCCCTCTTATACCATCACCCCAGTTGAATGCATCTTTCAAGGCTATGTTGAAGTGGTTTCTCCTCTGTGAAGTCTTCCTAATTCAGCTGGAAGAAATCTCCTTGATTTGTTCTGATGGAATTTTGTGGCTTTCTGTTCTTATTCATCATAGTCTACCTTTTATTATGGTTGTGCACTTTACTTTTTTGCTATATTGTAGAATTCCTAAGGCTAGAGAAGATGCCTTATTCATTTTTATATCTCCCCATGATCCTTGTGCAATCCCTCACTGAGAGTAGATCAAGAAAGATTTGTTGCATTCAATCAAACTGAAAACATGAACTTCACTGAGAATCCAATGATCAGAATTAAATGTCTTAGTGTATTTATTAAATAGAATTCTGTCTCTCTGCCTCCTCTCTTTGTAAGTGAAGTTTGGATATTTAAAACCACTAAGAAAAATTAAAGGCTTTAAAAATTAGCGATGAGACTATTTTTCATAATATTCAGATCAAATATTGACGTAGCTAGAAAGATGAAATAAACTAGAATCAGCATTGTATGTTCCTCAAAATACGCATTGGGTATGATTATGAAAAATTACCAGGTAGATGGCTTTGGGGCTAATGATGTCACAAGTTATTTAAATTGTCTATCATTGAGAAGTGGCATACCGTGATGTTCCACCTTGACTGAACTTGAGGCTCTTGTCAAAGGGAGCCCTCCAATCTAAAGAGGCAAAGTTGTATAACGTTCTTAATAACCACCTAGTACTTTTCAGTGAACTGTGTTCTTCCACTGGGACAAATGCCTTCTAATATTTTATATATTCCTGGTCAGTGACTTAAAAAAAAAAACCTACCCAATTGCAGTCTGCCATTCAAAAGGAATATTTCTGCAAAGAAAAAGATGTGAAAATGTAGGCATTCAAGTGAAAATTCAATCCTTCACAGTACAGAGCCTCTGCGAAGTCTTTTAAATGACCCTTTTTATCATGGTGCCATGTCTGTACCTTTCTGAATAGTGAGACCTGGTAAGAAAAATAGATGTATGTATACAAGTGGTTGAGTAATGTATTACTCATATGCACTTTGTTCTTTTTGGCAAACTGACCTTATCAAAGGAAAGAAAGCTATACATTGTGACAAGCTGAGCCTTACCAGAAAGTCTGAATTAGAAGTGTGAGTCCTCTGTTATCTGGATTAAAATGTGATCAGAACAAAAAAAAAAAAATTGTCATTTGACCTCTTGAGAAGTGAAGATGCTAGAGAATGGAGTTCTTTTTAAATCAAGACCTAGCTTTCTTGTTACATTTAGATTAAACCATCAGAGATTATTTACATTAAAAACAATAACAAAAATACTTTTTTCCTCTGAACACTTAGCAAGTGTTTTTTGTAATGTTCAAATAAAGTGTTAGATTTTTTTGATTGCCTATACTTTTATAGAGAATTATTTTAAGAAGGTGGTGATCAAATAACCCTCATCACCTTGTCCAGGACAAATGCTGTGCCTTATTTTCTACCTCCATAGATCACTTTTAAATGAAAAATTAAACTTTTGCCTTAATATTACACAGTTATCAGAAGGTTTTGGTAGTTATTTGAGAAGCTTCTTGGAATAAAAGACTTATGCCAATTTAACCCATTTTAGTACAAATAGCAAATTATTTTTAAAACTAGTTAGTGAAGGAAGAGTGAATCAGGTTCATTCCTTTAAAAATAAACAGATATATACAAGTAAAACTTGCTCATCTGCAGTCTTATTTCCTTTATAATAAACAACCCCTTTTCAAGCAAGTACAGAAAGATGGACAAATAATCTGGAATTGATAAAGCCAAGAGGGAAAAAATGGCATCTGACATAGCACACGGGCACACAAAACTATTGCTATTTTATTCACATTACAAGAGTATGCATGTTGCTGCTGCCCAGTTATTGTGCATGTGAATTTGCCAGATCTAGACGTATTTGCCTAATTAATTACTATGCTGTTCAACAATGATGGGTAATGGTCCAAGCAGCCTGCTCCCCTTCAGATCACCGATGGAATTCATGCACGCATAATGTCCTCTCTTCAGAAAATGATCCCAACAAGCTCTATAATTATTTTTTTTCTTTTGAAATAAAAGCATCGATTCAATTATATGTTAAAACAGTTTATAGGAAAAGGAAAGGAAATGAAGCAGGATCTCTCTCTCTCTCTCTCTCTTTTTACCTTTCTGGGTAGAAAGCTGGAAGGCGAGCTTCCCCCACTCTACTCTTTCCAGTAGCAAACTTCGATGTTAAAAAATAATTGCTGATCAAAATTGTTCATCATTACCCTTAATTAGTCTGTTGGTTTTCAATAGTTTTCTTCGTTAAAACAGATGAAGGTGTGTTCTTCCACGTTCAATTATACATGCTATCCCTCCGTGCTGGTAAGCAGATGACTAAGCTTATGATGTAGCAGATCAAACAAAGAACCCTCGTGTACAAATGCTTGGCAGTCCCCATAAACTGGGCTAATTAGCATTGTAATTAACTCACGTGACGACTACAACAAAATCAGAGTAACCTAAGAATCACTTAGAAAGGATACCAAGTGGTATCCTGTGTGGTATACACACACACACACACACACACACACACACACACACACACACACACTTTGTTTCTAGCACTGGGGGAAGCCGGAGTCATATGCTCCCGCCAGCTGTGCAGCTCTCACCTCCTGGAGGCTCAAACCAAGTTCTCTACCGAGGCTTGGACAGCAAAGGATGTCCGGGGCTCTCCTGCGTCTGCTCTACTGATGTTAAGATTATACTGTATTGAAGGAGGTTGCCTGCAGTTAAAGTAGCTTATTAAAAAGGATTTCTTTCCTCCTTTGCCTTTGCTGAAGTGGACAGACACAGTTCTCTTTGTTAGCTTGAGAAATGGAAGCAAGAGTGGACATTTGGACTTCCTTTCATGCAGACTTATGTGCTCAGGTAGAAGGAAATGTTAAGTACACTACATGGAGCTCTACTTGCATGCTTCCACACCAACATCGCCTATAAAATAGTGGGGTCCACAAGCCTAAATGATTTTCTTTGGAATTTCTCATGTAATGATGAAGGCATCTTGCTAATTGATACGGTTTCTCTTCCTAATTTTATACAATTATGAAAAAGAGTTCCAAAGTTTTATCAGAGGGAGGGAGGTCAGAGACCACAAATAAAAATCAAAGAGAAAAAAATGACCAATGCAGAAAAACGAGTTAATATTTGGAATAGCTGAATTCCCTCTTTGCATAATTTTGTGTCACCTAAGATTAATTATTCTTTGTTCAAGCATTCTCACTTTTTATTTCATTTGATCCCCACAATTACCTTGCAAAAGAGCTATGGAAGGTATTTTAATTCCCACTTTACACAACAGGAAATGGCCTCAGAAGTGTTAAGTGACAGAGAACATAATCAACACAGAACATAATCCCTCAGACTTCTAGTGCAGTGAGCCTTCCACTTTGGCAAGCAGACCACGCTTACAGGTTTTGTTTCTCTCAGGTCGCTGAGTCTAGGAAAGTTTGTTTTTAGTTTTGTTTTGTTTTTTTAATTAGTCTTGATCTAACTTTGACTCAATTGTTAATTCAAATTTTCTGACTTAAACTTGCTAAATTGTTCTTAGTTTGTTGTTATCTTTAGAACTACACAAATATATAAAATATCAACTATTACTCAAAAAAATTGTAGACTAGTTATATTATAACACATTTTAGCATTATCTAAAATTAATTCCTCCAGGGTTACCTGGGTGGCTCAGTCAGCTAAGTGTCTGCCTTCAGCTCAGGTCATGGTTTCAGGGTCTTGGGATGGAGCCCCGCAAGGAGTCTGCTTCTGCTTCTCCCTCTGCCCTCCCCCTTCTCATGCTCTCTCTCAAATAAATAAATAAAATCTTTAAAAATAATAATAATAAAATAAAATTAATTCCTCAAGAGGTAAGCCCATCCACCCTTTTTTAGTGACTGGAACAGATTTACTGAAGATTTCAGATTCTGCACTCTCTTTTTCAAGGCCAATGTCCATTTCTTTGGGAGAGAATTACATTTGTTCTCCTTTAAAGAAACGGTCATGTAATTAACAGTCATGAAAATATAAAAATTTTGACCTAACTAATGAGTCAGTTGGTCATTTGAGGTATTACCTACCTCAATTTATTCTATTTGAAGGAATTTGATCAACTAGTTTTCAAAACATCAGATCCAGTCTTGTGTTAGGTGTAAATGGCAGCATAAGATTGTTGATTCTCAGGATTGATGGCAAAAGCTCAGTAAATATTCATAAAATGTTATTTGAGATTTCCTAAAGAATCAATGCAACAGAAATAAAATGGATACATTATTACCAAAAACTTGTGTTCACATTCTGTGTGATACATGAATACTTGTAATTAAGACACAATCTGGGGGCACCTGAGTGGCTCAGTGGGTTAAAGCCTCTGCCTTCAGCTCAGGTCATGATCTCAGGGTCCTGGCATCGAGCCCCGCATTGGGCTCTCTGCTCAGCGGGGAGCCTGCTTCCCCCTCTCTCTCTCTGCCTGCCTTTCTGCCTACTTGTGATCTCTCTCTCTGTCAAATAAATAAATAAAATCTTTAAAAAAAAAAAAAGACACAATCTGTTCTTTGTACGTCACAAAATTATGTATGGACGAGCTGGCTCTTAACATAAAAGAAATAACGAAAGACCTAGATAGGCATTTGGAGTGACTATTGGAAATCAGACAGCTAATCCAAAGAAAACACGTACACTCTGCTTGCACTTTCTTGTCTCCTTTTACAGAAGAATGTGGGAAAATGAAATTAGGGGTGCAGTGGCTATGAGTTAGCCAGCTTAATTATAATAGGGGCATAGATTAAATTGACAGAAGGGTAATCAGTAGTAAGTGAGGGTAAGACTGATACAGCACACCCTTCATACTCTTCTCAGTCTTCAGGTGTAATTGGTGTTAGAAACAGAGAAGGGAAGATTCCAATACAGATTTCTTCTTAATTTGCAAACTACAAAAATAATTTTGGGCCCTGTCTGCTACCTGATTTTGAAATTTAAATAGAAAAGACCCAAGACACAGATAAGAAAAACATAATCTGGCAGTAGGATATCCTGTACTTCACCATCGAAGCATAAAAGTAGTATCTGATGGATCACTTAAATGAAATAAGATTTTTCAGGAGAAAAGAATTAAGGGAAAAAGGAAATAAGATTATTACTAATCAAGACAAAAATGTATGTCAATGCTCTTTGGAGGAAACTAAAATTGCAAAGTAGTCCGCAAATTAATAAGTGCAAAGTAATATAAGATATATTAAAAATATATAAAATATGCATTATGATCTCTTATGTTTATCATTATGCTGTTTTTGTTATTGCATATCTTCATGATAGTGCCTTCTTCTCTTCCTTTTCTTTCATCCCCTACATCTGGAATCCAAGGGAAGGCTTTCAGACACCATGCCCACCTGAGATTGCATGGAGATTTTTTTTATGCAACTGTATTTGTACACTTGTGAGAGGACGATCCATAACTTTCATCAGATACATTAAGAAGCCAATATCCCCAAATGGTTAACTCAGAGTCCTATAGCTAATTAATATAAACTTCCCAAAGATTTTTCCCTTTAAAATTTCCCCATCTAGACCTTCAATGCTCACACCCTGATTATGTTTCTCACAAGCATTCTTTACCTCCTGTCTCCCTTCTCTAACTCATCATCTATAACAAATACCATCAAATCAATCTTATTGAAAATGTCATCTGTATCAGGTCTCAAATCCATTAAAAAACAAATAAAAACACAAATAGCTTTCACTTTACTTACAGGGTTAAGTTTAGACCTCTCATTTTGGCATTCAAATCCATCTAATATTGGGTTCTCTCTCACTGCTACTAAGGGTAGCTAACATTTATGGAGTGGCATTAATGTGCCAGGAACAGTGCTAAGTGCTTTGCATAAATAGACTCACATAATCTCTCAAATGTCTCTATTCAGATGCTTTACTGAGATGCTTTATTGAGGTTTAAGAGGTGAGGTCATCTGCCAAGTTTACACACTAAGTGACAGATCGTGAATTCAAACCCAAGCTGCTTTTCTCTGCATGAGTTTTTAGCCACGAAGCTCCTTCCTGCCTACCTAATTTGCTTCTTGCCAATGCGAACCTTCCTCTCCAGACAAAGGAGGTTTTTACTATCAACTGAACAAAGCATATTTCTGACCTCCAGCCTTTTTCGAACTTCATCTTCCCTGTTCTCCAAAGTATCGCCTCTCCTATAATAAGCTCTTTGTAGCTCTTCTTAGAACCATAATGTTCACTGTCCACTTTCATTGTGTTGATCATAAAAAATTTTGCTTTGTGACTTTTCTCTAATTGGATAGTAAGCCACTGGCGGGCAGGGCTTTGATCTGGTATTTTTGTTCTGTCATCTTCAGCACATCCACCTGGTCCTTTCATCAAGTTTGCACTAAAAAAAAATACATATTGAAGGAATAAATTAACCTGAACTTCTAGAGAGTGTCATGTTTGAAAAATGATACTATAATTAGTTCTCTAACATTCCATTATATCTTGATAAAAGCTCCTGTATATGGTGGCAGGTGGGCTTATCAGCTATTGCTACCATGCTGAAACTGGCTTTCTATATTTTCTCAGTTTGCCTGGGGTAAATTTGATAGGCAATACAAAGAAATTGCCCAAGGTGAGTGCCTGTGTGTGTGATTTGGGGAGAAGAATTCATTTTCATCTACGAAATGCTCTGTTATAAATGAATAATAAAAGAAATCACATCACCAATTTTTTTTTCCTTTAAACGAATTCAGTGCCACTGGTTTAGCTTTTTCTCAAGAAAAGGATCTATTTAGAGAAGAATCTCTCCCTGATCCAGAGTCAGAATTTTTGCTCAATAAGAGCAAGAAAATTCCAAAGATTCAAATTTATACACAGTTCTTGGGAGCAGAAAGAGCCTTCAGTTCATTTAATCCTTCTTGGGGATACAGGAAACAGGACAAGTCTCTAGTTCATGGGCCAATGTCAGATTGCCCCATCAATGCATCTCTTGAGGGCTGGCTCCTTCCTCACCATCAGACATTCTAGCACCAACTGACAGAAAGATAACAGGGAAGGAAGAGCTCTACTCATATGCTTGAGAACTCAATTCTCTCACACAGAACTATCTACATTCAAATTCTTATGTTTTCTTCTCTTATATACATAGAACACCTTGTGTCTTTCATATCTAATGAAAACATATATTATCCATTGTCCAATCTTCAGAAGTATATATTATGGAAGATATTTTATATAATAATTCATGTTACAGCTAATCTGGGTAATTATATTTTGTACATATGTATTACAAATTTATAATAGAATGCTTTTATTATTTAAAAAATGCTTTTGAAATTTCTAAAAGTAACTCATTCCTGAAACATCTACTCTCTCAGTGGATAACACTCAGGGCTTAGATGCATCACTATAAATGACTCAGCTTTCCTTTTAATAGTTTAAAATGCAGGACTTAGACTAAATCAGGAATCACTTAAATGCTTACAGACGGAAGACAGATAATGAATGCTTGAAGTGGAGTTGGTGGAAATCTCTCTAAGAAGTACTAAGGACTGGGGCAAATTGAAGAAAGTATGCCCTGTCTAAAGAGAATAGCTAATGTTCAGTCCCAGATGATTTTACCTTCTAAGACCCAGTGTTATAAAACCTTCCAGGTCTTCATGAGAAGCAAGGTTTTTTGTTTTTTGTTTTTAAAGTGAAATGCCCTGTGTTTTGGGGTTTTTTTTTTAAAGATTTTTATTTATTTGAGAGAGAGAAAACACTAGCAGAGGGTGGGGCAGAGGGAGAGAAGAGGCAGAATCCCGCCTGAACAGAGAGCCCAATGCAGGGCTCAATTCCAGGACCCTGGTATCATGACCTGAGCCAAAGGCAGATGCTTAACTGACTGAGCCGTCCAGGCACCCCTGAAATGCCCTGGGTTTTTTAATTTAAAAAACCTTGAAAACTGGACAGTTCAAACAAAGCATATATGAGAATGGGATCTAGCCCAGAAGCTACCAGTTTGTTACAGAATGGTGGACTGAATGATCCATACCTACTTATTTGACCCATGCAATATGTACATATGTATGCAGCTACTTCCAATATAGTTTCAAAAATCCTTTAAAAATTAAAGATATTCAACTGTAATCAGTGTGACTGAATTAAAAATAATTCTTCTCAGATACTCTATTAAAAATATTTGGTAGATGGAGGAATAAATTGCTATAATGTATCATAACTTCAACAAAACTTTTCATTCTAATCTTCATGATGTTTTCACCCATAAACTATAGTTAAGATTCAGTAAAAATTTTCAAATGGATCTAAAACTGTACCCAAAGAAAGGTTATTAGACTCTGGGTCATCCCGGAAAATGTTTAACAAATAATATTCTATAAGAATGAATCCGAGGGCACCTGGGTGGTTCAGTTAGTTAAGCATCCAACTCTTGGTTTCCACTTAGATCACAATCTCAGGGTCCTGGGATCAAGCCCCACATCAGGCTCCAAGCTCAGTGGGAAATCTGCTTGAGATTCTCTCCCTCTCCCTTTCCCTCTGCCTCTCCCCCTGCTCACTCACTCTCTCTCTCTAAAATAAATAAATAAATCTTAAAAAAAAAAGAAAAGAATTAACCTTGGCCTCATCTTATTTAACATCTTCTTAATGTATATGATAAAATGAGTGTTACTCCTTATCCTAAGACTAGGAAATGACTTGATGAGCTGCCATCCATCAGGCTTGGCCTTAACTCTTAAAAAGGGTAGCTCTTTTTTGGAGCATTCCACTAAGTACATTGGATGGATATTATGGAAATGTAAGAAATGAAAATTGCTTCCACTGTGAAAGTTTTGAATATGATTTAAAATATCAAACACATATATAATGAAATAACAAGTTTATTTTACAAACTGATATGGTAGAAATTAATGCAAAGCAGTGCCAAGACAAAAAGGAATCTGATCAAGTGGATCAATGACCACAAACTCCCTGGAGGTGAATCTCCTACTGGCCTTTGAAGAAAGTTATGAGGCCAGGCAAGGCAGAGATTAACAAGTCATGCTAGGTCTACTGTGTTTTATGTTTGAAGTGGTAAGACAAGTAAGTCAAGTGCAAGACTCTCCAGACAAATGAGATAAAAGGCAGCAGTTATGAACAAAGGAAAAATGGTGCCATTCCATAAAATGGAGTACTGATACAGAATATGTGAAAAATAATAATTACCACATTCATCCATTAGAGTTCATTTTAATATTGTATTAAATCCAGTTTGTTAGCATTATTAACCTTCATTTTGACCAAAGAATAGTGCTTTGATAACTGACATACCTTATTAGAGTTCTGTGTCTGCTTTTTCTGAAAAGTGAATTTTGTAAATATATTGCTATTTACAAATCCATATTCAGTTCAATTTAAGAAGCATTTAGGAAATGTCACAGTCTCTATAATCAAATAATGATATATATGAAAAACATAGCACAATTTCTGACTCGTGTTAGTAATCAGCATCGCATGGAGGAATGAAGTGTGGCGGAATGAAGCAGACATGGATTTGAATTTATTTTGTCACTTGATAGCCTGGTGATCATGGGCAAGTCAACCAAATTCTCTGACTTTTAGTTTCCTCATGTGTAAAATAAATAGTTCCTATTTTGTAAGATTGTTCTAAAGATGAGCAAAAATAAAATGTGAATCATGGCAGATGGCATTAAGTAATAGCTATTATTATGAAAATTATCATTATTAGTCATTAACAATTGTAAGTTCCCTTATAAAATTCATAAACACTCTGGTAATGAATCGATTTCTAAATTGCTATTGTAATGAAGGTAGGACATCTTTCTTAAGTTACGATTTTAGAATCTTTTAAGCAGAAATATATTACTTAAATTTCTTTACCTGTAGTCCTTAATTTAAAAATTAACTAGCTCAGAATCTTAGCTAAAACATATGCACGCTCACTTTTCCACAAAATATAATAAGATGTT
>CM052895.1:55204860-55242822 GCA_028534135.1 Potos flavus
AAGAAAAATACAGCCCAGAAAAAGTGCAAGAAGGATCACTATTCAGAATATCTGCTTCTAAGTGCAGCATTAGGTAGAGAACACCTGAGCAAGGATATTCATTAGGAGATTTCTGTACACCAGATACACTCCTACACATGAAAGGGAGGAAAGAACCCCCTTGATTTGTGTTTATGAGATTACAAATCATTCCTCCAGAAAATATAGAAAGACTCTCCCTCGGGTATATAACATAAATGCCAAAGTCAATTAATTCCATTAATTCCATTAAAGCATCTGAATAAAAAACTAAAAATTTCAGACATCTGTATTGATCTAAACCTGAATTTACCTGGAGATATATGTATCAGGTAAATTCATCCTAAGATAAAAATAGGCTAAAAGAAAGAGATGCAAAATGCACATTCATCAGGATTCAAGTATGACACCTAAAGAATGAGCCAATTATTTTATCCTTGGGGAGACCAAGGTTAAATTATGAAGATCTTTTCTGGTATTTTCTGTATCAAAAACATTTTTAGTCATAATTCAAATTCTCTTTTTCTCTAGTTTTATAGAAGGAGCTTCTTTGTTTATTTCACTTTATGTAGAAATGATACCAAAAAAAGAAAACTACCTATGTAAGTTTAGCAAGATTAAAACGTGGACATTTTAATTTATCATAAACAGTTGATTTTTAAATACTTATGGATTTCTTGCTTTTCAGTAATTCTAAATATCAAATTCATCTTTTAGGATGAGCCAAGTTGAGCAGCCTGTGCCTAAAAACTTATCAACTATAGAAATTTTAAAGCACCATTTTTCTTATCATAAAGCTACAAACATCTGCACCGATTACAATTAAAAACAGTATAAAAGATTATCACTCCAATTATAGCTTCTTGTTCTCATCAAAATTCAGAACTGTCCTCAGACAGCAACGTGTGTGATGCCCATATGCCTTTTTCTTTGAAATGAAACCTCCCGGAGATTTTTTTCCACTTCTTTAAAACAATGAGTATGTGTAGTTACACTGAATTTATCTTTATCAGAAAACTAGCCTTTTATTGAGACACGTGTTCAAAACTCTTTGAAAGCCTATTTTTCCTTTCTGATTATGTGAATCTACATAAAAGAAATGAAGAAATGCACTAGTATGCAACCCAACAAAAAAGTTTCCAGTTTTCCAGTTTTGGGGAGTTTTTCGTAATGTTGTTTTAAGGGACACTACTCTCTATGGTGCACAATATTACTGAAATTGAAAAGTGTAGACAAGCTGCTGGATTTGAAATATGTATGCATTAAATTGCTACAGAATATTACATTAAAAACTGAACCAATATTTCTCAGAACTCTGTAAGTTGTTTCTTTGAAGACCATATGTGATAATTAGTAAAAAATGTAAAAACTGAATATAATTTTTAAATTATCAGATCAGGTAAGAAATTATATAATAAAATTACTTTTGAAAAATCACTAACAGTTAAATAATTATATATGGATCTATATCTATATACAGATATAAAATATCAGTAAATGTTTCTTGTTTAGGATCTAGTATTGCCACTTAAGGCAAAAAAAAAAAAAAAATGGGGGGGAATAATCAGTATTTTGTGTGACATAAATTTTCCACCATAGTTGTTTAAAATCTATAAATGAGAAAAGTTAAAATGCAGATCTGACCTCTCTTTAAGCAAATTTATACTAAAATTTAGTACAAAGTGGAGAAATTAAAGAACATTCTGTTTGGGGCAACATTTAAAAAGAACATCTTTACTTTAACATATCTGTTCATCATTTAAATTAAATGGTGAAAACACAAATGTTCAAAAAGAATACAACTAAGGCAAATCCATCATATTGATCAGAAAATGTTAAATTCATATTTTATGAATGCCTATGTTCATAAATTGAATCTTAGAAACTAAATGTTTAATAAACATGCCAAAAATAAGGGAAAAAAAACAATAAAATTATTTTCCCACTATGATATTACGTAAAATGTATGAAAAGTTAAAATTTCCACACCTCTTCATTGAGAAATTCATTTACTAAATCCTTTCAAGCAGGGATGTTTTATAGAAAATATTTATCAGCCATTGATCACCATGTATATAAAGTTCCAATTTGTATTTCTTATTGCTCTCCAATCACAATAAAACAATATAATTCTTAGGCCACAGTCTTCAAAATTCCTATTTTGCAGATATAATGCCACCGCTTTTTCCACTAACAGCCCCCTTTTTAAATTATTTACAAACATTAATCCTTGATCCATGTCTAAAGCTATGCAGATGATTGTTACATAAATATGGAAATCTGCTTCTTTGAGTCATTAAAAGGCATCTATACCTCATCAGTGACAATATTATAAATCTAACCTTTTCACATTATACCAAAAGGCAACTATATTCCCAGAGTGGAATGGCTTCTCTCTGCAGGTACACTAAATGTAATATTAAAATGTGTGAGTCAGTGGGATCAAAAGGGAGAATCCCTACGCCAATGGAATAAATCTCAAATAGGAAAGATAGAAATGTGTGATTTTCGTAAGGGCACTTGATACCAGTTGAAGATTGACTTGTTAAAGAAAGTTCATGGATACTCGCTATGCATATAAATAGTGTAGATAAGGACATTTTAATGGCATTTTGCAAGGATAACAATGGAAAGTCGTGTTTCTGAGAGTGACAAAAATACCTTAGGTGGTAAACTTATACCTTTACAGTCTGATATTCCAAGCACTGCTTGTGGGGAAGCACATGAGAGGGGAGGTAAGAGAGGAGTGTCAGAGAGTATAACTATTTTAGGTGTTTCCAAGAAACTGGTTCTTTAACTTTATCATCTCAATAGTAGAGTGCTGAAGAGGAGATTTTAGGGGTAGCGGGGGCTGATAGAAGTGGGAGTGCACGCGTGTGCACACACACACACACACACATACAGAATCTTCAAGTCTTAGAAAAACTGAAAACCAAAACAAGAATTTTAAAGTGAAGATGTGGAGAAAGAATGGAGTGGAATAGAATGGAAAGGAAAAGGAAAGGAAAAAGAACCCTAATTCTTGGACTAGATCCACCCAAGCCAAAATGGCACCCAAAATTTAAAGCCAGGTTATTTCAACTGCTGGGATTCTTTAACCCAAAACCTTTATATTTTTCAAGCACGATAACTCTTTTTTGCCCAAATTCTCTGAATAATTATGATAATTCCTCTCTTTCATTTGCCTTGGAGACACAATCTAAATACAGACAGGAATTGGATCCCTGAGATCAGAAGGTCTTGGGGAGACTTCTCCTCAAGCCACTAGATGGCATGAAAGCACTGCACTGGGCCCACTTGGCCACACCACAGCTTGCAACATCGAGGCGTTTATTCTCATGCTGAGAGCTCAATGTTTAGTCAAGTAAGATGCATTTTCTTTCAGAGACATCTTTCTGTGTCGCACGACACTTTTCAGGACACAAAGGGGGTATTCCACTCTCCCCCCCCCCACACACACACACACACACTCAGAAAATGTCGAATTAAATTTGGAATAGTAAAAATCATTTCAGTATTTACTGGGGCTTCCTGAGAACTTTACCTTTCAGTTCTTTAGGGGATAGTCTGCTATTTGTTATGCAGTCTTCCTTAATAGGTAGTTAGAGGGGAAGAGAAGTCCCCTCAGCATTATGCCTGAGCTCAAACAACTGCAGACAAAGTTTGCATATTCTCAGTCATCTCTCTCTTTCCCCTGATTTTTTTTTTTTTTCATCAAAAATTCTCTTTGTCTCTTCATTTGATACTGTGGGGTCTCTCATTAAGGACCGTAATATGAAAAGCTGGATTTAAAACTGCTGTCAGAATGGTGGTTGTCCTCTTTTAATATTCTTTACCAGCAAAGCAAAAGGCAGTGTCTTTGTTCTTGCCTTTCAAATGCAATGTTTTTGCTTCATTTAATGTTTCTGCCTGATCACTAGGTACCTTCTAATCTACCCTCCAAACTTTGAGATATACTCTTGTATTGGGTGTATTTCCAGCTTCCCAGTATATATGGAAAGCATATACCTCCCTGTGCCTCCAAGACAGGAACAATTACCATATTCCTCTGGATATTATCACCATCTTTCTTCACAAATGTCCATTGTAAAAGCTGTTTTGATCTTTTGGATAAGTGCTTTAATTTCAAACAATAGCAAAAAGGTAAAATTAGGCCTCTATGCTCAGCAGTGCATGAATGACAAATCTGTTGTAGTTGGGGCATATTTTAAAAGATTCCTTTTAAAACCACTTATAGCAAATTTACATGTGATCAAAAATTATTTTACACATTGGCAAACTGAACCGCATAATTTATTTCATATGGTATTGATATAGCTGTGTTTATACATATAATGAGTTTTATAGTTCTTACATATTATATAAATTCAAAGTCAAAGATTTCTAAAAGTGTTGGGGTTTTGTTTTTCCACCCTTGGAAAGTTTTTTTTTTTTTCCTTTGTATCATGTCTCAGAGCAAGATTATCATTTTTCAAGTATCTTCTTAGCCCTGATTTAAATGAATTTACAAAAAAAACAAAAAAACAAAAACAGATTTTATAAGGACATTCAATTGAAATATTTAGAAAAATAAAGATTCATTAAAATGCAATCATACCTCTTTAAAACACAAATATTGGAGACCAAATGGACAACTTGGCAAACTTGCTTCATAGGCAATGTTACATCTTGTTTTTACCCTGCGTAGTTCTGGTTTATGGAAACATAAGTTAATTTGTCATATTAATAGATCCATGAAATAAGTCCTGTGAGTCATGTTTTAATTGGCTCTAATCTTTGGTATCATTTAAAATCTTTATTATTATTGTACAGAGAGTTGCTATAAAACAGATAATAGATGATAGATAGATAGATAGATAGATAGATGATAGATATATCTTGAAATAGAAACCTTGTATGCACAACTGATTTGCTATCCTTAGACATTCTGTGTAATTCACAATTGGTCATAAGGGATATACTACAGACTAATGGGTTAATACTTTTAAAGTGGGTGATTTTATATAACAATCTAAAACCATTTCTAGTATTATGATTTCAACTGACTGTGAATGACCACTAAGTTTTCTTGTGACATCTAACTATTTAACACCAGTGAAGCATTAAGTCACTTTATACTTGAAAATCCACCTGGGAGTATATATGTGATGTAGAAACTGCCTGCTCAGTTCTGTTTGATTACTTGCTGAAAAATAATAGCTCTTCACTGGTTCTGAGAGGGATGTTGCATCCATAATTATTGCCATTAATTATTTCAAGGAAAACTTTTTTTAAAAATCTTTTTTAAAATTTGGACTCCTTGTGGATAAATGAGTAAACTATTCCCATGAAACGGAAAACGTAGACACTTCCAAGTTTGGTAGAGGGGTGGTAGGTGGAAGCAATATGGATTAATGTTTAGTTCTTTTTGTATTCATATATTCAAAGAGTTTGATAAAATTTGCGATATCATTTTCTGCAAAAACAATCTATGAAAACAAAGTTTTTGTAAATGATTTTGTAGATGTGCTAGGTCAAGCAGAACAACCCACATTCAAATTATATTTGGAGTTACACCAGGCAGACTTAACCAGTATTTGAAATGATTAGTAATGCACTATATTCTCAGTTGTCAATTGATTTTCAGTAATCTTTGTATTTATAAAATATAGAAGAAAATTTATTGATCAGAAGCTTACTTAAAAAACAAAACTTTTTTTTCATTTCTTGGTGGGTTTTTGTTTTGTTTTGTTTTGTTTTGTTTGGAGACAGGCTTTTTCCCTTTAGTATTGCTTGGCTTATTTGGCCGACCAATTAATTAAATATACATTCACTTTGGACAATAAATAGCACATATTCATAACAGAGTAGCAATTACACAGAAATAAGCTCCTAAGCTTCTCTTCTCTAGCAATTTTGTATTTCATCTTGTGGTCAAGATTCTACAAAGTCACTGTATATCTTTAAGAAAAATAAACAGGGATCCACTAATAATTTGGAATATAAAATAAATATTCTTCTTTAGGAAAAAACATACAAAAATTACACTTTTGTTGGTTTGAAATACCTTAAAATTGAATTGCATTTTTTAAATAAAAATTTTAAGTTAGAACAAAATAGGGGAAAAAATTTCAAGAAGGCCATAGAAAGCATATAGGCCATAGAAAACAAAAAACAAAACAAAACAATATTTTGAAGTAACTAAAACTCTAATCTCTTTAATATGCAAAATATAGAAGAAATATTTAAGAATTCCCCATTGATTTGGAGAAATTATGCTACTTTTTTTTAAAGAGTTTTGTTTATTTATTTGTCAGAGAGAGAGCACAAACAGGAGAAGTGGCAGAGGGAGAGGGAGAAGCAGACTCCCCACTGAGCAAGGAGCCTGATGCGGGGCTGGATCCCAGGACCACCTGAGACAAAGGCAGACACTTACCTGACTGAGTCACCCAGGCATCCCAAAAATGTTATCTATTTGCCGGCTATTTCGTTTACTTCCTTCATAGAAACTCAAGTGATTAAGTCAGCTATCCTAAAAATCAAGACAACTATTTATCAATATATTAATTCTAGTTTCCCATGTGTTTTCACACAGTATATTCCCACAATGCACTGCCCTAAGCACTTAATCTGTGACTCAGATCCAGTAGTCCAAGCCCAAAGTAAGAGCACAGCCTCCATCAGCGTCAGAACTTTGTCTTTCACTGGTATGCAATGACATTTCCACTCACTCCTACTGAGTACAGTACTCAACAAATAAAATAGAGTGAAACAACACAAAATGAAACCACAGACATTTGAATGAAATTAATGTTGGACCCCTATTATTTGATTACACCAGGACTAGTGTGTCGCTTTGCTCCTTCTCTGATTTCTGCTTGAATGAATTGTTTACAAAACATGTAACATTCTTCTGAAATGAACTGGGGAGGGAAGAGAATGAGAAAGAGAAAGGGGGGCAGTAGTGAAGGGGAGAAGGAGGAAGGAAGAAAGCATTCAGTTCAACAGGAATGGAGAAATCTGAGCAGGAAATACAATATGAAGGCCTATCATTCTTTCAAAGGTTCGCTTGAGTTAACAATGTACAACTTTATAAAACACTTTTCTCTGCCTCGGCTCTCTCTCTTTCTCTCTCACACATGGACACGTGTACACACATTCATTCAAACAGGCCTCTACCCCAAACTGAAATAAAGGGCAAATATGCGTTGCTAATCTTTATCAACGACCGCTTGCACCTGGCATTGGCAATTGCAATGAAAGCCAACTGCTTTTCCAAAATTATTTTCTATGTTAAAATGCCACTGAGAAAGGGTTCACACAAAATAAGAATGCCTCCTGTTTTGGAAGGAGCATGCAGGTAACCAGACCCATGCAAGCCTTTGCCCCAGTTTGACTGAAACTCCAAATATATAAATGTGAAGTTGCGGCTAGATGGGCTCCAGACGAGATGGAAAAACACCCTGAAGCAAAGAACAGTATGTGAAAAAGAACATGAGAGATTAATCTGATAGAAATTTGAGATATCATACATTTTGAAGTCACCGAGATGTTGTCCAATTTTATCAGTTCTCCAAATTCCCATTGTTTATTGAATGATCACGTGGGAGGCCAAATATATAACATACGGATATATTGTTTCAATCACTTCCACTCTTTCCAGAAAGAGAGAGTGAGAAATGAAAATACTTAATAACAAGTTCATCGGGCATCCAGTGGCTTAGGTAGAATTGGAATTCAAGACATCAAAAACCTCAATACCCAATTTAATCCTTTAACCACGAGTCCACACTCTCTTTCAAAATTGTTAATAGAAACAACATTGCCCTTTTTGTACAGCTGTAGATGCCCTATTGATCTGTATCACATACCATTTAACACTGGATGATTTGGCTAGGAAAAGCAATGTTCACTGTTCCATGGCAAATCAGACAACAATGCTAAGATAGGCTATAGAACCAGGAAAATAGTATAGGAGATGGGGAAACAAACAACCACAAAGAACAAACCTCATCTGAATGTTTTTCACGGCTATTTTTTACTCCACAAGAAAGCAAAGTGGTAGAGTGCAACTGTATTAAAAGTAAAACTATTTTTGCCTAACGCAGATGTGGATCATGGGAATGGAAACCTAATAAACCAACAGCTGAAGGCCACATTATTGCCCCATCCTCCTCCCCTAGCTCATTTAGAAAATGACATGTTTTTCTTCACAATGTTTTCCCCCTCCTCTCTCTTTAGTGGCCGTAATGCTGAATGCTCTTGACATAATTCTTCGTTCACCCCTGACAGTCATTTTTTTGAATACTATCCCAGTAATAAAACACCTGACCTCAAGTCTTTCAAATGGCCATGGGCTTGGGTTACCCCAATTAGCTAGGCTCATTTGGAAGTATCCAGAGGAGTCAGGTGTCTCACTCTTCGCTAAACTCAGCATTACGAGAGAATACATTGTTTTATTTAGGTCAATTTCTTCTTCTAGTGCATTTCTTTATTCTTCTGTGATCTAAACATGGCAAAATAACAGGTTTAAAAAATAATCTACAAGTATCTAGAATTCTGATAGTAAAGATTTCTGCCTTGGAAGTCATACAGGACAACATTTCTAGTTCTCTGAGAGTTGCTTTTCAATATTCGAAGATAATTGAAAGAAATATGTGTAAAACCATCAATGAAGAGCTATTTTATTTGCATATAAGGTAGCTACAATTCTGCACAACTCAGTGAAAACACATATGCACTTGTGTGCCGAGCACACATCTGAATATCTGGGTCGATATATGTGGGGGTACATAACTCACAAATCAATAGCTCTTTATTTAAAAAAAAAAAACTCCTTAGATGTAGAATAAAGAAGAAAATGTGTATTCTAGAGATAAAAGTACGTTTATTACATGTTTGTGTATCAACTAAATGTAGCATTTGTCTCAAGAATCAAATAGGGAGTTACTGTAAATAAGAACACAGAGGTTGCTCCAAGAATTTGACAAAGGAATATGGGCGTTTTCAACATAACTGAAATGTAAGAGAAATCAAAAGAGCATGTTTAAAATATGTGTTAAAGGAAGGGCCCTTTAATTTTTAATTATTGTGAACTAAAATACAACTTTGTGTGTCTGATATAACAATCTCTTTGCTCTCTTTATTTCGTATTTAATATTCACCAGTAAGTGCAAGACTTCTCAACAAAAGTATAATTTTTCTTCACAAATCCTAAAAGATTTGTGTGTGCTATACCTTTTATCACTGATCACATTTTTATTCCTTCTTAAAAAGAGTAAACTATAAGATTTCTTAACAGACAATACTTGAAATAGAATATGAAGTCCACACAACTAAGTTGGACAAATAATGCACACTGAAATGAGTGCACATGTCTCCCAAAGACTACAAGCCTCTTTTGACATACATGCAACTCAGTAAGGAGGGAAAAAGAAATTGAATTTAGCGGATGCGAATGAAATTAAAACTAAATTAGTTGTCACATCAAACTGATGTTAACTATGTAAATGATTTCTGTTTCTAAAACTACAGTTTAGAGAGTATAATGCTGCAAAAATAAGAATAGTTTCATGTTAGTTTAAAGTAAAAATTAAAAGAGAGTGGGAAATTGTTTACAGTCTTTTCCACTTACCCATGTACTACTTAAGGGACTATGACCCATGAAAGCTGTGTTCATAGAGTATTGAGATAAATGTGCACATACATACACACGTCAATACACATGCATGCTTTCTGGCCAGGCAGTATCCCATTACATCATTGCTTCAAATGCATTCATTCTCTTCAATATTGTTGGCTGTTTCAGGTTAACTACCAAAATCATTTGCCTGAGAAGCGAGATTTAATTGTCTTACAACTACCTCTGTGAGGTACAATAGGGATTACAAGTACCCATTGATTATACTATTGGGTAGAATAAGGGACTCTTATTCTAGCATTTCTCATTCATTTTGTCATTGCATTCTCTTTGAAAGAGACCAAATGGGTCCCAGCAGGTGAAAGCAAAGAAACCTGAAAGGCCCCCTTTGATGAATGACAATACCACAACCACCCTCCCCCACCATTTTTGGAGATTATAAAACCTTATTAAATCATGCCCTGTTAGATATTGATTGAGAGGGAGCTAAACTAAAACCAACAATAGCAGCATGGATCAGAGAACACTGCTTTCATCAATGGGCACTAAACACAGCTAAGCTTTCCAATCCTTGGGGGGTGGGGGCTTTTTTTTTTTTTTACTATTTACTTTTGTTTAAACCATTATCCCAGAAATTCATACAATTATAGCAGCTTTGTCAGTCAAGAATAGACCGTAGTTGTCTAGCACTTCATCTTTTTTAATGTAGCAGTATATTGCACAAACAATATTATACTTGGTTAAGATTCAGGATTATTATTATGATTATTGGGGGGGTGCAATTCTGGGTAATTATCATAATTATTCTTGACTCTGGGACCCCTTTGATGACAAGGCTGCTTTAAAGTAAACCACTTGGACATAACAACCCAAGATATTTGAAAAGAGGCTGCTGCCAGAATCAGAGTTGAAAACTCACCCATATTTTAAGGCTATCTTGATTATCAGGCTGTTTGCGTTCCTGGGCTGTCTTTTCTGCCATCTGTGAACGCCACAGCAAACAACCCCTTTATGACAATCACCTCAGTATAAGTTGAATATGTCTGCTTTAGAGGAGACTTCTGTAATAAGACTCTGTGCTAATTAACTGTCAGCTTTTTTTTTTTTTTAATCAGCAGAGTGCATTTCAGAAAGTAAAGGAAAGACATTTCACCAAAAACTCCTAAACAAGAATTCAGCTTATGTGCTAGACTACGACTTCTCCTTGTTCTCAGGCCTTCCTCTAAGTAAATCTGTTTGCTTTAATTACTTCTCATGTGATAAAGATTTTCGTTTTTCTTGCCAGTTGACTACGGGTAATAACATTTGCTCCTCCCTCTAGACGTCTACTTGATTCAATAACTTTGCCAAAAGGAAAAAAGAAAAGAAAAGAAAAAAGAAAAGGAGAAGAAAACAAGAAGAGAGGAGAGGAAAGGAGAGCAGAGGGGAGGAGAGGAAAGGAGAGGAGAGGAGAGAAGAGGAGAGGAGAGGAGAAGAGTGAGGGGAAGGAAGGAAGGAGAGAAAGAAAATATGCAGGTGTAAAGGCAACTTTTTTGTGCTAGAAATACCTGGTTAGAAAAAAATGTAGCTAGTATTGCTCTTGAAAACAATCATAGTTAAAAGGGCTAGATACTAAAATTAGTAGTTTGCTATCAAAGATGAATAATTTCCTATTCAAGAGAAATAATCATTTGTAGGAACAGCATTATATGCCATGAAAATGACATTTGAAAAAAAATTTCTAGCAACTACCATTGTCTTGGAAGACTAAAGAAATCAAGGCTTGCGCAAAATAAAAACAAATTTATTTTGGTGAATTCTTTTCTAGTTGGTACATAAAAACAGCAGTAACTATTTGAATTAAAGCATTAATAATATTTCCTTTAAAAATAAAACTTAGGAATTAATGTAAAGGTTTTTATTTTGTTAGAATCACCTCAGAATTATGGACCTCCAAAATAAACACAGGAAACACAAATTTTAAGTTGGATACAATAAACACAAAAAATGAGAACAGCATGAAATTACCTTGTTTGGGGGGAAATTTTTATTTCTTTTCACACAATTTTCACTCAATTTTCCAAATTTTAAATTGCATTTATAAATTAAATTTTATTATTGAATGATATAAAATTTACTCAAAACTTTATCATATTGCTATCAATATTTTCCATTTCTGGATGCTCCTAGATTAATTAGCTTAAACTTTGAAATTAGGCATTATATTCTTTTAATATCTTTAAACACTTGGCATCAAATACTATAATTCATAAATTTTATTTCTCTATTTTTATTTCTACACCTTTCTAATGCTATACTTTAAATAAGAAGTTTTAAAGTATTAAGTATGCTTAACACTTTTAAATCAATATATTTGTATATAATAGCATTTTTTTTAAATGACAGTTAACAAACAAAAAAGTTGCCAAGCTATGTATTGGATGACAGTGTCTTTAAGGATGATAGTGTCTATACATTTTTATAAATGCTGCAAGCCATTTTAAAAGCTTTAAGTTTTCATACAGTACCTGATATAGATAACTAAATGACAAAATCTGTTGCTAATATTATTTTCATTAGATTTGATTTTTTTCAAGTGAGTGTTACCTGTTAGTTTCATACTGATTAGTTCAGTTCCTTTGCTGATTTGTATTTCCTAAAAGAAACCTGAGAATTGTTCTCTTAATGTATAATAAATTTTTAACTCAGTCATCAATTGGCAATTTTAGATTGCCCTCTATCTTAGGCAAGTAGCTAGAATGTAAAATAACTGACTATTTAAGTTTCAATAATACTATTTTTTAAATATCCTTAAAGTACCTTTTGCTGTTTTCCTTTTTTTTTTTTTTTTTTTTTTTACATGCTGTAGTTTAAACTCCTCTTTAAACTATCTGGGAAAATTATATAGAAATAATTCTATTTAATAGTAAATCATTATAGTGAGAAAATTATCAAAAAATTGTGTTCAGTACCCTCCATATGTGAGAATAATTAGTAATATTTAGATTGCAAAAAATTCATATTGTCACATATTTAGAGGTGCCTTTCCTGAGTTTTTTCTCTTCCATCACATCTAAAGATTGCAAGCAAATGAGAAATTATTTTGGTTTCAACACTAAAACATAATAATCCCAACGCTTATAATTTTCCTTGAAATTTAATTCTGTTTTGTTATTTTATTATGTGGCCTTTTGTGGTCAAACAGCATAGATGACCTTTTAGTAAGTTCTGTGATCCCTGTCTAGAATTTTGTATGTTTAGCATATTCATAAATACTGTGCCCAAATTATTACTTTTTCAGTTTTAATAATACTATAAAATGAGTACAATCTGTCTTAGAACTGTAGTGAAAAAAGAAAAGTGCTACATATTTTGCTTAATTTAACTCCTGAGAACACAGAAAGAAGCCTATCTCATAGAATTTTACTCTTTATGAATGATCACATATACTTTATTTCTTCAGTGACTCATTTATCAAAGTGTTAAAGGAAAATAGAGATTTTTATTCTAAAGATTCTCCTAAAGCCAATCTGCAGGATTATATTGAAGTATATATAAAATATTACTTCCTTCTACCTTAGAAAAACATTCCCTCAAACAATCCCATGTATGTGACATAAAGTAAAAATCGAGTAAATTGCTTAAACGAATAACTGTGCTGAAAAATATCCTAAATGCTGTTAGCATCTACTCAAAAAATGGTTTTTGTTGGATTAAATATGATTTATTTTTCCTAGTGATACCTTTCATACTCACTTTGTTACTGGGGGGAGGGGAGCAGAGCTAATTTTCACTAAGTTGAAATATATTACTATGAGAAATAATAATTCAATGAAATAGAAATTGGATTTTTAAAATTGAGTTGATAGGAACATCTTAATTATTTCTTTTCAGACACATCTAACTCATGGTAATGTTTATTTGTGGTAGATTCGCTGGAATGAATTTTGACAAAATGCTTCAACTGTCATTTCTGAAGTTGGTAAGTACCCAATACAGTGCTTTCTACACATAAAGATTCTTCTCTCTCAGAATCTTACATTTTCTCTATACTCAATTATTGAAAAATTTTTAAAAATTTAATTTCCCAGAACAGGAGATAATTATAGTATTTTTCACATAGAACTTTGTAAAACTGTAAGATTGCTTGACTTTTTTCCTGGAGCTTTCACATACAGATATTTGAATGGACTCTGCTACAGTTTCCCTGTGATTTATTAGGGTAAAATACTAAGTGTAGCACTCTCTTCGGTTTCCAAGAGATGTTTACATGTTGAAGTTAAAGGCTTTCTTTTGACCTGACCGAGGCCTTCCAGTCCAAGCTCAGTGCATATTCACAAAGTACATGCATTAATTTTCTCATTCAACATAGGGAAATTGGAAACATCTATTAAGATAATTCTTAAAAGCCAAACTCCTTCTTAGAGGGAAAATCTGGGAAGAAAAGTCAAATCTCCTCACTTTCAGGCTAAATGGTAAAGTCCCAGGTCCCATTGGGAGGTTTCATTGGAAAGTCAGTTAGCAACTCTCCTCTTTTGTCTCTTCTTACAAAGTATGACCACTATGATGCAATGAGACATTTGGTTGGCCTTTACAGCAGCGACCCTGAGAGTCTATACACAAGTTTCACTGAAGCCAGTACCCTCTCCACTCCCCATTGCTCAAAACATTTATCAAGCTCTTCTTTTGGAAATACCTTCAAAGTGTGATAATTAGCTACTAGAAAAATATTCTGACTTTACAGTCAGACTTCATGTTTAAACCCAAAGCACAAATATCCACGTTCACCACACCAAACTCCACATAAGTTTCCTGAAGTCAGTCTTCTTTTATTGGACAAAGATTTTCCATTATAAAAAATGTTCAAAATAGTGGGCAATAGCACAGGAAGGCAATTATCAAGAGGACGTCCAATACTGGTTTGAACAATGGTAGCATCATTGAAATAAGTACTTAATACCTACAAGATAACCACTTTGAAGAATTTGATGATGAATGTTTGGTTATATTAATTAAAATCATCAGTCACTCTGCCCTCGAATATCTGCCTGTCAGTCCTTTACAAGATCACAGTCTTACAGCTCTGCATGAAGCATGACTTGAAAACATACACTTCATAGTCACAGTCCCTTTGGATGTAGGCCTTGTAAGTGACAAGGCTTCTTTGTTTATTTGCACAGTGGGTAAAATTGAAGACAAATTTTAGTATAGAGACTAATACTTAATATATTTTCAGAAAACATTGAATCACCACACATGTAAATTTGTTAAGTTAGGTAAATTTAAATTAAAGAAAAATATTGGATCCAAAAAGATAGAAATTTTAAAATGTAGTAATATGAGCATTTAGTTAATGCATCAAATGTATGTACCCAAATCTAAAATTTTGTTTTTAAAATAAAGCCTATATACCAGTGTCTAAATGTTTTCAAAGGGTTTGATAAAACCACCCAATAATTTTAATAACAGTTCTTTTACATATGTATTTTTTAAATTTAAGAACATGTCCAATGATATAGAATTATATATGCACCAAATTTTGAATTCTAATTTTCTTTTATAGTTAATTTCTCTATTTACAACAAAGACCATATATGTTTGATATACATTTTTCCCTTTCTGAAGGGAAATTAACAGATTGTTTCGTGAATGCAATTTACCGTAAAGAAGTAACTATGCGATATACTTGGTACGTGAGAGTTCCTAGTCATGCCTAGCAGTGTAGGTGGCCTCTAGTATCTTTGCATAACTTGGTGTATCTTGCCATTATGAACTAATTGTTCCAGTAAAAAAGAGGAAAGCGAATTCAGGTTTCTCTGTCTTAATTCAGCAATGGAGTCTTCTCAGAGTGTTAACTTGGATGCAACTTCTTAAATTTCAGAAACATTTACCACCTCCACCTCTAGAAGATGCTGAAAGGGAAATCATAAACATCGCAACCAAGAGATAATTGTATTAAACACATGGTGGGAACGTCATTGCTCTCTGACTGATGAATGTGTGGTCTTTTGTGTGGCCAATTCATTTTTTTCTTGTATGACATATTATTAAGGATTTTTAAGATTGGCTACAGGTTTTCATTCACTCATTGATTTCTCTATTAGAAGAAGTCATTATTTTATTATTTATGTGGCTCTAAAATTATTCTTAGAGATTATTCTTTCACCATCTAGTTAGTACGTCATATTTTGTCTATTATATCATGGTTTAGAACTTAGAAACCAGTCCTTTCTAGCTTTGCTACCTAAACCATGAGCTTTCATGAGCTCCTCCTCCAGTTTTGTTTTTTTTAAATTTTATTTATTTATTTGACAGAGGTGGGGGCCGGAAGCAGGCTCCCCGCTGAGCAGAGAGCCCGATGCGGGGCTCGATTCCAGGACCCTGAGATCATGACCTGAGCCGAAGGCAGAGGCTTTAACCCACTAAGCCACCCAGGCGCCCCTCCAGTTTTGACTATAAGAAATCATGCCATCCTCCTAAGTTATTTTATTTCTCTTTTGACTTAGATAAGAATCTAATGCTGAATCTTTTTAATAGCTATGAAAAAAATCATAAAACTCCATTTTTATTACTGCAATTTATAGGTTTCTGTGACACATTCAGTTTAGAAAAAGAAAGCTGAATCATTTGAGAAAATGTTCAAAATCACAATAAGATAGATCTAGATAACTGCCTTCCTAAAATACTGAAATAACAGGCACACTTACTTAGTGATTAAGATAAAATATGAGAACAAGGATCAGGAACTTGGAAACATACTTCCCTTAGTATGCTGGAATTACCCTGAGGGCAAGTATCCTGAAGTTTACATCCTCACCACATCCTCTCTTGTTCTTCTGCAGGCTGTATAGAGAATAACTTCCTATGCTTCCGAAAGGTCTGATCTTAACAGTTTCTCTATCTCCTCACTTTTGGCTTCCTTAACTTTTGCCTTCTTATTCATTGGTTTGCTGTTATTTTTACAACAGTTCAGAAGCTGCTAAGCACCACTTCATTGAAGTATGACTTGTTTTATGTTTTGGGTTGGTTCTTAGAGCCATGAGCTGGACGATCTTTCTGATACTGTGGCTTTGAAGTTATTATTTCCAGTAAAGTAAAAGATTTTCAGCTCCAACATCTAACATCTGATATTTGCTCTTAGCTTCTATCACATGGAGGGGACTCGATACTGCTTTCTTCTTAAGTATTAGATTTTAAATTTCTGGAGGGCAGAGATGCTTTCATTTGCTTTTCCTCTTAATTATCCCTTCCTTGTGAAGTTTGGTTTTGCATATAGTAGGTGCTAAGAAACCTTATTGAAGGACCTGTCTGCCATTAATACTTCCTCTGAAGTGAAACTTGTATAGTCTATGAGAAAATCCAATAAAAGGTATCAAATAGATACAAGGTAGTTGCTTACAGAGTCAGCTTGGTGACAATCTTTTCTTTTTCACCATTAGGGTGCTTCTGAGCATATTTCTCAGCCTTCCAGACTCTTTCCAAAGATAGAGTCATTTGAGTGTACCTGTAACTTCCTGGTCTAGATGAGTCCAGTGTAGACTAGGAGGCAGAAAAAGGACTAGATTGAAGAGCTTCGGCTTACTCCTTTGGCAACCAGCTCTGACCTTCAACCTCAGTTTGGTGAAGTGGTTTCCACTTTATTTCTTTTGTCTGGGCAACTATCTTTGTCATTGCCAATAGCATTTTTTTTTTCCTAGAGCCAGACCTTTTCTTATTCTTATTAATGCTCCTTGAGGCTAGAGTCAGTTGTCAGAATTTACCTCATGCAAATGGACTGTATACCCTTCCAGGACAAATGCCAAGATACAGAATTCCCTGGTAGACTTATCCTGTCTGCTTTTTAAGATCATGCTCATCTTTTGCTGTATTCCCTATCCAGAGCTCCTGTCATTAATAGAGGTCCACTTCATAGTAGATCCCCTAGGTCTGTGCCATATCCCAGAGGAGACAGCTTCCAGGTTTGTGTTGAGTCATTGCCCGTCCATGGCTACCCTGGTCCAGGTAAAGATCTAGTGCAAAGCCCAAGCCCTACAAGTCTGCTCTTTTCCATCATTGTAATTGCTAGCCTGGCCCTGGATGCCTGTATCTACAGAGAAGTTGGGCCATTAGCTACTCACGCTTTTATTAGAACCATGATCAAGAGAGTAGTGAACAAGGTATAAAAGATTAGGAAATTCTGATTGTACTTGCAGCCCAATCTAGTAATAGGCAGAGGGATAGCAAGAACCTAAATGAATAAAAGCCAACTGGCTTTCTTAAAATAATGATCCCAGTATCATAATTGCACAGGTAGATTTGAAAATATTCCATATCTTGACGTTACATCTAAGCATGTTGAAGCAGTACTGAACAACACAAACGCTGGCTTTTTGTGTCTTTATGCCTCTATGCCTTAACATATAAAGTCACCATTTTAAAAAAGTAGATTTTTTTTAAAGAAATGAGACACAAAACACATCTTTATATGCCAATCATTGATTATGTTACCAAAAAAAACTTTAAGCACCTGGACATTTAGGGCAATTTACATCAAACTAGTGCTTTTCTGGAGAAACATTTACCACCTGCAAAATGTAGGATGGTATTTCCAGTTAATGCCTAGTTCATATCTGGGGTATGTACTAAGAATGAAAAAGATGTTGCTTATGAAAGGTCCGTTTCTTGACAGTACATGAATAGCGTAACCATTAGCTTGTGTTCTATTGAAATGATCGATAGAGAGCGAACTCTTTTCTGCTTATAATTGCCAATGACAGAAATGACGGACATTATTATGTCTGTCTGAAAATAAAACCTATTTCTGCAGTTCTGTGATTCTGGTTTCTTCATGCTATGTAGTAAATGCTTCCAATTAGAACACATAAAAAGAACCATTTTATATCTTATGTTTTCCAAATAAAGTTTGCATTTGAGCCAATCTGGACCTTATCAGGAAAATACAGATGTCAGGCTTTTTCCCAATGGGACAATATTTGATCACAAACTTCAAAGCAATTTTATATGATATAGGAAATTATTATACAAAATGGCAAGATACTGAGCTAGTAATGGCTCAAACATTAATTTTTATTGACCAAACACTAGTAACACCTGATTCTCTATACCCATGACTGCCACCTGAACCTAAGTTTTCATCTGTTACTCTTTATCCTGGACAAATTCAGAGCATGTTATGTAAGTCAGTCCCACATTAGCTTAGTGAGTATTTTTCCAAGTCGGTAAACTAACAATAGTGTTTGTTTTGTGACCAGGAAAGCCATGCTCACTCACTTCATTATTATATTTCTCCAGATGGTTTGAAACAGAAAACCTCCGGTGAAGAAAGAGGCAAGCTACTAATGTCCATGTGCTTTGGTTCCCAGCTCATTTCTTTTTATTGATTTTACATTTGGGCCAATTAATGTGTTTGGTTTATAATGTTCTCTTTTTTATTCAAGAGGATGCCTCTACCCATTATAGCTTCTCTGGCACACACACGCCAATGACAGCAGCTGGTGGGGGGTCACCACAGCAACTTGCTAATTCCAATTGTCATGATGCAACCGTTGAGTTCATCTTAGAGTTTCAAGCCAATTCACTCTTTCCTCAGGAGAAGAAAGAAAGTCAGGACTGATTTATGCACAGAAAAGAAAAGAAAAGAAAGGAAAAGAAAAGAGAAAAGAAAAGAAGGGAGGGAGGGAGAGAGGGAAGGAGGGAGGCAGGAAGAGAGGGAGAGGAAGGGAAGAGAGAGAGAAAGAAAGAAAAGAAGAAAGACCCACAGAATTCCTTTTCCTTGAACTGCTGATATGCCAAAACAGGAAGTGAAGAACAAGGGAGGTTTCTGGGTTCATGCTGTGATTTAAGAAAGGAAATAGTTCCCACAGGAAAATCACATACTATTGTGTTTTGGCATTGCATGTTAGGAAACAAAGAGGCTAGATTTTTTTCTTTTCAAAGAGGCAAATGGGACAGTAAAGTGATACAACTATAGTTTCTATTCTCTAGTCTCTTTATAGAGAAAAGGACTGTGTGGTTTTGTGAACAATCACATATATTTATATCTTATTCTCAGTGGCACTGACATGCATACTTCTAGTTTTTGGATTTAATTTCTGTATTTGTGTCCAAAAATCTTTTTTGAATATCGGTTAGTTGTTAAATAAACCTTAGAATAATTTACTGGTTTGTTGTGAAGTCTGCGGAGTGTAATTTTCAAGTTTGGGCATTTGACCTGGTTTTAGAAAAATTTTAGAAAATATAGTTACCAAGTGTAGTTAATCTAATTGTTTTAAAGGTTTAACTGTGTACAAAAAAAAGTCTTTTACTTTATTTTTTTCATCAGTCATTAACATAGCTGCCATGCTGTGATTTTTCTCCTTTATGACTTTCTTTAAATAGACGTACCAAAAGAAATGTTATGTGAATCAGTCTAAAGCTTTCTTGCTCGTTCCATAATTAAATAATGCCATTCTTAAAGAGAGAAAAATATCTATTTTAGGCATTTGCTCTTAAGAAAAAAAAAACACCTTTTATTTGAACAAAATGCAATCAATGCAAAAAATGCCAGTTCGAGATTTTATTACATGGATGATTGTCTCTATTCTTTTGAATTTTCGTAGGGTAAAAGTGGCTTTTCTTATTAATTTACTTCAAAATTCTGAATAAAACATAAACTGTTTTATTTTTCTAACCTCTAAATAAAGATAATACTTAGCATATAGGTCATTTTGAAGAACAAAATGTTAATGATATTAAATTATCTTAATTAAAGTAAAGCAGCTCTCTGAAATAAGGATATTCAAATATCAATTGTTCTGCACTCCAGATCATCTTCTGTCTTGCTTTTCAATTATTTAGTCTGTTTTTGATAAAAATTAAGAGTTCATGATGATTTACTGGGTGCAAAGACCAAATTATTATTCAGCTATTTAATATAAGATAAATGCCTGATAGTACTGAACTTTTAGGTAAGTGACTTGACATTTTTTTCATTCTATTTATATTTTAAAAGTTTAAAAATAAATATTTACAACTGTTTCTAAGCAAGAGAAAAACACAAGAAAAAAACAGAGGATAATACTTTAATAGGAAAAGGTGGGCAAGCCTTGTTCATGTGGCAGTAACAGATTTGTCCTGATCTTTTCTGTTCTTTATTCAAGCCTGTCTTTTCAAACTCACCCTCACCTAACCTGACCTGCCTGTCTTGGATCACACACAAGAACAATTATTCAGGAGTGGTTCTGAGTTGATACCTTCACCATTTAGTGAAGGATTAAGGTGGGATAGAAAAAGAGCTGTAATAATCCCCATAATTAAAAAATCAGACTCCATCTCCTTCTTACCACCTCTGACTGTGTCATCTAAATAACACGAGCACCTCCCCACTCCCACTTCCCCATCTAGGCTCCCTTTCTTGACTCTTCTGTAAAGTTATAAGAAAAGAATTACAAAGGAGGGTATTTAAAAGAAAAAAATGAGAAGATGAAGTAGAGCAGAAAATTAAGGCAAAAGATGGGAGGATGTCTCTTGAGTAGTTCTTACCCACTTGAAGTGTGGGCAGCAGAATTAGGACACCCAAAAGAACTCAAAGGTGGCTTTGTCACTGTAACTACAGAGATCATCAGGGCTTGGAGTCAGACCACATGGTCACTCTAGCTCTGCAGCCTCCAGCAAATTATCTAATCTCATCTGTAAAATAGGGACAAGGATAGTCCTGCCTCTGGAAGCTATGAGAATGAAATGAGATAATATACAAAGCACCTAGCAGAGCACAATCAGTAAATGCTACTACTCTTACTGTATCTTCGGTCATCAAGCATTGCACTAGTCACAAAACTATATATCTGAAATTATTGATGGTTTCTCTCTAAAGCCTAAGCTACCAAAGGAGAGCATGACTCCAAAAGTAAAAGCCTGTCATTGCATGTTTCAATGTGACTCCATCTCAAAAGGCCACAATAAACCGACCCAGACATATTGCTAGGGACAAGGTAACCTAAGGTAACAGTGGTAAGCCATCTAGAGACAAGGATTCTTATTCTGAGGATCAGGGACATTCCAACTCTCAGGCCTTCAGAAACTTTATGATTTTCTTGGAGAGAAGAGCTTTAGCCTTTAACTAATTTCTAATGATATTCAGAATGTTAATAAATTTGCCTGCCATCTTTACTTCAAATTAATTTAAGAAGGAAATTATCTATGTTACCATATCCAATAGGCAGGCATAAATACCAATTGGTACAAGTCATAGGGCTTCTTCAGCCACAGGACAGGTTCCCACATTGATTCTGAAGACCCTAGACTTCAGCTAGGGACGTAAGAACAGATTATCTGCTCTGGTTTGAGTAAGTCTGATTCGGTAATATTTATTTTTCCCTCAAATAACCTTTTTCATCTAAAGGATTTATATGGTTCTCTCTGGCACTAAATGTTCAAATCTACCCTGAGTTTCCACTCTAGGACAGCGTCTCCAGGACTAATAGGGCTTTTTAAAGATTCCCTTAATAAAGGAGTTTTGACCACTGTGTTATGGGTATTCACGTAGTATAGGTCTATGGGCCTCAGGCAAACTCCAGATGCTCCAACCATGAAATGGGCAGTGAGACTCGCCCGTTCCACCACAGGTACAAAGTATAAGGCCGGCTACCCAAATGACTGATTTGACCATTTTAAGAAATGGCTAGTATAACTGAATCCATAATTATTACCTAGGACTCAGGGAGGGTTTCTCCATTTGCCACCTGCTTTTTGATCCTGCAACAATTGTCATATAATTTTCCAAGCACTTCATCCTGAAGTAAATGCCAGTCATGTCTAAATTTAAATATTTGGACTACTTGCAAATAGCACCTCAAAAAATCCTATTTTACAAACTACTTGATATATAAGAATCCCCAGAATTTTTGGTATAATCTCTTCAAAGTCATTCTTCCCCTCTTAAAATAAGGTTTTCTTTTTCTTTTATTTTCTTTTTAAAAGAACCTGAAAAGAAATTAAACTCACTCACACTGAATCAAGTACTATAACCCACGAGACATAAATAAATTCTAAATTTGACAAAATTCATTTTTACTATTATTAGTGATCATCATGTAAAATTTAACAGTGAACCCAGTGCTTAGACTAATTAAAACATCTTTTTAAATAAGTTTTTGTGATAATTCACATATTTTTTTCTGGTAGCAAACAATAAAGGTTTTGATTAAAATGTATTTCCATGCTTTAATATAACAAGTAAGTTATTAATATTACATATTTGTGTGGATATTTCCTAAAATTAACATATATGGACATAAGAGCATTATACCGAATATGTGTATTTTTAAAATACAAGATAATTCCATTAAAAGGTGAGAGAAATATGTAATATCTGAGATACAACAAAGCACGTGACATGGGCAAACTATTTCTGGAGCTCCCGTTTATATATTAGAAATATAAAGTGAGATCTAGAGTTGGACTACATCAATCTCAGTTTCATTAACTACCTCCAAAATCACAGCCTCATCCCTATTTTTCAATTTGGCTTCACTGACCTAAGCTCAGATATACTGTCTGAAACTGGGGCATTTTTATACTGAGGGAGTTGTTTGTGGGATGTACAATTTATTACAACCAGGTGAAATAGGAAATTTGGATTCTTTAAAAAAATGAAAAAGTTCAGTTAATTCTCTTTCTGTTTTTTGGTTATTTTATTTTTTGTTAATAGCGGTTGGCACAAAACGATCTACACGGCACTTTTGCGTTATTTTCTCTTGCAAGTCTCCAGCCCCTACCGTTTCGTCTGTTCTGTCAGCTAATTAAACACATAAACCTGTGAGGAAGTTACCGTTAAATCCACCCTGCTTACAGAGATGATTTCTCAATAGGCTGATGTCGAATGTGTTGGAGGTGCACAGCATAACATCCTCAGGAAGACAAATACATCTACTCACAAGCTGCCAACTGATATTCATGATTGCTTCAAACTGGACACTGGTATGAATCACTTACCACAAACATTTGTGGGGAAAAAAGCTTGGACTTCCCAGAATAGGGGAGATAATCCACTAAAATAATCTACCTCCAAAAGAAGTGTGCATAAGTTTTTAAAAGTGGGCACAGACTTATTAAAAAGAACTGAAAAGGTTATTATGTGAAATCGAAACAAAATATATATTTGCATCATTTCTTTAACATAAAAATACTTGTTTTTCATGTCCTTCCAAAAAACAGATGTGGTTACTTCCATGTCCTAACTTTATTAACAATGTCCTTTGTGGCTATGCCATTTAAGTCAATTTATCTGTTTTCAAGTGTAATAGTTCAAGTACAATTAATACATACATAAATATTTACTGTCTGCTACAAATATAATTAATTAGATCTAGTACCCAGAAATTTCTTTTGCACGCTATAAATCACATTTGATTTCAACAAACGGTACTACACAAACCTTGGTAAACTAAATGCTATTTGACTTATCATTGCTAAATAATTGAATAAAGAGAAGAGCTAGGTAAATGGTGTGGAAAAAATATCTAACATCACTCTTACCAAAATGAAAGTTGCTTTGAAAATGAAATACAATTTCAGCTTTTGTAGCCAGTGCAATCATTTTCTTACCTTTATTTCAGTAAAACACTTTCCCCCTACAATTTACACATACACACAATCTGCAATGTAACTGTCCTTGTGCTGCTTCAATTTCGACAAATGATTTTTTTCTTTTAATTATCTAGTTTTATTTTCGGACATAGGACAATTGATTCTACATGTCATTAACCAACCTCAAAGCACATTCGCTTGTATTATTATTACATAATATCATGAATTTGGGAGGTGACTGGGAGGTTAATTACTAGTAGGTAAAATTACTCTTGTTGATATTAATCACAAATCTATCATTGAAAATTACAAGTATACAGTATTGTGTTTTGGATCTTGGGGCATCAGACCTACAGGTTTTTTAATAATAACTTATTTTACTAAATAATATATCCTGAATACGCTTAAGTATAGATCGGAAAGCTTTCAAATCTGGGGCATAGAGTGACTCTTTCATTTGTTTGTGTCAGATACAGTTAAGATACTGTTAAGGGATTACAAGTTTTGAGTTTTCTTTTTCAGTGTCTTGGACATTTGGGAGGTGTATTATCCTTTTTCTGTTGAAATTCTCATCATGTCTCATGCAGAGTGGTGAACTACACCCTGTAAGATCTCACTCAATACATTCTAGAGGAATGGTTATTAATGAAAGAAATCACTCCCCAGACATACATATTATGGGACAATCATAGAGAAATAAGGGGGAATTTCCTTGTTTGTAATACATTTCACAGTGAATACTTTCATTCTTAAACAGTCTTACATTCTGACTTGATTGATTTTTAGGTGATCATGGGATTTTCCCACTTCTATTACTGACCTATATTACCTGGTACATTATGAAAATAAAGTGTGACTTGACTAGAGTCTGTTAATAGAAGCCTAATATCCCAGATGAGCTTTTAGAGACTTGTACCTTAAGTTCACCCGAGGCATTTTTGCAGAATTATAGTTCAATACAGCTAGCAAAGACCTGGATTCTTAGGTACATATAGGAAAACTAGCTCTTTCCTAATACTAATGTTCCCACATCTCTCTATCTGCTATTATCCAAGTCTTGGCTCCATCCAAGGAAATGAAAGGAAATAAGATGAGTTAAACACGCCTAGGTGCCTAGAGAAAAGATTCACTTGAGTTCTCACAATATTATGAAGAAATCTTCTAAACTGAACACCCCCAGTGACTCACTTTCTTGAAGAAAATACTTTGTATGACTCCTGTAGTTAAACTCAGCCCACTTTCTAGTTATTCTCACTTGCCTATTTTCTACTGTGGTTCTAATCCCCAATTACTTACATTTACATCTGTTAACAGAAAACTTCTAATTTCCCAAATTCTCAGTAATTTAACAGTCATTAGAGACTACTCTGGGTTAAGGTAACAGGAAATCCCGAAGATCAGGTATAAATTATCACTGTTTAAAGGCAAGTAAAAAATTATCTATTGTATACATATATATCTTTCCTCAAGAAAATATATTTTATGGGGGCGCCTGGGTGGCTCAGTGGGTTAAAGCCTCTGCCTTCGGCTCAGGTCATGATCTCAGGGTCCTGGGATCGAGCCCCACATCGGGCTCTCTGCTCAGCGGGGAGCCTGCTTCCCCCTCTCTCTCTGCCTGCCTCTGCCTACTTGTGATCTCTCTCTGTGTCAAATGAATGAATAAAATCTTTAAAAAAAAAAAAGAAAGAAAGAAAAAGAAAATATATTTTATGTAATATTTATAATATTTAAGTATTCCCTATATGCAACAACTGAATTACATGCTTTGAATGCATTATTTCATTAAGTCTCAGAACAACCCAGTTAAGTTATAACCATTAAGAATTATAGTTATATAAGAATTATAAGTTATGACCAGTAAGAGTTAAGAATAACCATTTTTTTCCATTTTGCAGAAGAGGAAACTGATACCCTAAATTTACCTGTGGATTAATCCCAGTAGAATCATCTGGAGGGCTTCGATGAAATTGGAATCTCTTAGGTACAAGCTAGTTCCCCAGATGATTTTGATACATACTGGGTTAAGAATCACCCGTTTAATGGATTTTAAATTTAATTGCTTATTATATATCTATAAATATCTTCATACTAATTTAAATACATCTTTATAGGGACCTCCATTATCACCACTGAAAGCTGAGTAAATAGTCTTCATCTGATGATCTTTTAAAGACAATGCATCATTGCAGATGATCTGATATTGTCTTTGAGAAAAGCAGTGATACAAAGGCCAATATCTGGTTTATAAAGCATTCTATGAAGCTAGGGAGGGCACAGATATTCCATGAATGATTCACTCAAGTGAAAGTCTCTAATCTGTGGCAAGGGCAGAAATTTTTTAACTAAAAAAAAAAAAATAACAAAAAATAAAAAAATTTGTTTGATCTAATTTCCATGAAACCTCTTATGCTTCAGGTACTGTACTGATCTCAAGAATAAATGTTGATAAGAACAATTCCTAGGAGAAGCAGGTTGAGCTCAGTGGATTCCTTGAGTTGAGGATGACAGTATGGGAAGACCAAGGAGGCCAAAAATTTTGAAGGGCAGAATACCGGAGAGGAAGAATTTCACAGAGAAATTACTCGAAAGATCTACAGAGAGCCCCCCCTTGAGTATTAAGGAGAGTACTAATCCCCCACTTGCAGGTAAAGAAACTGCCCAAGGTTAAGGAAAGAGCTACCTGAAAGAATTAGAGGAAGCAATATTCAGCACTCACACAGGGCCAAAAATAGTGCCTGTTCCTACCAGTCAAACTGGAAAGCTTCATAATTCATGAAGCATTAAGTGTAGGTCCCGTCTCAGTAGCATGGAATAAAGAGCACTAAGTTTTCTTTCGTTATAAATTTTTTTTGTTTTTTCTTTCTTTTTTTTTTAGAGAGAGAGGGAGTGAGCATGAGCAGGGGGAGAGGGGGAGAGGTAAGGAGAGAGGAAAAGAGAATCATAAGCAATCTCCATGCAGTGCAGAGCCCAACTCAGGTCTCAATCTCATGATCCTGCAATCATGACCTGAGCCAAAATCAAGAATCCGCACTCAACCAAGTCACCCAGGTGCCCTTTTAATTATAAGTCTTAAGCAAGGCCATGAAGGACCAAAACTGGTCCCAAGTAACATAAGTGCATGCAGTAACGAAGCTCAAGAAAATTTATAGGAATATGAAAACATTCAGCATTCAGCAAGGTCAAATTTACAATGTCTAGATCTGATTAAAAATTTCTAGGTATGAAAGGATACAAAAATACAGATTTGAAGGGGGTACGTGGTACCCCAATGAAGGGGTACTTGCACCCCAATGCTTATAGCAGCATTATCAACAATAGCCAAACTATGGAGAAAGCCCAAATGTCCATCAACAAACGAAGGATAAAGAAGATGTGGTATACATATATAATGGAATATTACTCAGCCATCAAACAGAACGAAATCTTGCCATTTGCAATGACATGGATGGAGCTAGAGTATATTATGCTAAGTGATAAGTCAGTCAGAAAAAGACAAATACCATATGATCGCAGTCATGTGGAAATTAAGAAGGAAAAGAGATGAGCAAATATGGGAAGGTGAGGTAAAAGGAGAGAGGGAAACAAACCATAAGAGACTGTTAACAATAGAGAACAAACTAAGGGTTGATGGAGGTGGGGGGGTAGGAGATGGGCTAGATGGGTGATGGGTGCTAAAAAGGGCACTTGATATAATGAGCACTGGGTGTTGTATGTAAGTGATGAATCACTAAATTCTACTCCTGAAACCAATATTGCACTGTATGTTAACTAAATGAAATTTAATAAAAAGTTTAAATAAAAAAAGAAAAATTTAATTAAAAAGCTTCCAGGTATGCAAAGAAGTAGGCAAATATCCATAATAAGCAGAAAAATGAATCAATCCAAACTGAGAAAGAATTGACACAGATGTTAGAATCACCAAAGACATCGAACATTTACCATAACTGTATTCCATGTATTCAAAAGCTAGAGGAAAAATTGAACAAGTTAGTACAGACATGGAAGATACAAAAGAAGACCCAAATTGAACTAATAGAGATGAAAACTTCAATGTGTACAGTGAAAAACACACTGAATAGAATAACAGCAGATTATAAACCGTAGAAGGAAAAACTAGTATGCTTAAAGACTCGGCAATAGAAACTGTCCAGAATGAAAAAGAGAGAGGAAAAAAAGACTACGAAAATTTAACAGACCATGGGTGGCCTGCGGAAAAAAATGGAGCACCCTAATAAAATCCAACTGGAGTTCTCAAAGGAGGAGAGGGAAATGATAAATAATATTAAAAGAAATGATAGCTGAAAGTGTTCTGAATTTGATGAAAATGATGTTAGCAGATTTAAGAAGCTCAATGAACTCCAAGCACAAGAAACATGAAGAGAATGACACAAAGACACAAACAGCTCAAGATCAGTGATAAAGAACTAGAGAAGGTATATTATTTACAAAGGAACAAACATAAAGATGACAGATTTCTTGTCAGAAACAATGCAAGCAAGAAGAGAATGGAGCTATATCTTTAAAGCACTGAGAAAAATACTTTTAATGTCAGTCTAGAATTCTACATCCAATGAAACTTTCAAAAAAGGAGAATAAAGATTGTTTTCAGACACACGAAAGCTGAAAAAGTTCGTCAGCAGCAGATATGCACTATAAGAAATGTTAAAGGAAGTCTTTCAAACAGAAGGAAGAGTTTTGAGATACAGGAAGCAGAAAACTAATAGAACTACAAGCAATAAACTAACCCATAGTTATAGTCAGAAATTTAAACATCCCTTTGTGAATAATTGTAAAGTGAGTAGACAGGAAATCAGTAAAGATTTAGAAGACGAAAAATACTATCAATGAACTTGACCTAATGGATATTTATAAAACACTCTACTCAACAACAGCGGAATACATATTATTTTCAAATGAACACAAAACATTTACCAAGATAGATCATTTTCTAAACCATAAAACAAGTCTCAATACATTTTAAAGAATTCAAATCAAAGTATATCTCTGACCCCAATGGAATTAATTTAGATATCAACAGCTAAAAGATATCTTTAAAATCTCCAAACATTTGAAAACTAAATAACACACTTTTAACAAAACTATGGATGGGCCAAAGAAAACATCAAAAGTAAAGTTAGCGTTTCTAACTACAAATAGAAACACGCCATATCAAAATTTGTGGATGCAGCTAAAGTAGTTTGCAAATTATAGTCCTTGGGCCAAATCCTGCCCATCAGATATTTTTGTGAATAAAGTCGTATTGGAACATAGCTACTATAACTTTTTACGTATTTTCTGTAGTCACTTAAGCTAAAATGGTAGAGGCGAGTAATAGAGGTTGAGACCTAGGGCCTGCAATGGCTAAAATATTTATTATCTGGCTTTTGTACCAAAAAAAAATTGCTGAACATCCTGACTTAGAGGAATTTATAGCAGTACATGTGTATATATACATACATATGTATATGTATATACAATATACATGTGTATATTGGGATAGTCTTGTAGTCCAGAAGCCTTTGTCAACGTTTTCATCTATGCTATATTGGCCATTGGTGATTTTGTTACAAATATTATTTTTACAAAATTAGAATCACACAATATATACATATGTATATACACATATATTTTTTGAAATATACTTCTTTGAGAGCTATATAGAATTCCATCATATAGATGTATAAATTTTATTTTTTTAGTTTCATATTCTTAATTATAGCCTCCTTTGAGGACAACAGTGGATCCTTTGATGATGGAATTATGATAAAACCTAATGTCATTCGGAGTCAAAACTGGCCAAGTAGAATAAAAGAAAAATCTAGGTAAGCCACTGGACCAAAAATGTATGATTTTTTTCACACAATTTATAAACTGACTTTGAAGAGAATTCTATTATAGATTGTAATGGATATGAACTGACATTGCCACAGGTTGCCCAGAACTAAGAAATATGTCACAAATTCTTTTGTATGTGCAACAGTGTGGTGTATCTGAAAGAGCACTAGACTAAGAAAAGGTAAATCCAGATTTTATTTCTAATTCTGACAGCATCTACCTGCATGAACCTGCTAAGAGTCACTTTCCCTAATTGAAAAATAGTTCAACTCACCACTTCCCAGGATGTCTCCTCATCACAATCCCTTTTGTCAGAGATACCTGGACCAACCTTACAGGTTCAGATTCAATCACTCTAAGGCAGGTGAGTCTCAGGAGTTTCCAGTTTGTATGTATTTTGTGTTTTTGATGTTTTGTGGCAATAAGTCTGTGAGCAGGCACTGGGGACGACTGGAATAAATAATCTTTAAGATTCTTTCTAATTCTAAAATCCTATGATTCTGTAAAGGTAACAAAGAAAAATAAAGATTCCACATCACTTCTAATCAGTTTCTAATGATTACAGTTGCAGCTGATTAGACTAAAAGGATTCATTTCAATTTAAGAAATAATTGAAATAATGAAAATAAGAGTCCTTAATATCAAGTAGTTAGTGCATGCAGCAATAAATAAAAGAGCATTCATTGTCCCTGGCTCTAAAATTCTTAAGAATATTAACGATTTTCCATTCCTTCAGGAAAGAAGAAAAAGAAAAGATGAACTTATTCGGAATTCTATGTACTTTGCCCTTTAGAACTAGATGGTGTTACTGAAAGTAGTAGGGATTCCAGCACATTACAATATATAAATATCAGAACCTGAATATAAATGTGCAGTGTATCTTTGGCCTTTGGGATATTAAAATGTTTGATGAGCCATGGACACACATTAATTTTTAAAAAAAGGTGGCCCCTCTAAGTTATGTTATGAAACCACCAAGAAAGAACAATGTCTTATTTGATGTTCTCTATAGAACTTAGTGTATGTTGAAGTTCAATAGCTATCCAATAATAAAAAATGTTCATTTATGATCATGAATTAAATTATGCTGAAAGCTAGTACTTCAGTGATAGGTAGTAATAGGGAAATAGACATAACCTTGATACCACACAATATTTGATATAGAAACATTCATAAATCTTTCTGTATCTCTTGTTTTTATTCGTAGTTTATGCTATATAATAAACTCATTTACTCTGTAAAATGAGTTTTTATCTATATTTTTTAACTTGTTAAAGTGATATATTCAGTTCATGCATAAACTCATTTGTTCATACATTTGACACTTACTTAGTACTATGTGCAAAGCACTTCCTGACACATTAAAAACAAACAACAACAACAAACAATCTTTTCTTACAGATAGCCCTCCCTTCTTTTTTCTCTTTTCTTCAGTCATTCCAAATGTTTTTACCAAATGTACTTCCCACTCCTTGTCCCGCTGGTCATTCTTTTCTATACGCTGAGAAAGCTCTATGTCCCCAGGTCACACTGCATCACTTTCAATATCTTGACAGTGACCATCACACTTCCATCTCCTTTCCCAAAATAGTTTCATTATCTCCTGCTGCAGAGCCGTCTGTTTTGATCTCCAAGCTAGTCCCCCCGGACATTTACACTTTCCCTGGTGTTGGGCTTCTCACGAACTAGCATTCTATGGTGGACAGCCTTATTTTCCCAGCATCTTTATTCCTTTTATTCAAGACTCACCTCCCTCAAGAAAACTTCCTCAAATTGGAGATGCAAATGCAGTTACACCCATTCCACAAGAAAGTGGGTCTTTCTCCACCCTCACAGCCTGATGTGTCATATAGTCCTCAGTTAGTGCAATAATGACATGGTACAACCAGACTTAATATTATATTGACAGCCTACTTTATAGAGGACATCATCAGAATCTGAGGATATCAAGAGGTAAAACGCAATCATTGACAAAAAAGTTTAAAATCTATCTGGGTGGTAAGCCAAGGGATGGATAACAATACTACAGAGCATGAGCTAAGTCCAAATGAGCAGAATAGAAGGAAATGAAGAGCAGAGTCAAAATTGACTCGGATACACTGCCCTGCACATGCACGTGTGCACACACCTGCACATACCTGTTATTTAGCTGATTGCATCATGTTCTGGTACCTCTGTTTTCACTCAGTAGCAAAAATATTTTTAAAAATTAACTTGCCAGTTTAGTGTACCTCAGTCTTTTCGGACTGCTCCCTAGCTAAATGCTGTTTGGGGAGAACTACCACTCAGAGGCATCTGTATTCTCTTCTTCTTTTCATGACTTCCCCAGTGATAGGTGGTCATAGAAGAAGGTTTTGCATTTTCACAGCAGCAGGAGAGGGGCTCGTGTTTCCATGTTAATGTCACTGCTGGCTGTCTCTGACCTATCACTGAGCTCGCTTCCGGTTTAGAGGACTCAGCCTCTCTCCTGCTGCAGTCATCAACAGCAACATGGCCCTGGAGCGGGCAATGCTAACAGTTGGTTCTGCAAGGCTGGATCATCTTCCTCACTGGCTGCATGCCCACCTTGACTCGTGATGACACAGCTGACACAGAGACTCACCAAAGGCTTCCTTCTGTCCCCCCGTTTTATGTGGTTCCCTTAGGACTTCCTGAGGTCCTTTAACCCCAGGTGATCCCTTCATAGGTACACTGATTCAATATCAGATCCTTTTGCTCATTCTACAGTGTCACAAACGAAGTCCTGCAAAGCAATTACATCTTATACGGGCCATGGACAGCCAAGAGAGGGATAAAGGGGGGAAGAGAGGGGAAGAAAAGAGCAGGGGGCTCACCGGGAAAAACTGCAAGGAGTTAAGTTTGATTATTGTGGGCTTGGAAGAAGGAAACTACAAGATTCAAGTTGGGGCCACATCATCAATAGCCCCATATTCTTTGCTAAGGAATTTAGAATTTATCCTAAACACCATGATCTCCCACAAGAAAGTATATTGGTCCACAAGCGAAAGGGGAAATTGAAGCTCGGGTGGAAATTACAGATTGTTAGTGGTGAGATCAGAGATCAGAGGCTGAAATGACAGAGACAGGGAGATCCCTCACTCCAGGACAGGACTCAGGCCGTTTTGCTCAGCACTGCATCATCACTATTTGAAACACAGATTTTTTTTTAGATTTTCTTGAATTAGTAGAATAAATGATGGAAATCACAAAATTCCATCAAAAGTCCTACTAAAGAGATTGCTCTTTCAGGTTTTCTCTGGGAAATTGGGCTCTAGGTCCATGAAACAGTGAACTTTCTGGAAATAGGAATAACTTCAGATTCGTGTTAAAGAATTATGTCATTTCTAGTGTAAAAAAAGTCACATCCTGTAATATTTCAGGTTCCTTGATTAAGAACCTGAATGGTTGCAGCACTCAGGACAGAGGCTTTATTCTGCTTGTAGTTTTAGTCCGTCGGGAGACCCTTTGAATTGTTAGCACGTGTAACCCACTAAAGCCACTTCAGAACACAACTGCTTTGCTCTCTCTCCTCCTAAAGTATGATTTTAAATGTGCAGCAAGTGGAGCTTTCCAAAATGAGCGTGCAGACAAGTCCCTCTACTGCCCATTAAGTCATGATATTCTTAGTATCATCAATTTTCATGCTGAGGGATTACAGGTTGAAACAACCTTATGAAACACTTTGGTTATTTTAGTAACAATACACGGGGGTCATCTAATTTCACTTGAATCTCTTTTGGGGCTTAATCATTAAATTTCAAATATAAAAAACATCTAGGGAAAAATATATGCTGAATCTCAGTGTCATCATTTAATCATTGAGGTATCTGAGTCATGGTAGTGAAGTTTATGTCATAAACCCTCCCCAAAATATGCAGAACTCCCCTTCCTTCTGCAACCAAGTGCCTGGTATTTGATATACATCATTTTGTTTCATTGTTGCAATAGCCTACAGAGTAGCTATTGTTAATTCCATTTACCAGCAAGGAAGACAGGAAACAGCCTCAGAAAGCTTCCATAACCTATCCAAAGTCATTGTTTCAAAAAGCTGGGAAGGCCTACCTCACTCTGGTCTTCAGCCCACCTCTAGCAGCCTCTAAGAAAACCCCCAGGGTCACTGTTTTGGCAGGTCCATTATCTTGTAGAAGTCTTTAATTGTCACTTTACCTTTTACTTACTGTTATGAGTACTGCTGTTTTTCTGCTCTGAGCATCTACGCTCATTGTTCTATTCTGTTTTACAGATATAAGTATTAAAATGCCTCAAGAATAAGAGGAGATGTGCAGAGGAACGGAATTGGAATGTGCCTTCTTTGTCTTGGGCAGGAGACCAAGAATTCTGGGGTGCAATATTGCTTTGGAGTATTTTTTTCTCTGCAGACTTCTGGTGTTTCCCTCAGATGTAAAAGTCTTGGTCCAAGTGTCAAGTGTTGAGATTTTCGTTGTCTCTTTCCTACTGGATCAAAGCGATTCACAAATACTGGTCAATTTTTTCTAAGCCCTTTCAAGTTGTTGCTTTGTGAAAAAAAAAATCCAGTAATTTGCAGAGGGTGGAAATAAATAAGCAAAATAGGATTGAAGAAAGGGAATCAGGCTAAAAAAGCACACACAAAATGTCACTTTTTTCAGAGCTGACTGATAAACTTCACTAAATGTTCTCTGCTGGGCTGAACTCTCTACAAAAGCTATTAGATGTGTGGGGCCGATGGCCCTCCAAATAAAATACACTGAGGGTCCTTTAGTCTTACAAAGTCTTCTGAGTACAATTACTTTGGGACATTCTCTATCTTAGTTAGAGACCATGTGTTTGTCCAGGAAGAAACAGAAAAAAGCACTTAAGCTGAATGGATTTATTTATTTATTGGAGAGAATTGGGGATAGACCATAGAGGCTGCTATGGTTCTGACTGCGACAGAAACAGAACATCCATCCAGAACCAGTGTTCTCTCTCCCTTTTTTCTGTTGCTTTCTCACATGGGCCAAATAGTCACCATAGGCCCGGCTTTCAGTCACTTTAGAGTTCAGGAATCCATCAGGTTCACCAGGGTCCCCCAAAATCTATTTCCAAATGCCAGAGAGAAGGAATCTGATTGGTCTAGTCCTGGTCCAATCAGCTGCGGGTCGCTGGGCAGGGCCAGAACCAGCCACTCTGAGGAGGATGACTCTCCCATCCCGCTGGGATCAGAGCCCTCACCCTAGACTTGAGGGGCCTTTCCTCCTCCCAGCAGTCCGAGTACAGCAAGCACATTTCCTTGGTGCATTCCGATTACAATATACTATAATTAATTTCCAATGCCCAGAAAACTAGTTTTATCATGTTTATCCAAATCCCTCACAACCACTACACAGCAAAGGACTGACTTTGGCTTAGTTCTTCAAAAGCTGCACAGAACTCTTCAATTCACTCCTACCACCACCACTCATACACCATCTCTCCATCTTCCCTTCCCATCTGTCATCTCCCCTGCAGCACACATCAGAGATAACTGTAAACACCAAGAACTTATTACTGGCCTGAGAGCAAAGAGGATAATAACACCTCCCCCTAGCTTTCTTCAGAAGGATGTTGACAGTGAATATACTACTGTTTGTTGAGTACTTTGAGTTTCTCAGAAGACAGTCATTGTATAAATACAAGGTATTATTACTATTATTACCACTTTTAACGTTTGGTTAGTAGTAAGAAAGTTCTTTTACAGTCCTAGTTGTAAACTATAGCTGTAAATTCTTTCCTTCTGCTTTAAAGCTCTTCTAGACGCTCGGAACAATGATACTAAAGTAACAATTCAAGTACATCACTGTGCCTAATGAATAAAAGCACTCTTGATTAATGGCACTTGTTCAACATCACACTGACAGAAGTATGAAGTGTTAAAAAAAATGGAGTTTCTGCCTACTGTGATTTTTTTTTTTGCTATGAAAAAAAAAACAGGCATCATCAGAGCTGCCTTTTTTTTTTTTTTAGAGCTAGGTTTTTTTTTCTACTACCTTTTCGTCTATTCAACTGCTGTTGTATTTTTCATTCGACAAGTACTGTGCTTTTGTCTCATGCTGGTGCTTGCTATCAGAGTGTTATCACTCAAGAGCCTTGCCGCGGGATCTCCTGAGCATCTCTGCAATCAGCAAGCCTACCCCAGCAACAGACCTCTGCCCAGGACGGGCAAGGAGGGTGGGGGAGGGGAGGAGGGCGGGCATTGCTGAAAGGCACACACTGGTCACAGCTGACAAGGAACAGCCAGGTGCTGGGAATATCTATCACGAAGTCGTTGGTGAATTGCAGGTGACTAGAGGCATACTTCACAGTGCTGTATCAGAGTTTATGTATTTTACTAACCTTATTTCATAGGGTTGAAGCTATACAGTTTTATGAGCCCCCCAATCCTCTACTAGTTGGAAATAAATTCCTCCTCAGTTATATATCAGAGGATGACATTGGCTGTTGGCCCATCTCTTTGGGCAAATGCTCTGCCTGTATTTCTTTTCTTTCAGCCTGGGGATACAGTGTAGGGGTGCGGAGGTGGGAGTGTTTCTGCATGATGTGCCGGGAAGGAAAATGGTTGCAGCTCAAGGTGAGGGAGGTGGTGCAACCTGAATGCCAGCTTTAGCCTCTTGTTACATCGCTCTTGTTACATCCTGGTCTTGCAAATTGTTCAGTCCGCTGGTGATTTGAATGGTTAGCACGATTGTCAGCTATCTCTGCACTGCAGCTTTTCTCTCTCCTGGCAGGAACATCTGGGACACAGACTTTACAAACAGTAATAATAACCCTACTTTAGCTTTCACGATTTTGCAGTTGTTATTATGTCATCGTGGTAAATGACCATAATTGACCCCACAATGAAATGTTGCCAACATTCATACGAATAGCAACTGCAATCGCACAGGCAAGCAGGCATGTGCTTTTTTGCAAATAAAAATTTTGCTGAATGGCCCAAATCTCAGGTTCATTTAGGGACCTGGGTATTTCTAGATTATAACAGAAAACAATTTGTTTATGAAACAGAAGGATGCTGCATGCAGTAACCTAAATAGGAGGTCAGGAGTAAGTATTAAAGAAAGACTTCCAAGATTTGCAGGAACCCTCCTGTCTTTGGGGGCTGATTTGGATACAGAGTAATGAGTCATGAGATTCCACCTGAGCACAGAGATCGTGTAATTCTATTTCTCATCTACAGGGCGCACACATGTGCACATGTGCTCATGCAAAATTCCATTATCTCTACCATTGCAAAGTTAATGTTGACCTTTCCTGACTTTCTCCAGAACTGGAATGCAATAGGATATAACAAAATAGTGAAGAAAGAAACGACAGTGCAAAACACATATCAATTCCCTGGCTATAATTTTGTTTGTGTGTTTAAAGATTTTATTTATTTATTTCTCAGAGAGAGAGAGTTAGAGATTACAAGCAGGGGGAATGGCAGGCAGAGGGAGAAGCAGGCTCCTCACTGAGCAGGGAATCTGAATGTGGGACTCCATCCCAGGAATCTGGTATCATGACCTGAGCCGAAGGCAGACGCTTAACCAACTGAGTCACCCAGGCATCTCTGTGTGTTTTACTATCGTGCTCAAAAGGCAATTTTAGCTAAATTTGCCTTGACAATTTTCAGCTGATTTGGCTTAGAAATTACGATCATTTCAAGGTGATTGTTTCAATAAATGAATAAAATCTATATGCTCCTATTTCCTAAGGAAACTATTTTTTCTCAGAATGCTTTTCTGAATTTTTTCTCAAACTGGGCATGCTGCCCTAAAATAAAATATAACCCAGCCCGAGAAGCAAGGACCTTGAAATTTAACTGAGTCCAGTTAAAGTGACTCACACAGGATTTTGACACCTGCCCCATAGTCTTCTCTTAATTCTTACTCATGTCCAGAAACAAGTCTCTCTCCAGTTCTGCTCCTCTGCTTAATAAGAACACCTCTGGGAAGAATAACCAGCACTCT
>CM052895.1:55243322-55262951 GCA_028534135.1 Potos flavus
TGGCTCCCTGACCTCCCCCTCATGATTGTCTAAGACTGGACAACTGAATCTCCCCTTTCACTCCTGATCCTCCCACAGTCTTCCCCATCTGTCCTTCTCTCTTTTCAGCTTAGAAACCATGTAGTCATCCTTGATTCCTCTTTCTTATACCCCAAATCCAATCCATCAGAAAATTCTGTCTCTTTATCTTCCAATGATATTCAAAACACATGATTCAGAATCTAATTACATCTCCACCACTGTCATCTTGGTCCAAGGAGCCATCATCTCTCACCTAGATTACTGCCCTTGCCTCCTAACCAGTCTTCTTGCTCTCAGTCATGTAGTCTATTCTCAACAGAGCAATTAGAGCATACCCCTTACTCAGAGAAAAGCCTCTATCAAGGTACATATAAAGTTCTAAACGAGCTGGCCTCTTATTACTTCTCTGACTTTGCCTCTTATTGTTCTGCCCCCTGCTTATTGTCCTCCAGTCTCATTAGCCCCTTGATACATAACCAGAAAGCATGGCGCCACCTCAGGAACTTTCTACTGACTGTTCCCTTTGCCTGGGATGGCGTTCCACCAGATATCTGAATGGCAACTCTTTTTCCTCCCTCAGATCTCTGCTTAAATATTTATCAGTGAGGTCTTGCCTGACCACTCTAAAATAACACACTGTCCCTGGCATTCCCCATTTCCCCCTCCTGCTTTTTTTCCATAACACCTACAATCATCAAAATATTTTACTTCTCCATAATTGCTTATTAGGTGTTTTCCCTCCCTAGAAAAGAATCTACACTAGGGCAAAAATATTTTCATCTTTTTATTCATAGCTATTTCTCTAACACCTAGAACAGTAATTGGCACATAGTGCTCAATGAGGATTTGTTGGATAGAAGGGAGTATGGAAGAATGGATGGAGAGAGAGAGAGAGAGAGAAATCTAAATTGTCTCTGACTTGAAGACAAGTTGCTTCTCCTGGACTTTGGTTCTTATTTCCACAAACAGGACTGTTTATGAGCCAGCAACCCAAACTTCAACTTTGTAAATGATGGTGGAGACCAAGATGAAAGGAATCTGAGTCTCTAAAAGTTTGTGGAGCACAGCTACCCCATTGTTCTAAACTGGCCTGTTACATTAGAGATAAACTTCTATTTATTTAAGATTGTTGGATAGGAATATAGCATTTACTCTAATTAATATGTGTAGTTTTCTGAGGTAAAATGATAGCAGCATTAACCGGGCACATGTAGAATTTTTAGACTGTTTTTTTACAATTACAAAAGAGCAAATTCCCTTATTGCATCTGGACAGCTCTTTGCCAATCAGTTCCTTGCTCTAACCTCCTTCCTCAACTTCCACCCAAGCTAGAAGAAAAGGGACAGTCAAGGTGATATGATCAGTTGTAGGTACAGCAGATCACATAAGACACATCTAGTACATTCCAATAATTACCACCATCACTGTTTCACCACTCACTTTCTAGAGCAAAGCCACATATTCCAATTTTCCCATTAATTTTCATTGTAACTACAAAAAGTGGACTATAGTTTGCCACTCAGCTCTTATAGCACTCACTAATAAAGGATATTTTTGCTTCATTAGCTTTCTCTCTTTGTTCCTCTTGTGCTATGTTGCAAAGAACAACCTGTAATAAGTTGCTCCCACTTCGCTACCAAAAATAAAATCTACTTTTAAAATTAAATACTTTCATTTCAACTCTGATAATGCCAAATTTGGCACAGAACTATGACAATTTAACAATTTCAACCTCAAAATCCCCCCAAAACATTGGATTCCAAACAATGTTTAAAATTCAGGCAACATTTTCCTTGCAAAGCCCAGTCTTTAAACAAATAAGGAAAATGTTCTGGTAATTTTGAAGGATACATGTGTAAAATTAGCAGTTAACATGTTAAAGTATTCTATGATGCATAAGCACCTTAGTATATATATTATAACGTTTTTCTTCCCCATAATAAAATGCTGAGGCAGGTGATGGTAACTTCCTTAGTCCCCGACTAGTGAAAGAATCTGATGTAGCTCCAGCTTCTAGCACTTGCCACTACTTGAACAAACTGTGCTCAGCAAATATGGGCTGGTGATGATGCATGGAAATACCGGTCTCCTGCCGGAGACCAGTGTTTCCAGGAGGCAGGGGTGGAAAGGGAAACTTGAAAGAAAGGGGGAAACCTTTTTCAATAAACATACATACATGCACATACATATATACATAAATACATTTTTTAGTTATTAATAAAGTTAAGAGGGCCCACAATAGTTTGTTTTTTCTGATGAACCAGTGGTTAAATTTATGCTGCTCCCCTTGGGATATCTCTTGAATTGTAGTTCACATTTTAACAGCCAGTACTTGAATATAATGATCTCGAGAGGATCAATATCTAATGTCTAATAAGGTATGAGGAGTATTTTATGAGCATTAGTATAATTAAGGTTCTCATATCTACCTATGTTCAGGCAGGAGATATTTTAATATTTCCCATGTACTCTGCTGATAATTAATTGTCAGGTTTACTGTTGTAAATTAATTTTATTTTTTGGTTTACTTTGCCCAAATTTATTTTATGGTATTCATCTTTGTGAAAAATATGGCAAAGGATAATACCACAATATATCTCAAAGAATTTGGAAAGGGCATGTATCAACATGACGTTCCTAACAGATGTCAATTTTAGGTAAATATTATTTTAGAGGCAGAAGTCCAGGTAATTAAAAAAAAACAAGCAAAAAGAAGTCTGCAATTAAACTTTAAAGTTCTCAGAAAGGCAACATGGCAAATGGGTTAAAGAAATAAACTAGGGGACCAGACTGCCTGGTTTTGAGTCCCAGGTCTACCACTTATTAGCTATTAAAACTAGAGCATATCATTTCTGTGTTTCTATTTTTCCAACTGGGAAAAATTAGAGGGGAATAGCATCTATCTCACAGGGAAGTTCTGAGGATTGAGTAAATAAACACATACAAAACAGGGAGCACATGGCCTGATGCATGGTAAGTATTCAAAGGATATTAGCTTGTATTAGGGGATAGCAAGTATTCTAAATACAACAAGTGCTGAAAATCTCCATTTGACTTTTCTTTTCTTTTTTTTTTTTTTTTTTAAGATTTTTTAGATTGATTCTTTAAACAGAGAGAGAGAATGCGTGCGTGCATGCGTACAAGCAGTGGGGAGCAGCAGGCAGAGGGAGAAGCAGACTCCCCGCTGAGCAAGGAGCCCGATGCAGGGCTCAATCCCAGAACCCTGGGATCATGACCTGAGCTGAAGGCAGATGCTTAACCAAATGAGCCACTCAGGCGACCCTTGACTTTTCATTTTCTGATGAGAGGATGTAAACCAACATTTTTCTCATATTTAATTCCTCTTGTCATCTCCAGGTGAGTTCCACTTTAAGAGGAAAATAACCTCAATAAGTAAAAATGCACTGAAAGAAAAATCTTCAGTAATTCTTCGTTTTATAAGAGTATTAACCAATGACTTAAAATATATATCTATACCTAATATTGCATCGAACTGCCTACACCTTCATAGTTCTTAAGGAGACTAAATCCAGGAATAATCCTAGGGTTAACTATAAAACAGGAAAAATGTTCCTATCTCCTATTGTGATATCATCTCCTCCTTTCTAGGTATCTATCTTGGGTCCCATTTCCACTGTCTCAGAGTGGAAAACGTGCACTAAAGCTTGAAGAACGTGTCTAGAATGTTAATTCAGTATTACGCCTTTAAGTATGGTCTCATTTAATAGAAAACCCGTAAAAGGAAAAATGCTGGACTGATTTAGTGGGAGTATACTGCTTCATCCACCAATCACAGACTGCACCTCTTCCTTGTGGCAAGTGCCTTCTCTGCCCCACCACCCACATTTCCCATGTCCCCTACGATCCTGCCTTCTAATCCAGGAATTGGCATATGTCCTTGGTTAGGCCAATAGCCCATCCTTGAGATGTTTAAACTTGGGGCACAGAGACACAGAATATTTTCTCCTGGATTAAAGATGTAAGATACTAAACTTGGGAAGTGTTGGTGGTCACATTTACACTATAGGGAGAGAGCAAGCCTACCAGGAGAAAGAAGAAAGACACTGATGCACAAAGCCTAGAGACATAAAGAGTTTGGGAAACTTTAGAGATGCTGATTCTATAAGACTCATTGGAAGGGGCAGCAAGAAAGGGTGGCCAAGTAGTTTTCCTGCCCTTCCCACAGCTGTTTTTAGTTCGTCTTGAGAATTCAGAAGACACGTCTTATGTGGTCCTTCAGAATTCTCCTGACCTAATCTCTGTGGCCATCCTGTGGCCACTGGTTTGATGCAGGCTTCCATCACCTGATGGTACACTGAGGCAGCATCTCACAGAAGGCCCAAACTCTGTCCTTATCACTTCCTACCTAGGGGCTTCTGTGGTGCCATACTTCTGTATGCACAGTATGGAACTCCAAGAGACTTGGTGCTCATGGAACCACCATCGACCAGTAGAAGTCAATGGATAAAGGCTTTCTTCTTTTATCCCTGTGTGTATTTCATAAGGGTTTCAGGGAGGCTGAGCACCAGGCGCCTGAGCCCCTGGTGCAAGTTAGGGTGGTCAAACTCTTCCTCGAATTGGCTTTTCCTCCTTCTTTGTTCCGGTCTCTGTACCCACATCCCAGTCCCCTGGCATCATATTCCCAGATAAATGTCAGGAATCCTTTGTTCAGGCTCTGCTTTCGCGGGAACCCAGGATAAGATACTCAGGATTCTATTGGAAAATTTCCTTTGGGTTAGATTTCAGTTGTAACTAATTGTAATGGCTTAAAAAAGAATTCATTTCTAGTCCCAGATAATAACACACTAATTGTAACTTTGAACAAATTGGTTATTCTATACCTCAGTTTATTCAGCTATAAGACAATGGAATCGGTCTTATTTCTACGATTCCTTTCATCTCTAATGTTTCAGGATTTGAAAAAAAGATCTCATGTCTCAGAGAAATAAATCTCTAGTGATGGCTGTACAGACACTGGGATAGTCATTTTCTCCTATACTTCTGGTTCCTCAGTGCTCATGTCCCCAGCAACACCATGAAAGAATTAGCCCTTGATTCTCATTAAGGGAAACGAGAGAGGAATTGGTGATACTGACTATATGTGGGAATGGAGTTTATAAGTTAATTCCCGAGCATATTCGAATCTCTCGAGTTGCTCCAAAAGAATCTTTGGATTACTCTTGGTCTAAAATTAATTATATTTTCATGAATAAAAGGTCAATTCATGAAAAAGAAATTCTGTGAGAAGTTCTCAGAAATCTTTTTCATCTGTGAAAATTTGAGTTTCATAGGATTCTGGAAGGTTCCTGCAACTTCTCTTGGTTCCAAGATTATCAAACTTGGGCTTTCGACTTCAGTGCATTTCCCTGTCTTCCTTTTATATCACACATCAGATTCTTGCCTCAGGGCCTTCAGTTGTTAAAGTGCCCACAGTTGTTGAAGTGACTCCTACCTAAGTATTCAAGGCACTTCTGTCATCTTTAAACCTCTGTACTATGAATTAATATCTGACTTTCTCATCTTTGGTGAGGACTGATTGCTCCTCCAATTCTTCTTTCCACTTTGATCTATCTCTGGAGATATTACCAGGGAAAGTAGAGAGCGCAAAAAAGTATACGGTTAAAACAAAACAGGACTAACCTTAAAAGTTTTACATATTTGGTATTGAAAAAAAAATATGGATTAGTGGCCTAAAAAAAATTGAAATCACTAGAAATATCACTAAGTGCAAATTCCTAATATCCCAAGCCATTTTGAAGAGTGAAAGTATTCGGCACGCAGTAAGAACTGACATGGCATAATCATACCAAAGTACTGAGGTCAAGCAGTAAAGAACATGTTTAGTTTCCCCTAGTGCATCTGGGCAAAGGAAAGGGGAGATGGTGGAATATTTAATAGTGGGACAGAGAAAAATGATTTTAGACTAAAGGATATAGATGATCAAGGTTTTTAGACAACAATAAATCCCAAATGTTTTGTTTGATTCACCTAAAACGAGAGAGTCTTATAAAATCCTTTCCACTTAGTGGCATTGAGAAGGCAGTGATTTATGGCAAACATTTTTGTGGAGCCTATTTTATTAAAGGAATATTGCATTGCCAAGTTTTGTATGAATTTGTACAGTAGAAAATAAAAACAGAAATGACCAGAAAAATTAAAATGCAGTTGAGAAATGTGTTTGCTTTAGAAACTAAATGAATAACCACAAAGAGAGACAAAGAAATTTTTGCAAAGCATATGTCAGCTCGGATTTTTTAAAAATGGCTTTGGAATCTAGAAGAAGATCAAAGGAAAATGCAATCGAAGCTGCTGTGCATAAGGCCCATGCTGGCTTTCCCAACGGGCACACTAGTCACAAGTCTCAACAAAGCAAGGAGGTACGCAACGAAATCAAAAGGAGGCCAGTTTCTCTTTGATGAATGTATCCAGAATTTTGCAAACTGAAAAACATCTAGAAGGAAACTATTTTCATTTCCACATCACTTTAAGTAGTGTCCCTATGAAAACAAAACTTTTCTTTTGAATTACATATAAGGGTGAGGGTAGGAGCCAATGCCTTCACTGACAGCTTTTGTGAAGTCCTTCCCAGGGCCAACATGGATTACCAAAGGACACAGTGAAACCTCTGAACCAGAGAGAAGATGGAATCAAAGTGGCTCCAATACAACTCTGTACTCAATTCTGCCAAGCCAGCATTGCCTCTAAAAATAAGTGAGGGCTTCATTCTCTAGAACATCACTTTTGTTGTTGCTATTGATTTCCCTCCCTCTGTTTCTGCCTTCCTTCTTTCCTTCCTCCCTCCCTGTCTCTTTCCCTCTCTTCCTTCCTTCCTTCCTCCCTCCCTTCCTCCCTCCCCCCTTCTATCCATCTTTCCTTCCTAAGTGTGATAAGAACATTTAGCACGATATCCACCCTCTAAAATTTTTAAGTGTACAATATGGCATTGTTAACTATAGGTGCAATGTTGTACAGAAGATCTCTAGAACTTATTTATCTTGTATAATAAACTTTGGGCCCAGTGAAGAGCAACTCCCCCATTATATTTTAATAACTGATGAAAATGGAGAGGCATTTCCCATTGAAATTATGGGGAAAAAAGAGTGAGAATTTCTATATCTAAAAACAACTGAGGATTTGACTATTCCTTGCCCTAATATGCATAGCCATAAAAACTGGGATTAACCAATTATGGGGACTTGATGACTCAGTACATTTTTGTTTTTTCCATTTGCCTCTCCATGTTCCCACCCAAAACTTTTTCAAATAATCTTTTCCCTTTAAGGAAACAACTGGTGGAATATATCCTGAGATATATCCTGAGGCCTTCTATTTTCTTACAAAACACGAGGCATTTCCCCTCAGGAGAAAGAATGGTGGGACTGGTGCATCTAGTTTAGTGTGACTAATCCCGTGTTCTTTTACTGCTGAGTTTAGTTCCCAAGAAATCCTTTTATGTGTTAATCTGGAGAAACTGACTATCTCATTCCTCTTGGTGATTGCTCTCTTACTTCTTGTTGAATTACGCATTGGCTATAAATTGTCCCTCAACAGAAAGGTGATCTTTTAAAACAGGAATTTTCCGTAGAGTTATTGAAATAATTATAGGAAATGTTTAAAAGGTATTAATAACATTTCAGGGGAGTTTCCATCACATACTCTACAAAACAAATGGTCATTCCAAAGGCCAAAATATCGAGTACTAAAATCACAATGACATTCTGGTACTGAACTAAATCCTCTGAGAAACAAGGGAACTGGCTTAGTCTACAGCCCACAAAATTGATCACACTCCAGGGTGTAAAGCAAGGCAAAGAACTTTATTTTCTGTGTTATGTATTTCAGTAAATATGTCTATGTCCCTAAAAGGATATTACTTTTAAAGGCCCTAAAGGCTTTGAGTTCCCTAAGACTTTGACATTTGGGGATGACTGCAAGTTGCCTACACAAGCAGAACAAAACCTACATTTTCCACAGAATTTAAAATCTATTACTTCATCAGTTTCCCAAATTCGCATTAACAGCATTTGTAATAACATGAATAAAGTGAAAATACAGATGGGAAGAGAGAGGGATTTTAAAAAATAAGAAGTGACATTCCTCTTGAACAAAATTTGATTAAAATAAGCTTTGGGGTTCTATTTATGTTAGAGACTCCCTCACCCTTGCTTCAGTGTCAATTCAGAAACCTAGCTGTGAGAAGGAGATTGTTAAATATAAAAGAATCCATCCTGATTTTTCTGAAGCCCCTGCTGTCATTGTTCAGCCACTCGATTTGAGTCTTGTCCGACATGGTTCCTGAGAAGCAAGGTGAGAGTTGGTTGGGAAAAAATGACCAAGTATTTCAGCCTTTCCCAGCTCTGCTGGGCAACATGTGAGAATAGCAGCAAGATTCCTCTCTTGCCATTCAGAATCGAGGTGGGACCACCTGGGGTTTCCAGTTTTAGAATATAACTCTTTGGGCAATTAGAAAATCTCTGAGCATCTGTCTCCCCTGGCATTTAGGTAAATTAATAATATTAAGCATTTCTAAAATAAGAAGTGGGTTATAAGATATGCCAATGTACCACGAGCATAATTTGCTCAGTTACCTTTTCCCCAAAGGAGATTTATCAGGGTACAGTCCTACAGCATTAATGCTTATGAGCTCTTAGCCCTGGAATAGCTATTTCCCACAGATTCAAGACAATGAAACTTCATTATCATGCCCCCTTATTTAACTCCAATGCCCAGGACAACGATTTGTTTTAATGTCCCAGTCTAAACCTCCTATAGCAATATTTTTTCAGGTAATCGCTTCCATTCATAATGCTAACGGCTCTTGAATTCTCCAGTCAATTTGGCTGTTAGGATCCTCTCTTTTCTTTGATTTCCTAAGCTTTACACCTTGCCATATGCAGTTTAGGTTAAAAAAAAAAAAAAGGCACAAATGTTACATATAGCATTTGGGATATTAGATAATTTCAAAATCAACAGGAGCTTTGCTCTCAAGGTACATATATTTCTTCTGAGTCTTCCATAAACAAGAATGAAAGAACCTTTTTAAAGTTTTCAAAAACTCAAGTAAAACTCTTCTTATTTATGACTGATAAGATTTTTTGTTTCTGGGAGAGAAAGTTATTTTCATCTCAAGACTTTTAAGCTTCCCAGCAGGTCTTCTACAACCTGAAGGTTACTGAAGACAAAACTTAAAATCCTTTCCTGGTATAGATTAGATAACCTTTATATGTTTAATTTGTGCTACATAGGTGGGACTGTAAAATAGAATGACTTTGAGGTACAAAGTTAGAATGACCTGGATTTGATTCTCAAATCACCACTTACAAGCTATTTGTCCTTGGGAAATTTTTCTCATCTGAAAAATGGGGTAATAATATAACCTAATTTACAAGGTTGCTATGAAGATTAAAGATTTTAAACAGGCACGTTTTCCACCTCTGCAATTCATTAATCATTTCCCCCCTTGCCAATGCAATGATTGTAGGGCCTATATGGTTTCAGGGAAGATGACCATAGCCTCTGGAATGAGATCTAAATTAAGCAATCAACAGATCTACCCCATGGCCAGAGAGAGTTTCATGGGTAGTTTGAACCAGAGTGAATCTTAGGATTTAAATCTTTCAATTTGCTTTTGTTGAATATATCAGGACGAAAAAAAAAAACAAACTCTCTTCCCAGCTAGACAAGAAACAGAAAGTATGCAGCTTGGGGTACTTTCGGCACACATCTTAGGACCACAAAGGAACCAACAGAAGGACAGAATGGTCAAGCCTTACCTGATGCCAACCCAACCTCTGGATCACATAACCCAGGCTTTGTTTAAGTCTGTTTAGGAAGATTTTCCTTTAATTACCTTCTAACCTATATGTGAAACACACATGGGATATGATTAAATGTGATTTTATGTTGCTTTCTATAATCCCTGGACACATTATTTAGTGGGTGGAAATGTACAACGTAAAAATTCCAGAAGCCCCAATACCTCTGCTCACACTCAGGCAATAGAAAATCCTACTGTCATTGTAAGTAGTCTCACTACAGATACGTAAAGTCGCAAAAGTTCAAGATATTAAGCAATTCTTCAATTTTTATTCAAAAGGAAGCCTTTTCCCTCTCTTCAGCCTGTAATTGGCAAGCCATCTGCCTTCTCCACTTATCTCCTCCTCACCTCATTATCTGCTCTCACTTATCTCATCAGGGTCACAGGTAATGGGAGGAGAAAGATCAGGAAATGAATGGAATGGCTCTTATTTGGCTGTTGGGTGGTAAAATAGGATTCCAGCTTCCCACTTTCTGGAGCAGACATATGTTGACTCTTTCCTTTGTGGATACAACCATGGGCTCTTCAGAAACCCCCATTGGCCCTCTCTGACCACAACCTCCCTGACTCATGAAAGGCACATTTTCTTTGGCCACTTTTCTCCATTCCTCATCAGCTTCTATTTCACCAACCATTTATACCACAGAGATTTCTCTGTTGGAATTCCCTTATTCTGTGGTCAGAGCTTTATTGACCCTATTCAAAAAAAAAAATGAAAACAAAAACAACTTTCTAATGTTGTAAGATCATCATAAGTATGTAAAAGTTGTAAGAATATAAACTCATATATGGAAACATTCATCTGCCACTAATTATTAATTTCTTTAAAAATTCACAGAGACAGTCCAACATCAGAGCAAGTTTTACTGGCCTGAAAATTAATTAGGAAAAAAATAACCTGAAAAACCATGATTGAAAAAACAGGTAACTAAAGCTAAAAACAAGCCAAACTGCTTAACCACTCATGAAATGTGGTAAATCTGCTTTCATGGTTCACCCAAACTAGCAAAGCAAAAAACAAAAAAACAAAACCTAGTAGCTGGGAATATACTTTTTTTTTTTTTTTTTTTTCCACAAGGTTATAGTTTCAATTTGCTTTTGATGAAATCCCCTAGCACCATCCATGGACTGAAGATGGCTACGGACCTCTGACTATGCTCTGTCCGACTTCACAGAGCTCCTGTTGGACCTGGACTTTGATTTCTTCTGTAGCTTTACCCTCCCTAGAGATACGACTTCCTCTGAACTACTACTTGTATACATAGTTATGGAATCCCAAGTTATTTTCCCCGAACTTAAGCTGTTGTGTACTGCAAAAGTACTGTTATCATTCCATCTCAAATTTCTCCAGTTCAACAGCTACAATTTCCAACTATCAATGTCAATATTTCTTTGCTTCTACTTGGTTATTGGGTTATCCCTAAAATGTATTTTTAACATTGTCTTTGGGTACCATGACCTTCTTTTAGACACCAAGAATGTGGCATCCTGATTTACATCAATTTTTACCACGTGGGTTAATGGCTTTTAGCATGACACCCAGAAGCTAAAATATTCTTGGAAGCAGGCACACATAAGCTAACAGCTCCCTTGTTTTGCCAGTCCTATTGTGGTATAGAAGCAAAAGTAAACCAAGTATGGTCAGTTTTTCTAATTACTTGTCATATGAATAAATAACCAATCCCAAGTAAAATATTCATTCCTCTATCTCTCAACTTGGCTAATTTGAAGTTAAGGTACGGTACAAGGTATGTATTCAGATTTTCCATGGGTGATTTCTTTCCAATCACAAATCAGTATAATTTTCCTAGGATTAGGGAGGAAAGGGAACTAAGTGCTAGCTCTCCCCAGGGGCTTTATGTTCTTAGAAATACCTTGCTGAAAGTCTTATTATCGCCTTGCACTTTGTAGACCACCTAGTACCTCTATCCCACAGCTCCCATCTGACCAGGAGAAACCTTCTCAAAGAAATATCTGTAAAATACATGGGCCTTCTGAAGCCATCCTTCCCCTCTCTCTTACTACCCATGCATCAGCATCTACACTCTCTTGGCAGATTTCACAAAGGGCTGCACACCAGGAGAGGGAAAGGTAATGATGTGTGTTTGTCTTACGAGTGCATTCACATTTCAAACTTGTCTACAATTCCAATAAATGAAAGGAGTTGTTAAACCATAACAAAAGTTAAATAAAAAGAAACATTAAACTGTAAAATGAATAAAAACTGTCATTAGGTGTAACCTAAACAGTCTGTGTGTGGCTTCTCAGAATGACAAGTAAACAATAAACATTAAATGTTGTCAAGTAGCTTCAACAAAAAGTGTTTCCATGCATGTGCAAATAGGGAGATGTGCTGTAGCCAGCGCCAGATCACAGAAGCTTGTGGGCAATCACATGGGCATTGAGTAGAAAGCCCTCAACCTGCCAGATTTGCCTTTTTCTCCCCTCCTTCAGGCAAGTTGACAGGAAATCTCTCTCTGTGATTGAATATGCAGTGTCCCTTTACTCTCTTTTTGGCTGCTTACTTAACAAGACACTTGAAGAAATTATTGGAAAAAATAGACCCTGTTTAGATTATTATAGTGGCGGAACCTTTTTAAAACCAAAGAATGCAGGACCAGAATTCATAGTGTGTATTCACAATAAAAATGGAACTCTCTTTCCATGCTATAATGACAGCACAAAAATAAATACCTGGGTTATTTCTTATTTCCTCCTTTCCATGAATCAGAAACCCCCAAACTCCGATGCCCACGAGGGCCAGGCGATTTACATAAATGAGTGAGGCAGCTGGGTGTAGGATGGGTGTAAGTGTGTAGAGAGGTGGAGGCTTAATTAGGATGGTGGAGAGTGTACACCTATCCAAAAGGTACGTCCATTCTCTAACCTGTAAAATCTGTCCTTCCTAAACAAAACACATCTCCAGCGAAAATTCAGCCCACAGACTAGATGTAGCAGGACCTTTTTTTTTATATGGATGCAGTTAAATTAAAAGTAATCGGAAGAGCCTAAGAAAGCCAATATTAATCCAACCAGAGTTTCGGTTAAAAGTCCAAGTCAGGTGTATCCTAAATGAGATAAAGATCTCCCTACTTTTCACTTCCCACAAAATAAAGCAAACAGTAATGGATCATAAAATGACTGAGTGTTTAAAAAATAAATACAAGATAAAAAACTAATAAAATCACTGAGTGTTTTAACTGCCCAAACCATGTATTTGAATAATTATGCTCTCATCTAGTTGTGATCTTTATAGTAACTTCAACTATATATTGTTTCCATGTACTAGGCATTTTGATTAAAAAAAAAACAAAAAAACAGGTCTTTGCAGAGGAAAAAGAAAATAACAATAATCTACATACATGTACTTTGAACATCTGGGTTGGTAATAAACTTCCAATTTCATCTTTTAGTGAATGCAACATATATTTGCTCCACGAGGAATCAAATGTGAAATGACGTCTTTGCCAAAAGCTAAGCATCCTGCTCGGACCTCAGCTCTTTACACTAATCTTAGCACCAGGTACCCAGCAAATATAACTTCAGTGCTTGGGTCTAAAGAGCTATGTTTTCCAAATGAAGAAGTAAAGAGCTATAATGAGCTAGTTTCCTAAAACAGGTCAAAGTTTATTCATATATATTACCAATTTTCATTTTAATGATTTGGTTATTACAATGATTCTCTGAAGATGGTTCTTTTTTTACATTGACAAGGAGAATGAGACTCAGGGGACTCAAATGACGTGCGATAAAGAAGGCTCTAAAAACTTGCTCTAGTCACACAGGTTTTTATTTTCCTTAACCTATACTGATTTCTTAAATTTGAGGGGGAAATATTGTGCTTATGACAGTTCTTCAAGGTATGGGTTCCCATTTTCTGTTAATATTATTTATAATAAATAAATAAAAATGGTAGTCACTGTCACTGCAGTGACAAGTCCAGACTCATATAGAAACACTTAGATGTCGTCATTTCCTTGTGCTCCTTTATTAAATGTAAGTATAACACAACTAGTGAGTCAAGAGACATATTGCTCTCACTTTCCTTATGCCCCCTTGGCAGATTTTAATCAGTGATTGTGGAAGAAAGGGTAGTACACTGAGAAGAAAGGGAAACGGGGGCTGGTGTCCAGCTGGTGAAGTTGGCACAGAAAGGGCTGTGCGGACTGATGGGGAAGAGAAGCTGACAGTCCCCACCTCCCCGGGGGTTCGGGTGAATAGAACTAAGAGTAACTGCATAAGGTTCTGGACTCTTGCTTGTAAAATCCATGCACTTTAGTCATTGGCCTAAACAAAAAAAAGCAACCATCCTCATGAGGAACCCAAATAACACCTTTAATTCAGTAGGAGAAGCTGTTGCCACTTCAGAGACAACAAAAATTAACAAAGAGACCTCCTCAATGATTTTTGACTTTTGCCTTATTTTCCTTCATATTTCTGCCTTCCCCTCCGTCTTCCTGTATCATGCACAAATACCCTGTTTGGTTTCTTTTTTCTTTTTCTTTTTCTTTTTTTTTTCAATGTGAATTTTAGTTTCATCTATTTCATTATACTTAAATTTTTAATTTTGCATAGATTAAACTCTCCATTAATATCTTTAGGAGAGATTTTTTTCATAGAATCTCTTGAATGAAAAGCACTCTAAATGTCATAAATAGATGCTATTTCTGAGGAGCTAAAACACAGGTTTTGGAGCAACATCAAGTTTGATTCATTGCTATTTCTGACACTTCCTCTAAGTCCAAACTCTTACCACTTAGTAGCCATATGACCTTAGTTATGAAAACTTCCTGTGCCGCCTCTCTAACCTGGTGATAATAAGAATAAATAATTTTCTGAGCAATTGAAACTTAGAATATAAACCATGTAGCACAATGTCTGACAACACATAGTAAATTGCTATAAAATGTTTATTATTACCCCTAATATATGTGTGACCTTATGCAAGTTACTCAAACTTTCTAAGATTCTAATTTTTATCTGAATATTGGACTAAAATAACTTCCTTCATAGGTGTATTGTAAATTCTAACCAATGTGGTCGATGTAAAGCAGAGTTGCTGACAAATGCAATCATCCAGACAACTCTAGCAGGTAAGTGATACACTGCCTGTGCAAACCCCAAACCTAGACCTCTTCATCTTTAAGGCCTTCACCTTCATCTCATCTCACCAGCTTTCCTTTACACTCATGTCTGGGATCTTGTCAACATTTGGAAGAGAGAGGTCTCCAAAGTTTCAGGTTCTAACATCCCCACTCTGATTACAGCTTTCTTTGCCCTGTGATTGCTCTCTTTGGTAAAACTCTAACTTCTGATCTAGTTGTTAGCCTTCCTGCCCTCATACCACAGGGCCACACCATGGCAAAGACCGATCCCACTAGAAAGTCATAATTTCCAACTAGTTTCCAGAATTTCCAACTAATTTCCAGCCACTATCAGAACTTGATAGTGGCTGGCAGACTTTTTATTCTCCAGGTCAGTGTTCTCTCTTATGCCTTTTGGTGATTTTTCAAATCATCTCCATTTTCCTCAAGCATTATTTATTGCTCTTAGATTACAACCTACTTAACAAAACAGCAGAAGTTTCTAAGCAAGAATTCTACCAGTATGAGCACAGGTAATTGAATAGGCACTCAAGTAACTTTCTAGAGAAGGTAATATATCCATTTCCTCCTTCTATACTTGCCAATCCCTTTCCCAGAGCCTGGAGTCTGGAGTCTGGGCTCCTGCTAGCTCTCAGATATCAACTATATCCCTTCCTGAAATTGAGGAGATGCTATCCCTCATCTAAGAATAAAGAAAGCTAATCTCTTCATCTGGACTCTTACCCCATTTTCCTTCTTTCCTCTCAAGGACTTTGCTCTACTTGTCTCTTCTTACTACTGACTTTTTCTCTACAGAGTTGAAATAGGTTCAGTTTTCTTTAATATTGACAGAAAAAAGTCCTTCTTTTGTACATTAAAGATGGCCACAAATTCTGTTCCTCTTTACTCAATGAGTCCTGCTAACTCTACTTCATTAGTATATCTTGATTTCAATCCAATCAGCCCATCTTCATTGTAACCATATCTCATTATCATCTCTTCCTCAGTTACAGACTTGCCTCCAAACTGGTCTTCCCACTGCCAGATTTGCTTCTCTCAAACACATACTTTGCCTTCCATTGAAAATAATACTTCCAATAAAAAATATGGTCATATCACTTCCTTTTTTGAATCCCACTAATGACTTCCCACTGCCCGAGAATAAAGACCAAATGTCATAGCATGTCATAGCATGTCATTTCCTTCTATGTCCTTTGGTTATTTTATTAGACCTGAAAATTGGCAGAAAAAAACTATCCATTGCTAAATGTAAAGAAGAGGCTGCATTGAAGAGGACAGGAAAGGTGAAGGTGTGAGCGGGAGCTAAATGGACCCACAGAACTGCCCATGGGAAGGAGGGATGTTGTGGGCATAGGAGGGGAAAGAAACACTCTCATACCAGGGAGCCTGCACAGGGAAGAGGAATTCCCATAACATGTGGCTTTGAAAACCAGAGGAGCCAAATTCCATGAGTTCTTACAATCAGTTCTTAAATCATGAGTTCTTACAATTTTAAGTTTTTAAGCAAGGCTTAAAACATGGAACTTTAAAAATCAGCAGGCTCATGGGAGAGCTGAGAGGACAAGAGGAAACAGAGTCCCTGCTCTTAAAAGGACAGCACAACAGAAGGGTCCAGCTTCAGTGCAGCCCTGGGGAAGTGGGCGGAAGGGAGCTGGCTTATTGCTGAACGACAGGACAGACTATTGATGCACTAGGCGACCTTCCCTTCCCAGATCAGTGTGCCTCTTCGGTTCACAGATGGAGAATTCATGACTCAGAGGCACTTACCTGGATTGGGAGGAGAGAAGATGGTAATTCAACGGAATAACTAGGTGTGGAGAAAGGCTCTTACACATCAGACTTACCCCTTACATGTTGTTATCAGTAATCTGATGGGAAAAAAAAATGATAAACTGACACTAAAATTCTTACAGAAACGCAAAGAATCCAGAATAACCAAAACAATCTTGGAAAAGGAGAACAAAGTTGGAAAATTCAACCCACCCAACTTGAAAAGTTAAGCTAGAGTAATCAAGACAGTGTGATACTGGCTTAGGACAGATCAATAGGTAAATGGCATAGAACTGAGAGACCAGAAATAAACCTTCGCATATATGGCCAATTGATTTTCCTGAAAAACATTGCCAAAATAATTCTATGGGGGAAGAACAGTATTTTCCAACAAACGGTGCTGGCACATGAAAGACAAGGAAGTTGGGTCCTTACATAACACCATATTCAAAATATAATTCAGAGTAGATTAAAGGCCTAAATATAAGTGCTAAAACAAAACTCCAAGAAGAAAATATAGGCATATCTTTATCACCTTGGATTACACAATGGTTTTTTACTTATAACACCAAAAACACAAGCAACAAAAGAAAAGACAAGTAAATTGCACTTCATTGAAATTAAAAACATTAGTACATCAAAGGACACCATCAAGAAAATGAAAAGAAAACCTGGAGAATGGGAGAAATATTAACAAATCATATATCTGATAAGGGACTTGAATACAGAATATATAAAGAACTCTTACAACTCAGCAATAAAAAAGGATAATCTAATTTAAAATGAGCAAAAGACTTAAATAGACATTTCTTCACATAAGTTATACAAATAGCTAATAAGCACGTGAAAAGATTTCAATATCATTAGTCATCAGAGAAATGCAAACCGAAACCACAAAGCAATACCACTTTGTACCCACTAGGATGGCTATTAAAAAAAAAAAAAAAAATACAGAAGATAAGTTTTGGCGAGGGTATGAAGAAACTGAAACCCTCATACTCAGGAATATGAAATGCTACAACATGGATGGACCTTGAAAATTGTATGCTAAGTGAAAGAAGCCAGACACAAAAGGCCACATATTGTATAATCCCATTTATATGAAATATCCAGAACAGGCAAATCCATAGAGACAGAAAGTAGATTAGCAGTTGCCCAGGTCTGGGAGGAAGGGGGAGTGGAATACCGGGTTTCTTTTTAGGGTGATGAAAATGTTCTAAAATTAGATTGAGGTGATAGTTGCAAAACACTGTAAATGTACTAAAAACTACTGATTCGCACATTTTAAAGGGGTGAATTTAATGTCAATTGCAACTTCATAAAATAAAGAGCAGTATAAAAGGAAAAAAGAGAGAGACAGCACAACAAATAGCCCTGTGGAAATATAGCATAGTGGCAGCAGTTTGAGGGGCACCTGGGTGGCTTAGTTGGTTAAGCATCTGCCTTTGACTCAGGTCATGATCCTAGGGTCCTGGGATCTAGTTCTGCATTGGGCCCCCTGCTCTACAGGGAGTCTGCTTCTCCTCTGCCCCTCCTCCTACTCATTCTCACAATCTCTCTTTCTCTCAAATAAATAAAATCTTTAAAGAAAAAAAAAAAAAAGAAGAAGAAGCAGTTTGAAAAATGCCTGGAGTATATGGGAGGGAGATGTGCTTACTAATCTCAGAGCATGTGCTAGAGGGGCAGGGATTGTTGGGAGACTTCTCTAGGAACAAAGGACATAGTGGACACCATTTTATTCCCATGTCCCCGAGCATAAACATAGAGGACAACTGCCAGAACCAGCATGGCACCAACACTTGCTACTTAACTTTCCAATAGCAAGCCCTGCCCCGGGTTCTCCTGCAGACATGCCCCCTCCAACCAGGCCTCAACTCCAGGTCCCCTCCCAGAACAGACCTGCAAATCTTGCTAAAACCACGTGTCCCAACCCCACACACTTCAGAGGATGCACCCCCTCCAACACAATCTGCCTCAGTCCCCAGCAGCTTCAGGTCCCCTCCTCCCTGTGAGGGCCTTACTGGCACTGGGAGCCCTGCCCCCATATTCTTCTGCAGTATGGTGCCACTGCATCTCTGGCAAATGTCTGGTCTGATTCAACTTAAGCTCAAGGTGGCTTCAGACTGGCCCACTAATACCATTGGGACCAAACACTGCCCACAAGAGGCAAAGAGTCACTGCAGACAACTGGACTGAAGGCAAATACAGCTCAGCCACAGCAGCAGGGGGCATACAACACACATAGGAGACCCTCTGAAAAGCCAGGTTCTGGTAAAAGGAAACATTGCTCTGCAGGGCACTACTGGACCTCTTCTTCATAAGGTCCCTACTTTCAAGAGCAGAAGACATAGCCAACTTTCCTTACACATAGAAACAGACACAGAGAGTAAGACAAAATGAGGAGACAGAGGAATATGTCCCAAATGAAAGAACAGAACAAAATAACAGCAAGAGACCTAAACAAAACAGAGGTAAGTAATATGCTTGATAAATAAAATAATGGCGATAAAGATTCTTACTGGACTGGAGAAAAGTGTAGAGGACCTCAGTGAGACCCTCAACAAAGTGATAGAAAACATAAAAAAGAGCCAATCAGAAATAAGGAACTCAGTAAAAGAATTAATTTATTTCCACCAGATAGAATTAATAGTAGACTAGAGGAAGCAAAACACGTCAGTGAGCTGCATGACAGAGTAATGGAAAGCAATCAAGTTCTACAGGAAAGAGAAAAAATAATAAAAAATTAAAATAGACTTAGAGAACTCAGTGGTACCATCAAGTATAATAACATTTGTATTATAGGGATTCCAGAAGGAGGAGGGAGAGAGGGAAAAAAGCAGAAAATTACATGAAGAAATAATAGCTGGAAACTTCTTAAATCTGGGAAAAGAAACACAAATCCAGATCCAGGAGGCA
>CM052895.1:55263051-55473646 GCA_028534135.1 Potos flavus
GGTGCCCAAGATGGTAACAAGTTTTAATGAAGATGGTAGAAAAATTGGAAATGTTGTAAATTACTAGTACAAATGCAAATCAGTGCAGTCATGTTGGAAAACAGTTTGACAATTCCTCAAAACATTATAGAGTTATCATGTGACCCAGCAATTCTACTCCTATGCATATACCCAAGAGAAATGAAAACATATGTTTATACAAAAACTTGTACACAAATGTTCGTAGTGGCATTATTCATAATAACTGAAAAGTAGAAGTAACCCAAATTTCCATGAACTGTTGAATGAACAAACAAAATGCAGTATAGCCATATAATGGAATATTATTAAGCAATAAAAAGAATGAAGAATTGATTATGCTACAATATGATTGAAACTTGAAAGCATTATGTTAAGTCAAAGAAGCCATGGATTCAAAAGACCACATATGGCAGGATTCCATTTATATGCATTGTCCAGAATAGGCAAGTTTATAGAGATAGAGTAGATTAGTAATTGTTCAGGGCCGGGGTGAGATGATAGCGATTTATGTGATTATATTGCCCCCCACATGCACAATCCAGAGTAATCTACCTATCTCTAGGTCCTTAATTTTAACCACATTTTGCCATGTAATAGAACAGTTTCACAGGTTACAAAGATTAGGACATGGACATCTTTGTGTGTGGGGGTACCATTATTCAGCTTACCATTTTGCCAACTGAAGCTTGTATTTTGGAAATTCTTAGACTGGATCCCTAAATTTTAGAATAACTGCATAAATACAATTGACTACCAAAAGATTTTAGATGTGATATGGAAGGAGAGAGATTCAAAGAATCCTCTGGAGTGAAACAGTTGTCTGAGTACCCTCACTCAACACAGTTCATCAAATATTCTTTTAGGAATTAATTGAAAACTCCACTCCAGGTTGGTGTGAAACGCATTAAAATCACCTTATCCTCTTAATGGGCCACTGAATTTGAAGAAATGCTCTGGATACAAATATAACCTGAACCAGGTTTCTGTTTCTGAGACTAAGGGTGATGTGATTCAGTAACCTAAAGTTTCCTCTTACTTAAACATGGAAATTATGGCTCATGTAGCCATGAGTCTAGCTGACAGGGATTAGTCATCCCTACATCACTGCCCTTTATGCGTCCTCTGCAACCTTCTATGAATGAGACATATATCAGATAAAATTTTATTGGTTCCTAAATCATATCCTTTACATTTCAACATTTTTGTTGTAGATGCTGGATATGAGAAGTGGCCAACGATACTACAAATGCCTTGGAAGGAAAGAACTCCATGGAGTAGGAATGATAGAATTATTTTCCATTGTTCTTGGAGATAATTTTTTTTCAACCCACTTGAGTCATTTTTTCTTTTCTGGTCAACATGCCTTCATATTATGTAGAAGAAGGAAATATTACTTCATGAAAGGCAAGTCAAAAGTAGTAAAACAAATGCTTTTAAGAAGTTTGGGAGTATAGTGTTTAATAGACACATATGGTCACACTTTTTTCTTCAGCAATTTTTTCTTCTACAGACAAGGCTTGAAAAGTCCATTTGGCTCCTTTTTCACCCCACTATTATAACTTTTCACAGTTCATTGGAATTTAGTGTCATTACTGGTAAGCAAAGATAGATGTCCTAAAAAGTTGATGAACACTGTAAATTATTATGTGATCGGTTGACAGTGTTTATGTTCTACATTATGTTTGTTCTATTCCCCATTAATTGCCTTATTAAAATGAAGTAAGGCAAAGTTGTACTGTGTCATAGTCAACCCACTCTATAAGTAAAAGGAAGGAAATGTCAATGTGCAAGAAGGCATATTTAGGGCTCATGAACAAATGATTAAAGTAGATTTTTTCAGATAAAAGATAGAGGCAATAGGGATGCCTGGGCAGCTCAGTAGGTTAAGCTTAGGACTCTTGATTTCACTTCAGGTCATGATCTCAAGGTTGTGAGATCAAGCTCCATTATCAGGCTCCACACTCATTGGGAAGTCTGTGGAGATTCTTTCTCTCCCTCTCCCTCTCCCTCTCCCTCTCCTGCTGCCCCTCCCCTACACTCTCTCTCTGTCTTTCAAATAAATTAATTAATTTTTAAAAAAAGATAGAGGCAATAATATTCTAAAAGAAGATTTGGTCAAATTATGAAGAGCTTTGATTACTGGGGTCAGGAATCTAGAGTTTATTTTGTAAATCAGTGATTCCTTAGAATGATTTATTTGAGATCTTCAAAAGTATGGACACTGGCAGAGCTGATAATTAGCTGGTATTTAGGGCCGTTCTGTCTTTTTGCAGTCAGTGTCCATGCTGGTTAGTCAGCAAAGTTCTGTTTGTTGGTGTTCTGTCATGTTACTTATCAAGTTCTTGGAATATCAGCCCGCAATGTTTGGTCCCTCCCCCACCCCCAAAAGTCTGTTTCATTTGGTCTGGGAGAAGCTGGGCATAGGACGCTCTAAAGACTCCCCGGGTGATTCTAATGTGAAGACAGGATGGGGAAACCCAACAGGTAAGTTTTCCAATACGAGAGTAACATGATGAATACATGGTTTTAAAGGAACAGTTAATCTTGAATATATTGAAAGAGTAAAGAAATTGAGACAGGGAAGTTATCCATTCACTAATTTGACAAATAATTATTATGTGTAAATTTGGGGCACTGAGCTACAGTGTCAATCCAGATGAATAAATGGAAAAGGTAGTGCCAGAAGGAAGGAATGGACTTTGTAGATATCAAGATCAAACACGTAGTACTATAGGGGGTTGGGAAAGGAGAGGACTGAAAGAAAATTAAGAGGTGGAGATAATTTCAGGGACATGATGGATTCAATGGAAAATACATTAGATTTCAGGTAAAGGAAGATAATCCAAGATCATCTAATAGGCCTTTGGAGGAGCACTAGTGGGAATTTTGAAGTAATTTTGAAGGCAGAAGTATTAATTTCAGAATCATCCATGTAGAGACAGTAATTAAAACCACTCATGTGACTGAGATGAAATATTATGAGTTATAAAGAAAATAGAATGGAGGGCTAAGAACTAAGTTTTGGAAAAGGAGTAAGGGAAGACACAAGCAGAGAACCTAGATAAGGTAGAGTCAAGGAAATTAAGAGAAGGGAGATTTTTGCATGTTGAGAGAAGTCAACAAAAATTCAACTGAGGAGGCCATTGAACATTCCTACAAAGAGCCTCAGATTTTTTTCAAAACTCATATAATGGCATCAGAGGTGAAGCAACCAAAGGCCAGTTTCTATTATTTAGCTTTACTGGCATCAAAATGATACTGCCTATAATTCAGTTCTTCTTGGTTAAATATACATCAAAAAGTTGACAAGACAGCCAAGGATGACTAGTGGATGACAAGTGAAATTTGGACAAATTTAATATAAATATAATTGGCATAAACTGTGAATATCCAAAAAATAAGAACACTAAGAATATGACAACTAGTCTGGCATCAAAATTCAAGATTGAAATCGCTGTTTTTCACTAAGGGCTAACAGCCCAACAATGTATCTAAAATACTGAGTTCCAAATGATAATCGACTTTTCTAATAGCACTCACTCACGGAAATTGGGGAACAATTGAATTACCTATATAATTTCTAACTCCACCCAGACTAACAAGTCTCTAGACTGAATCACTCCAGATGACCCTTTTCTCAACTTAATCCATGGTGTAGTAGATCTAATTTCCTCTGGAAGGAGCACCAAAAGACAGACGTTCTGGCACTACTTCTGTCTTAACTTATTGTGGGATTCTTTGTGTCCAGTTTCCTTGCTTGTAAATGTACTTCGAATACGCAAAGCAAACTGGAAAATGACTCAAAGAAAGGGCCATCTTTTTCATTTCAGCTCATGAAAATCTATCTGGATTTGGTGGTTATAGTTTTTGATCTTTAGCTCTGAAATTTTTCAGTGTTGTATTCCTCTTAATCTTTTTTTTTTTTTTAGTTACTGTTACTAGTTCTGCAGAGGGGACTGAAAGGAAAGACATTAAGTGACTATATTAAATCCTATTCAATAGAATTTATTGAGCACTTACTTCAGGTTCAGCTCCACAGAAGACATAAAACAAATACCTGCCCTGTCCTTGATAAGCTATCCATATATTTGGAGGAGATGAGATCAATATGTAAGCAAGTATTAACTTACAAAATTAATCAGTGAATGATTAAGGACCCCAACATAGCAAATACAAGAGATACAGTTCATAAACACACAAACAAACAAAACCAGTAAGCCTTCAAAGCATTCTCGAAAGGCATCAGGGAGAATTTGGTCCTGACTCTGAATGAGTAGGTTTTGAGTAAACAGAGAGGGAAAGCCACACCAGAGAAGGAGAACCAATTAAGCAAAGGTATAGAGGCTGAAAAGGGCTGGGACAATTCAGAACAGACCATTCTAGAAAGACAATCTAATCCCTGCCTCAGAGATTTCCATGCTAGTTAGCTTTCTGGTTCTTGACTACTTCCATTTATGACCTTATAAAGAATTTTAAGTGGGCAGAAGACCATGAGTTGAGAATCAGAGAAGGAAAGGAGCATAACTTGCACTGTACTTTAGCGGGACATCCTTTACTTACTTCATTCAGCATTAATACAGAGCTGTTCTCCCCAGACAACTAGGCATGATTCTAGGAGGGTTCACATATGAACTCATTTAATCTTCATAACAACCACATAATATAGGCACTATTTTAATTCCCTTTTTACAGAGGGGAAAACAGAGGCAAACAGAGATTAAGTACTTTGTGTGAGGTGACAGAACTCAGTAACAGATGGGGCTAGAATTTGAACTCAGACATTCTGGCTTCAGAACCCTGCCTCTCATGCAGAACTGGGATATGTAGGGTGGGGTCATATTTGAGAGGGTTTTGGAACACAGACATAGGCATTTGTATTTTACTCTAAGAGCAGAGGGAAATCCATGAAGGTTTTGACATTTGACTAACATGATAAAATTCATCTGGCACTGATGCAGAATTCCCTGTAGAGGGGAAACTGCTGCCATATTATTTTTCTCTCTCTTTTTTTTTCTACTGTGCAGTTTCAAATGTGCTGTGTAATTGACAGACGTGAATCTGGCCCACAGTGACGGTTTAGCGGAGGTACTCTAGCTTTGGAGTGACACTTGTCTCCATGTTCCAATGTTTTAAGTTAAACCATGGAAACATAACACAAGTGCAAGGTAGTGATTAGTCAAGTCTACTTTTTCAGTATGGCTTAAAGCACCCACGCTAAAGCTACTTTGAAAGGAATCTCGCCGCTTGCCTGTCTGCCTGCCCTCTTCTCGGCTTCCACGAAGTGTTATATTTTCCCCAGCTGCCAATGCCTTTTCAAGCTGAGCTTGCATGCTACACTTCCATGAGGCCATGTGGGCAACTGATCAGGAAAGGTCTTGGTGCATCCAATTAAAAACTGTTCAACAAACATAAAAATTCAAGCACTCTAAGACTAAAATCAAATCCCTGGTGGGTTGTTGATAGACTTGTTATTAAAGGTTTGCCAAGCTTTAATAAGACTGATAACAAGAAACCGCAAATCTCTTCAAACTATCCTGTAAACATTTGGATAGGACTGAAATTAAGAATACGGAGTACATGCATTTCACTGATCTGTTCTTTTTAGCCGGCTTTCATGTTACAAAATCAGCAACATATGTCGGCAGATCCAATTGACCTTCAAGCCAGAGTTTGAACACCTTAGGTGTATGTCACCTCATATCTGGCTTTGATCTGCTGTAAGAAAGAGAAATATAATTATTAGCACATTGTTCTGTGCAGCTGACAGAGCATCTGGTATTTTAGAAATGCTGTTGAGATGCCTCAATTGATTTGAAAGTCAGTTATAAGGAAGCTTGGAAAAGATGCAACATCTTTACAGCATTAGTAATTAAGAGAAATCAGAAGCAAGTTTGATCAGCATAAAGTTACAGCTGAAAATAAGATATCTAAGCATGATTAAGGAAAGAATTAATTTAAAAAACGATAGCACATAAGGCTCCCTAAGAATGATTAGTCAAGTATCTTCCTGGTATAGACAATTTAATTACATTTCCTTATTGCAGTACCACCATCCACCTGACTCTGGTGGCTGAATTTCCATCATGAGCTATTATGTCGGAGTTTCCATTATAAACAGTCATTTCTGAGGTTTAAAATCTCAGCCATTTCAAATTGCTTCAGATTTTGACTTGGCATATGGGCTGTTAGTCCAGCTGCCATTATGTAAAAGAAAAAAAAAAGTATTTGAAGTCTTTCAAGACAGTTCTGAATAAAAAATAAAAGTATACAATTTTCATGCTTCTTTCCTCAATCTCTAGTCTAAAAGAAATGTGCACAGAGTTAGTCTAAAAATGTTTCAATACTGGTTTTGATCCAAATGAATGAAAAATATCTCTATTCATTTGAATGGGGATTACTGTCATAACAAATATTTGAAAGGGGAGAAGAAGTGCAATGTTCTTTCAAAAAAGAAGACAAAACTACCTGTAAAATGTCTAGTTAGAAATGCTGGTTTTCATCCATTCCTTAGCATTGGAATAGTTTCTAGTTTATTTCTAATAGTACTAATCATTTCCTTAGGCAATTTTGCATTCATTTTCTGAAATTTTAGCAGTGTATTTAAAATTTTGCACCAAATTTAAAATGCTGGAATCTTATATATGTTTCATTTCTTATGTAATATTTTTCACTGATAATATACTTATTGACAAATTGAGGCACACTTTTGATTTGGTGATTCTTAAAGACCACTTATTTTTTCTTATGAAAATAATGCCAAGTGCCAATATCACAGTACTATTCACCTTGCTTAGTAAAGCACTTCCATATTTGTGGTTGAGAAAGAATTATAGTTTTTTGGTCAACTGTTGGTTATGCGTTTGTGTCTTATCCACATTACGACATATACAAGGTAAACACTTAATTCAGTTATGGCCATTGTCTGCCTTCCTTTCCCCAGGTATGATTGATGTTTATAGGAAATAGAAAGTAATACTGACACTGATTCTCATCTTTCAAGAAAACTTCTGCATGTAAACTTGTGAAGGTTTTTAAAACTGGATAATCTCTGATGTTGACTTAGGTCCTCACATTCTATACTGTGAATACATATATCATTTAAAATATAACACTTTAACCTGGAGGATATTATTCATGTTGTGAGGCAAACAACATGCAGTGGTCTTTGAACTGTTAAATTAAGAGGTGCAAAAACTTGAAAAAATTATGCAAAACTAAGGAGTTAATGCTGGTTCCAAATGTAGCCTTTAGGCAATGTGAAGTGTAGCTTTTGTGAACTCATAAGAGATAAAACTAAGTTAATCTTAGAGTTTTCCTTGCTTTCTAAAATATCAAATGAATTGATGCACACTCATCAACAAAATTTCTACCCTCAATCAGTTTTGGAGGGAAGGGTCCCTCACCTAATTACCTGTCTACCCACCCCACTCCTGCCCCCTACAGACTCATATTTACACACATAAGTGAGTGACAGAGGATCAGATAAAAATTTTGTGAAGAAGTCCATATAGAATCAGTGATACTCTGAAACTCAAAATTTGTGGCGTAGATGTTTGACATGGTAAGAAGAGGTGTGACTTGTGGCCTCCACTCTCTAAAAGTTATAATTTAAAAACTTAGAATATATAGCCCAGACTAATGTCGGGGCTGGTCTATATTACAGAGGCTCTTGGGCACTCTGGATCCTATTTGACAGTACAAATAGCCATGCTTTTCATAGAGCATGACTATCTCCTGTGTTCAACCGCATTTACTAAATATTTACTATTTTTCAAAGACCAGATACACATACACAGATGTATAAAATAGGGGCCTTAAAAAAAAATAAAATAAAATAGGGGCCTTACCCTCAAGTCACTAGCAAGTCAAAAATTGGTCATGGTAGATGTTGGGAATGAGGTGTTCCAAGGGATTAAATTTCCCTGACATCACTTTGGGGGGGATTAGGAGGACTTAAACTGCATGCTGTATCCTCCATGGTTTATTGTAGGGGGCAAAAATAAACAGCAAATACAAAGAGCAACTTTTGGAAATTTGGTGGCACCTTTATCATTATTAAACATGTGATCATTCTTGAGTAATTTGACACAGAGGTAGAAATTAGGCTAGCTGACATTTGTCTAAGAGAACTGCCCCAAAAGGGAAGATGGATGGGAGAAAAAGATAAATCTGACAGAAAAATAGTAGACTCTATTTTCTAAACAAATACAAATCATTTATCTGACACACACTATTTTCGCATAAACCTCTCAATCAGCATGGATACTCGGAAACAAGATTTGTGTATTTTATTTCAAAGTAAATATTGTAATTTACAATCTTAATACCCCAACAAAGCATATTCAATCTAATTTTTTAAATATTGTAAAGCCTTCTATAATAAAATCATTTATTATGGTCAGATCCTTAAAGCTAAACTAAAGCAACTATCTAGTGAATTAGAAGATATCTGGTGGGGAGGAGGGATAGGGTGGCTGGGTGATGGACATTGGGGAGGGTATGTGCTATGGTGAGTGCTATGAATTGTGTAAGACAGATGATTCACGGACCTGTACCCCTGAGGCAAATAATACATTATATGTTAATAAAAAAATAATAAATAAAAAAAGAGGATATTTGGGGACGTCTATTGGGCTGTCTATATAACCAATTCAACATAAACATGCTAAGATCGTTAGACCCACAAAACAACAACAACAAAAATAACTGAGATCATTCTTTTTTTTTTTTTTTTAGCTGAGATCATTCTTATCTGACAATTATTTGCCAGGTTTATACAGATAACTTCTTTAAGCTCCTTTTGAAAGCACTTTTTCATAAATATGGTGATCGTCTCTCTAACTCCAGTATTCGCATGAATTGTTCTCTTTGCACACATCACAATTTCAATATGGAAATTCAACTGTTTATTAAAAGAGAGAGCAACCAAATTTCAGAAAGCCATTTTAAAATAAATGATTGACCCACACTACATTAATATCTAGTATATTTCGTATTGCTTGAAAGAAGGTTTTATAGTATTTTTCATTTTCCTTCCATTTTAATGAGTTTCCTTAAGCTCTTAGCTTTATGGAAGAGAAATATCCAAGCTTTTTTCTCACCAAAGGAACCTAAATGATGAGTGTGGTACAAAGAATTGATGAAATCACGTTGCCAGAGTGATGAGTTGAATGAAAGGAAGGAAAAGAAAAGGAAAGTTTTAGCCTCCACCTCTGTTCTACATCATGCCAGTGTGCTCACGTGTCAGCACATCGTCCTTAATTCAAACCTTTGAGATGAGGTATGAGTCCCTTCAGGAGTCTCAGATGAGGAAGCTGAGACTCAGGTCCAAGTCTACTGGAGGTCACACAGCTAAAACAAAACAAAACAAAACAAAAACAAAACAAAACAAAACAAAACAAAACACGGAGGATCAAAATCCTGGATAGACCTTAGTTGGAATCCGCCTAAGCACAACCTGAAGCAAGGTGATTCTGAATCTGAGAGCTTAGAAACTAAAGTGATGGCTATACATCATAAAGGGAGACAATTTTGGTTTGAACAAGGACATCTGGCCCAAGACAGCAAACAACAAAGAAGCTACTGGAGGGTCCTCACAATTATTTTTTAGAGAACAAAAACAGAGTCTATACCTATTTTGCCATTCACATTCTTCACATCCTGTACTTTCACCAGCTGCAAATTTAGGGATGGTTTTTGAAAACTGCCTCAAAGCAGTCTTAAAAATAGATGTATCTGATTGGCTCCTTTGAGTATTTATAGTGTTCTACTGTTATCTGATGATGTCAGGTTCACTAGAGTTTTGTGGGATTTGCTTCCATGGAGACAATCTCTAAAAGCCCTCAATTCTAAAAATGAACTTCTCCTTAAAAATGTGGATCATTTACCTACCGTTTCCCCACCCCTAATCCAAAGGTTTCTTTGGTTCGCTCCCCATTTTGCATACTAAGTATACCTGAACTCCAAATTCCTACCAATTCTTTCTCTGAGGAGGAGATTTCTACTAAATTGTCCAGAAAATTCTGTAGAAATAAAGGGCCAGAGAAAGGAACTGACCAGTTCTTTATCATCCAATAATGCAACAAGATTGACAATAACAGACTGTGATAGTCATATCATTGGGATCAAGGATAGAGTTACCTGGCTAACTTGAAGTCTCTGACTTTTAATGAAAGAAAACATCAACATTTCACAAGAGATGAGACTCTAAGTATCCTTTGGGTATATTTTACAAAACTCCTCTTTCTATGGTGCAATTATGGTGTATATACTTTAATGACTAGGCATTTAATCCAATAACAAATTACTAGCTTTATAAAATTGTATGGCCCCTTTATAGGTGAAGAAATTGCTAAGTTGCAAATAATATTATCATGTATCTGTTGGGCTCATGTGAGTTCCTCTCAAACTAGAAAAGATCCCAATTATTAACCTAAGATTAATCCCATTCTTTCTACCCAGTGCTTGTTGTAATGCCCATGGATGTGTGTCATAGCTGCCATCTTAGATAAAATGCTCCCTCTGAACAACACCCAAATATGCCTAAAATTGCAGACGACAGTTGTGAGCTTTTTTGCCTGCTTATCTGTCTGCCTTAGATGTGACCCTAAATTAGGCCTCAGAAGGTATAGTGTTTAATACAGATTTCGGGCACAATATACCTTCTCACAATTAGTTGAAAGTGCTGTTTTGTAATTAAAGGGTGAAGTGGGGCATGATGAACATATGGAAAAGGAGACCCTTAATAAGTGATGGAGCCTTCAAAAGAAATTGCTAATTAGTATGCATTTGATGTGCACTATACCAATTTTAAGACTTTGCCTTGAATAAATTGCTATGTTGGGTGTTCGAAGGAGTGGTGAGATTAGCATTTACAAAGGGGGCAATTTTCTGTCTTCTTGACTCTGTTAAATGGAGGAAATAACTTCCAAGACTGGAGCAGTAGTTAGCCCATCAATCATTCTCACAGCTGGAAACTGGGGATCCCAAATGCGGAGATCAGTTAATCCGTCAGCTAATAAGTTCATAGTGGCACCATATGGCGCAGGGCCACTCCACACTGGGACAAGGACAGAACTGTTTACATAGGCATGCTGCTTTCTCAGGTAGCTCCCTGCTGACAGAACCCTTTGTTCTGAAGGATCAATTTACTTTGCACAGTAAATTGACTGAATTGGTCAGTTCAGAGCATATAATTGTTGGCTAATCCTGTGGAATCATGTCTCATCCTTGTGAGGGGGACAAAGAGGTGCTGCCCATGGCCTGGTCTAGGGCATCATCCTGGGGCTATTCTCACCAGACAGGCTGGACACTGATTAAAGGACCAGTGGATGGTAGATATGTAGTGAGCATCGACTTCAAATGCCAAAAGAAAGAGAAACCCTGCCATACTCAGAAGGACTTTTCTGACTATCTTTACTCAACTGGTATCACAACTTAACTTGGAATAAAACAGTCGATCCAAGCAATTCAGGTGCAGACCCTTTTTCAAATACTCACCTGGAAGAATGAAAGGTACTCCTCCATCTCCAAATCTAATAAGTGACTGTACTCACGCTCATTTCTAAATTTACCTTCTATTTAAAAAAAAAAAAAAAAAAGGAAAGGAACTAAGAAAGAAAAAGAAGTTCAACAGATATGTTCAAAACAGCATGGAAACTGCAAGTGAAGTAAGAAACACATTTCTTAGGCATTGTGCAAAAGTGGCAGAGGCGTCCACTGTTACGCCTGTGTATGGGAAAATGCATCAGGGCTTTTCAGAGCAAACGAGAGCAGAATCTTCCCATCCCGTACATTGGTGTGAACCCTGTCGCTTTGTTCTATAGATGTGTTTGATCTGACTTTGTTTTATCCTTCTCACGTAAAAAAAAAAATAAAAGAAGAATAAATAAAATGAAAAAATTCCACCAATAGAGATAAATGTTGGACATAGTTCCCTCCAACTAAAGGTTTTCTTCAATAGCTAGTGTCAATAGAATCATTTCACATCAATGGTTTGAAAAGAGAATTGTGTTCAATAGGAACTGAAGCCATTTGGAGTTGCTGAGAGGACATTTGCTTATTAAATGTCTGAACAGTAATGAACTTTATACAACCACACCAAGAGTTTCCACCAATTAGGGAGCTATTGATTTCTTTAGTTATTTTATTGAGAATTCTGAGATAAGTGTAACCAGGAAAAATCCAGCAAGTTTTTGGTTAGATATGTGTGGTCTTAGGGGTTATCACAGTTTTTCTCTTCTTTAAAACAATTTATAGAAAGGAGCATATAATTTAATAGCAGTTGATGTATTTTACCATAAAAAACTCTAAAATTAACAATTCACAAATATCACCAGTGTATCTTCCGAAATTCCTATGTATCTGCAATGTTTCTCCTCTCACGGAATTTTTCATCTATTACTACCTCCACAATATTCAGCATCTTGCAGTATTAAAAAAAAATGCAAAACCAAGAAGCATTTGTATATTTTATTTTAGGAACTGCCATAATGAGAATAAGATAAAATATAAATAATGCTGTAGAAGCGCTTTTCGGTTAAACTTGTGAAATGGGGGAGAAAAAGAAGAAAATGTAAATTGTATAAAGAAAACATCTAAGCAGGAGTCTTATGTGAAAGCAGGCACTTTGCCAAAAGAACTCTTTTTAGAGAGCAAAAGGTCCTTTGTGATTTTTTGGTAAAATTTTCTTTCTTGAATGTTGCTATCAAATTGGATTCTCCCTCTCCATAGACTGCATCTGAGGCAAGCTTAAACCCTTTCTAAGTCATTCATGTGCCAATTTTTCATTTATTTAAATAAAATTTGCCCAAGTGTACACTCCGAAGTCTACTTGAATTCCCAGGCCCTGAATTACCAAGATCAAATCCATCCCCTCTGCCCTATCCTGAATCTAGACAAGCTCCGCCACACCCCCATCTTAGCATTTACCAGCCTGCAGAGGTAATATCAAAGCCCTTGCATTCAAAACTAAAAGATAGGACTCAGTCATTGAAATATATGTTTTATTTTGCCTATTCATGGCATACTGTGTAATTAGAATTAAGTAAACTTTATAAATTTAATAACTTCTAATTTTCAATGATCTTTAAGTTTAGGAGTGGGTTTAAAAAGGTTAAAATAATTATATTTCACCAAAATATTGTCGGCGTTTCTACCCATTTCTTTATTTTATGTGTACTCATGCCCTTCCTCTGCTGTTTAGACTCTCTATAGTAGTTATACTGGAAATCTCTGAAATTTTTCATAAACAGGGGATGCTCTTCACGTTTAGTGACAACATGTCTTAACTTTTAGGAGTGATTTTAAATTCATTATCTCTGAATCCTGACACAAAATCTTCCATGTTTAACCTTTTTATTTTTTAAATTAGCAAAAAATAAGAAACCAAGGGGAAATACAGGCTTTTTCTCCCCTTTGTCACTGCTGACCTTCTCCTCCCTGGGCCTTTCTCAGTGAAGACAAAGAATACTTCTCTCCCATCTCATTATAGTATGTCCCCTTAGAGGCTCTATCTCTTAAATACATCATTAGATGTGTTTTCTTTCTTCTATAGCTTCAGATTAAAGAAATGCTTGTTCAAGGGCTTTAGAAATTTGCTGTTTTTCAGAACTAGCTTTGGGTACATGAGTTGGTCAGTAGAGTTCCTCATAGATTAAGACAAGGTAAAGGTCAAGACCTCGGGCAATTTCTCCTTACAGTGGTAGCAATTTCTCTATCTACCCATTTTCAATTTTAATCTTAAATTAATAGTATTTCCCTTCCTTACTTTATCTCCTTAGCAATGATCCCTATTTCTCATATTATGTTTTTTGCTTAGTGATATTTTGTATTGTTCCCTCCCCTTATGTAAGCCACATGAGGGTAAAAATTTTTGTCTGTTCTGTTCACTTCTGGGTCCTAGTATCTTGAATAGCACCTAGCACATAGTAGGCTCTCAAAGAATACTGTCCAATAAATGGATGAAATTAACCTATAATATTATTTGAAATCTTGGAACAAATTATATTATGCACAAATGGAATCAAATATACTCATTTTCCCCAATAAAATAAATTAGTTTAAAAAATTATTTCAAGTCTTTTTGTAGATTTGCCTTACTATCAATCCTATAAATGTTTATTTTTCAAATTGTGGATTATCTGTGACTTTTAGGCACTGCTATGGGTAAGGATGGAAATAGGAAAAGTAGGAAAAGGTGATATCCTTTCTTTTGCTGCTTGTTTGATGTTTTAAGTAAAGATTTGATATAATACAAAAACAACTAAGGCCTAACAATAGGGTTTGGTTATATCCACACATTTAATTTCTTCCATATGACAGTCTCTGTTTTTATGACTATAAATCACTAGAAATTGATGCTTTGTTTGGTAGAGAAACTTCAAGGTTCTAAATACCCAACTTTTAATAAGGACCATGTAGCAAATTTATTACAGGTACATATAATAGGTTACACAAAATCCCTTTCTTCTATAAGTCTGTAGTCTATCCATTGGTGTGCTAAAGGCAGCTCTTAGAAGCTCAAGAGAACAGACTTTATGCATCTCTTCCAAACTTCGTGTTTAGTAACATCATATCTTGAAGTTGAGCATGGGGGAAATACCTCCACAATAGGTGAATGCAACAGATGTTGTTAACATCTGTCAGTATACCACTAGTCCTATCTGAGGAAACCAAAAGCTACCTCATGCTCTACTCAACAAAAGAGATATAAGTTCCCAATATAAAATGCTTTGATTCACACTGGCCTGGAAAACAACATTAGAAAGATTTCCCAGCTCTCTTCCCACTTCAGTATTCATCTATTTCCTCTTTTCTTATCAAGCCATAAAAAATGCTTGCAGGTATTATTCTTCAAATGAAGAGATTTGCCATACCAACTATTTTTCCAGGTGTCCAATGGATACTTATTACATGATGAATGATGATGGTATACAGGTAATAAATCTCAATTCAAGGGAAGGAAAAAAGCTGTTTCATTACACCCTTTGAAATGCAGGATATCAGACTGTAATGGGGTACTTTGTGCCATACCCTTCTTTCTGGTACTTCTGTACAGAATTATTCAGAAACAGGAAGTTGATTCTGATTCATTTGCAACAGTGGTCTGAGTAATACATCTGTGTAAAATGTGCTAGAGGAAACCATGAGAGTCTGACGAAAAAAGGGGGAAAAAAACTTTAGTAGGGCAAAGAAGGCTGGCATATTTAAAAATGACAAAAGAAGCCACAAAGGTCCAAGTTTTGGTGGTTCACTTGTGAGACGTGCTTGAGGGAACTGCATTCTTCCTTACACAAAAGACAGATCATATGCTTGAATTACTTGGCTTTTGTTTATGGATGTTCATATCTTAATGTTTTTTGTTTCTTGAGATATCTTTATGTGTTGGTAGGTTGTGTTTAGAAAAAGATCTGAGCACAGTAATATTTGCAAAGATAAAGACACTATATAGTAAAATCACATAGAGTTCTCACTTTTTAATTAAAAAATATCAAGAATATTTCATTGATTTAAAAAAAAATAAATCAAAGATTTAAAAGATATACACTTACATACTAAGATATCATAGAACTTTAATGCTATGAAAGAAATTATTTGACCCTGTGAGTAAATGCAAGACATGCTTGTTAACACTCACCACCTCATACCCTCTTGCAGATAAGACAAATTGACCAGAACATTTGCCACTGTTTCCAAACTTGGTTTCACATCATTGGTAGCCTAAGGCTCTAGATGACCACTACCAATTATCAGGTATAGCGTACAACATGAAACCAACTTACCAATCCTAATACTGGTGAACTCTTTCATTTTACAGTTTTCCTGGACATACGGAGCCAAAGAAAACTACTGTCTCATCCACCTATAAACACACAACTTCTGGATAAAATATTTTAAAAGAATTTTAAAATATATGACTCCACTCTAAAGAAAGAAGATAAGTTCTCAGACACCAGGAATGAATGAAGAAGAAACTTAAAGACAGACATGTACTTGTCAGCACCAAACTAGGCCAGGGAGCTATTCATTATAAACTCATTGTTAAGTACTCTGGCCTTAATACTTGGACAGTTTCAAGACATGCAGCCTTGGACTCACTGGAAATGTGGTGCTGAAACTGACTGTGCTGCATAAACCTGGTGTCCTGAAACAACTCCATTCTAGGGAATTGAAGTTATAAAATTCTAACTATTGACCTAGGAAAGTGAAACCAAAAAAAGTGCCATAAGAAATAGTACCTCAGGGTGCCTGTGTGCTGCGGTTGATTAAGCATCCAACTCTTGGTTTCAGCTCAGGTCATGATCTCAGGGTTGTGAGATCAAGCCCCATATCAGGCTCTGGGCTCAGCATAGAGTCTGCTTGAGATTCTCTCTCCTTTTCACTCTGCCCCTCCCCCTGCTCTCTCTCTCTCTCATATAAATAAATAAATCTTTATTAAAATAAAAAAAGAATAGTATTTCTAATTCTTCCACACACATGGGTTTACGATCTGAATTATGCTTCTTGAATTATTGTGAAATACCATGAAAAGATTAGAGTAAGATCTAGTTTAAGACCAATAAAAACTCTGGGGGGTACCTATGAGAAGCTAACACAAATATACTGAATTTGGACATTTCTAAGATCAAGAGCACTAAACTTACCCTTAAGAAACAACCACAGTTGGGGGTGCTTGGGTGGCTCAGTCAGTTAAATGTCTGCCTTCAGCTCAGATCATGATCTCACTATCCGGGAATGGAGCCCCATGTCAGGCTCCCTGCTCAGTGGGGAGCCTGCTTCTCTCTCTCCTTCCGTCTATCCCCGCCACACTCCTCTCCCAGTCTTGCTTCCTCTTTCTCTCTCAAATAAATAAAATTAAAAAAAAAAACACCCCAGTTGAAGAAAAGTACACAATCATAAAGTACAAATCATAAAACATATGATTTACCATGAGAGAAAGTGGGCAGAGTCAAAATAGGAAGAGTAGCCCTTCAAGACCTTGAGATAATAAAATAATGTGAAAGAGACCACAAAACAAGCAGGTTTAAAACAATACATTTTTTAAAATAGAAACTATAATAAAAGAACACACTATGAAAAAAGAATGGTTGAAACTGAAAAAGACTCAAAGTAAACTTCCAGAAATGAAAAATAGTCGCTTACGTTAAAAACTCAATTGATGGGTCAAAAGCTGATAACTAAAAGGAGAATATGTGAACCAAAGTATACAGATCTGAGGAAATTACTCAAAATATAGCACAGAGCAAAAAAGATTATGAAGAGATTAAGAGGCATGGAGCATGGACTGAGGAAGGCCTATATATACCTCATAGAAATTCTAGAAGGAGAGAATAAAGAAAACAAAAGAAAGGTAATATTCAAAGATTATGGCTAAGGATTTCAAAAATATATGAAAACCATAAATACTTGGAATAAGGAAATGCAATTAGCCCCATATATTATAAAATACATACACACACACACAAATATATACACATACATACGTACACACTTAAAACATCAAAGAGAAAGGGAAATTTTTAAAAGCACTTAGAGTAAAAAAGATTATGCACATATGAATGACATTTAGACTGAGAGTGGATTTATCAGTTATGATACATGCTAGAAAACAATGGAATAATATCTTTTAAGAGTAACAGAAAATAGCTGCTAATCTAAAACTATCACTCAAGGGAGTAAATGGGTATTTCCTATTTTAAAAAACTGAAGAATTTACTATTCTTAGATTCTAAATACTATAAACTATTTTTAAGTGGGAAATCAAAACCAGAAGGAAGGAGTATGAGCAAAATATAGGGAAACATGAATATATGTCTGAAAAGGCATTGTCTATAAAATAATATCATGTATATTTTATAGATTTAGGGACACAATGGATAATAACAACATGGAAGCTAGGAAAAATGAGTAATCAGAGTTAAAGCATACAAATGTCCTATTAGTAAAAATGGAAAAATGTTAATTATAGACTTTGTTAAATCTAGCACATTTGTAAATTATTTTAAAGCTATCCAATTAAAAAAAAAAAAAGAATCAGAATGCAAGCATCCAACCTACTAGAAGAGAAAAGAGAGTGTAGAGAGGAAGAAGAGGAGAAAAGGAGGAAACAATTTTGAAAGAGTACGGTAAAAAGAAAATATATTTAGAGTTATAATATAAATAAGTGTAAATCAGATATTCTCAGAATGGATGAAAAAAGAATCCAGGGGCACCTGCGTGGCTCAGTCAGTTAAGCTTCTGCCTTCAGCTCAGGTCATGATCCCGGGGTCCTGGGATGGAGCCCTGAATCAGGCTTCCTGCTCAGCTGGGGGGTCTGCTTCTCCCTCTCCCTTGGTCCCTCTCCACCCCCACTCATGCTCTCTCTCTTTTTCTCTCTCAAGTAAATACATAAAATCAAAAAAAAAGAAAAAAGAAAAAGAAAAAAGAATCTAATCACAAGCAGTGAGCATGAGCCATCCTAAAGCTTAACAGGTGACATTTTTTTAATATACCACACTAGGCAATGTTTAAGGTCTTTACATTTAATATTTCATTTATCATCATAACCCAACCTCTGAGGGGTATTAATATTAGGAAGAGGTGGAAGAGGACTCAAATTCAAGTAGTCTGTCGCCCAAATTTGTGTTTACCCATCTACTATCATTAGGGTAAGAATAAAATAACTAGCACTTGATGAGTACTTACTAGGACAAAGTTCTAAGTGATTTTCTATACTAACATATTTAATACCCACAATAAACCTATGAAGCATTCCTATTTTGCAGATAAAGAAAATGAAGCACAGAGAGATTGTGTAACTAGCCCAAGATATACAGCTATAAATAACTGTGTTCTGGAGGCCATGTTATTAACCCCAATGCTATCCTACCTTACTTACATCCATGATGGCACAGGAAGTTTGAAAGTGAAGGATAGAAAAAGGGTTGGAAAAGAGTATTCGCCAAAGAAAATACTAGGCTAAGAAATCTGGTGTCACAATATATATATTAGGCAAAATAGACCTTAAGTAAAAAGCAGTATTAAAAATTGGGTTATCATACGGGGCGCCTGAGTGGCTCAGTGGGTTAAGCCTCTGCCTTCAGCTCAGGTCATGATCTCAGGATCCTGGGATCGAGCCCCGCATCGGGCTCTCTGCTCAGCAGGGAGCCTGCTTCCCCCTCTCTCTCTGCCTGCCTCTCTGCCTACTTGTGATCTCTCTCTGTCAAATAAACAAACAAAATCTTTAAAAAAAAATTGGGTTATCATGTAATGATAAACACATTTGCTCATAAGATTTAAGCTCATTCAATTTAACAATAAATTTGTGTGTGCTTAACAACACAGCATCAAAACATACAAAGCGAAACTCAACGGAACGAAGAGGCACTGACGAATTTTAAATAGCAACAGGAGAATTATGGAAACTTTCTTAGAAACTGGGAGATCAAGAAATCAAAAAATTAGTAGAGGTAAAACAACTACAGTTCCAAGATGAAGTAAAGAGTTTAGGGTCTCACTCCCAGGTGGTGGCAATCCAGTTAATAATCCAGAAACAGTAACAATTCTCCCTATTTGGATGATTTCTTTTATTTAAAAAAAATTATTTAAAAAATGATTTCACTTATAACACTCATTTTTCTTAACCTCTCTACAACTGAGTTTCCTCAATACCCCTGAGTAAGCAGGCTCTAAGAACTTAAAGAACCTGTGTTGAGGGGACAAGGGCGTTTTCTTCACATGTTTGTTAACAGAATGGAAATGAAAATTGGAAAAGTAGGTGATAAGAAAGAGTAATACCTGCTCTTACACCAGAGCCATCCCCGTCAACTAATTAGACTCACAAACACTGACTGAAGACAATTTTAGTCTAAACCTCCAGACAAGTTTTACGTGAACAACATACTAGAGAAAGCTTTCCTTTGCTTGATTAATCAGAAAATTCTTTGATACCTTGATCACAGGGATTTTGTTATATGGAATGGAGTCTGTCTGTTTTAGGTGCAATTAAGTTACCATAAGTAATGAAAGGAATGGCACATAACCTGTTCTCCAGGAGGCTGGATTAACAAGGTCATTCCCGGTTTGTATCAGCTCTAGGGATCATGGCAGCCAGATTCTATGGAATTCTACCTTAGTGCTGACCATTAAATAACATGGTTCTGTCTCAGCCTTTGGTTATTTTTCTGTGTTCTCCTCTCCCCTTCTTACCATCTGCATTTACACTGCATCTTTTTTCCACCTCCTAGCTTCTCCTTCATTATAACTCCAGACTGTATGCTTTGACATCGTGATCATTATGATTAGCTGCCAACTGTGTGACATTCTCCATATTTCCCAAATACCTCTAAAAGTGAGCATCAGATCGGTCTGGGTATTTTCTATTTCAAAATACTTACCCATCCCAGGCTACCTCATAGGTAGCTGTCTGGCCTGTTGATTATTACATTTGGGTCAGGCCCCTGTGAGTCAGCTGTGGCCAAGGAAGACATAGTCTAGAACTAAAACAAGTCTAAAACATAGTCTAAAACCTGTCTGATTAATATGGGCTATTCCTTTTTCTGTGAAAGAAACTATGGGTTTAGCATGAATGTGACTTTCAACTAAACATTTTAGATATACAAGTTTATCTGAATTTCTAAATATAATAGAAAGCTAACTTTTTCAAATTCAGAAATCTTATATTACTACTACTATAGTGAATTCTTTTTTTATTCCATAATTATTTCTCAAGCAATACATGCATTACCATATTATCTTTATATAGCACTATTAGAAGTAGATTGCTGCCTACCATGAAAATGAAGATTCCCAAATTTCAAAGTAGATAGAGTGATTCAAAAGTTCCACTATGTTTCTATTTCCATCACACTCACAGAACCAATTAGAACATAATTAGGATTACCGAACGGTAATACTTGCCATATGTCTAGAATTCGAAAGAGTGATTCAGGTTGATTTTTTTTAACGAATTTTACTCAGATCACAGAAATATTAAATACAAGTTTACAAGAGTAAAAATTGAGATTAAATTTGAATGGGTGAAGGGAAGAAAAACAGAAGTCATAATAATTCCTGCCAAATGGCTACACTGGATGTTTCTTTTCGTGTTGGAGTCCCTAGAGGGCAACAGATACACAGAAAATGGGTTTGACTGAATGACACAATGTATCACCATCTTGAAACAGAGTCCAGATCAGTGATGGTATGGACGAGCCATGAGTTCAAAAGACTCCAAACTACCTAGGAAAATTTCCAAAATTTTATCTACAGCATTTCATGAGAATATAAAAACATGGATTCTTAAAAATTCTAAACTAGCATAAAGTCAAGCAGAATGGAAATCTGCTCTACTTCTTTTAAAAACCCACGTAGGTATGCATGCTCTGCAAAACTCCCTCAAACCCGCCATTAAAATCTGGAAGGAAAAAAGCTTCTGTTTCATATATTCTTTTCTGGATTTTCTGTTTTCCCATTTTACCAAGCCCATTCTTCAAAGAATAGCTCCTTCCTTAAACAAAGAAGGCCCTTGGCTGGTGCAGCATAGCTGAACTGTCACTCTGACAGATTGAAAAGCTACAAATCTGCAATGAACCAACAACAGGGCTACATGACCTTTAGCGCCTCCCTGAGTTGTCTGACCCCATTCTTTTGTCTGCCTTACTTTTAGTTTTGGATACATTACCTATAGCTCTTTCAAAGATCCAATATCTTCTTAACATGTTTCTGTATAAGTTAATTTCTCAATTTCAGGTACTTTCAGTAAATGTTAAATTAATTTTTTCACATATTATTTCACCCTTATGAAAACTTACACATATATACACACTTAAAGTATACTATTTGATCTCTCAGAATTTGTCTCCAATGGATATTCTCAATTCCTTCTTACTGAAATAGAAAAAAATTTTTCATATATATATATATATATATATATATATATATATCACAGAACGGCAGTCTTACTAAAAATTTTTTAGTTTGCATAGTACATAGCAACAAGTGACCTGTTAAATGATGACAAATCCTTTAGATTATGGCTTTAGACCTTTAACCTTTTGACTTTAGGTTGTATCCAGGGAGCAGTCTGAGAGGAAGAATGCAATAAACTGCTTGTAATCTAGTGGTCTCAAAAGAAATTACATCAAAACCAGCTGTTACACCACTAGTCATTAAAGACTGACAACATGTTAACTAAAATACGGCCATTACATTGAAAAAGACTTTTCTCCCCTCCCTGCTGCTGAACTGCTAGAGGTCTCCTGCCTCACTTAACAGTATCAGAAAATGCAACAAAGCAAATTCAACACTTACACTTAAACTAGCAAGAAGTAAGTTGCATTTGATTGAGACATGACTTATTTATTTTAAATGTGTTTGAGGGGGTCTAGCCAATTTCGAACAGTGTGGTCTCACAGACTGCTGGCAGATACTTGGGATTTTACATGTCTTGACAGCTACCATAACTTCTCTTTGGATCTTTTTTTTTTAATAAAAGTGTGTTTGTGTAAGACTGCATCTGTCTTCCCCCACCCTTCCTCTTTTGATGTGAAGAAAGTTGGTGCAGGGATTTTAATCATAAAGTACAATTCCCCAGGTACCATTTTCCAGCTTCCTTCCACTTGAAACACTGAAGGACTTTGAGTTGGAAGTCACACTGGTCTATGTCTGACATCCAATGGCACGTCAAAGCTGTAGCATAAAAGCTTGAAATGTAGTGCACATCTTTCTGGGGATTGTCATCCAGCCATGCCAGCATTTAAAATCCAGCAAACAGTACAGGTAGGCTTCAAAGATGAAAGTCAAAATCAGTGTGGGAAGCACATAGCAGTATTGAAAAACAGGGTAGAAAACATGTTGCTAAGTGCCTGCTACAAACACAACCTGTACAAAAGAGAGAGTGCCAAGGGCGTCCAAAGAAGAGAAGATGCCTTTCCCTGCCTGGGAGACCAAGCATTTGAGCAAGAGGGAAATGCCAGTGCATAGCCAGAGTACAAATTCAGCAGGTGGCACCATTTTGTGGGCATCTTTATGACCCTGTCCTCTCTCATTCAGGGTTCAGTAAGTAATCCTCTCATTACAAAAGGCTCCTTGTTGAAATGTATTCAAGAATTTCAAGTTCTTTCTACATTCCCGTTCTGAATTCTGCACCAATGCCAACTTTGATTTCTTCACAGTAATAAATAAATAAATAAATAAATAAATAAATATTTATTGTGTATAAATAAAAAATATGTGATCTTATAAGGCTGACAAACTATTTTTTTTAATCCACAGATGCAGGGCCAAGTCTTTACCCACTAAGAGAATCTGGGAGTTTCCCTTTTACTTCGGCATCTAGAATAAAATTCCAGCGTGCTCCTATTTGTTCATCCATGGGTTGCATAATTGCCAATCAGCCCCCACCTCAGCACCACTGGTGCAATCAAACACAAGGTCAGGATCTAAACTTTTGCTTGTTGCTTTTACGTATTGTGGGGATTGAACAAAGGGCAGTGGAGTCAGGACACCCACATTTGAATCACATCTCAACTACCTGCTCTGTATTCTTGCAACAACTTCTCTAGGCTTCAGTTTTGACATCTATAAAATGGAGTTGTTATAGCCATTGCTCTCAGATTTCACCAAATGGGTGTTTTGAGTGAAAATCCCCTAAAATAATATGCATGAAAGGGTTCTATATAAAGGGCTATCCATATAAATATGAATACTTTTGTTATTTCCTGCTGTCACCTAATTCTCCAGTAGTGTGAATGGTGATCCTACTTCTTGGGACCATTTGCCTTTACGATGTACAAGGTCAATCCCACATAAACTCTCCAACTGCTAACATCCCTGATGCTGATCCCTCCAAGGGATACAAAAGAATTCACTAGTAAGTAAAATGTCAGTGATGCCCACACGCCTGGTCGTCCTAATAGCTAAAATAATAATAATACATTTAGCACTGTAAAGTTTACAAAATTCATTGTCTCGCCAGTAGTAAGTAGGGAAAAAGCAAAGTAAAACTGGCTGGGCTTCTAACTTTACGTCCCATTGTAATCCACATACTTATTCTGAAAGGGGTTCTAATAGCCTATTTACATGGCCCTTTTATACTCCTTTACCCTTGCTAAGGAAAATCAATTTTCCATATTTTGAATGTATTTGCGTCTTCTCTTTCCAGTGAAAATCGTCACCCTGGCACACTTCCTTTCATTTACATTTTGGGGAAGATCATACTGAACATGACATATGAATGAACATAGTATACCTCTTTTTTTGTAATTCTCTGCCCAATTCACAAGGACTCCTGATTTATTTTGAAAAGTTTTCTACAATCCATAGAAATGAACCCTATGCCAGCCATGCTTATATAACATGACCATGATTGATTGGGTCAAGGGTAGACACCTGACCTGGGTTTAACCAATCAGATTCTCTTACCCTAATTATGGAATTAGGATTTAGAGATTATTAATCAGATTATTACTACATGTTGCAAAACCACAAGCTATAAATTCGAAGATTGTGAAAGACATGTTTGTAGAAGTAAGAAAAGCTGGACACACACTTAAAAAGAAACCAAAATGAGAGGGTCCTAACAGTCTCTGGATCACAACCTATCATGATACATGAGTATAATGCTGCTCTTTGGTTTCATAAAACATCCCTATATCTTTATAATAAATCACATTCTTTTTTGTTATTGTTATCTTACATTAAATGGATTTATGTTTGTGCAAATTTCTAAAAAAAAAATATATTGAGATTTTGTATTCACTAACCTGTTCAAGATATCTTAACAGCCTGAGGAAGGTGAGGAAAATTGAATGTATAAGTGGAGATATCAATAGGACATTTTTGTACATTTATCATAAGAACTAAAATACAAATAAAAATTTCCTGCAAGATTTGGTGATATATTTTTTAAGATTTTAGTTATTTATTTGTCAGAGAGAGAGAACAAGCAGGGGGGGTGGCAGACAGAAGGAGAAGCAGACTCTCCACTGAGCAGGGAGCCAAAGTGGGACTCAATCCCACGACCTGGAATCATGACTTGAACTGAAGGCAGACACTTAACCAACTGAGCCACCTAGGTGTCCCGAAATTTAGTGATATTAACTCCATTATATTAGAGGTTCATTATATCTGTGGATCAGATTCTTGTATCAGTTAAGAGTTAGACCAGATAACCATTAATTTTTTATCATCCCATTGCCAGATTTTTATTTTAGAGTTGATCAAAAAATTATCCACCCATTGAAACATCCATCTATCCATCTACCCAATATTATGGAGTTTGGATAGTAAAAAGATCCTTTCATAGGGACAAGAAACGACATCCAAAATGCAATAAGCCTATAATAACATATAGGCTCTCAAATACCAGAACTCCTCAGAGAAGTAGCTTATTCCAGGGTTAGGGCCAAGAACATACAAGATGAGCCTGGAATATTTTGTTATGCCAGAAAGTGTCAAGAAAATGATGAGTTATGTCACAAGAATAAAGAGTCTATTTGAAGAGACTCCCCCTCAACAGATCTGGGATAATTTGTCGACTAAAATAATTAAGAACAATAATGAATTTTAGGGGCTCCTGGGTGGCTTAGTTGGTTACATGCTCGACTTTTTATTTCAGCTCAGGTCATGATCTCGGAGTTATGAGATGGAACCCCACATCCAGCTCTGTGCTCAGCAGGGAGTCTGCTTGATATTCTCTCTTTCCCTCTCTCTCTGCCCCTCCCCCCACTCATGCTCACTCGTGCTCTCTCTCTCTCAAATAAATCAATCTTTTAAAAATTTTAAAAACAATACTAAATTTTAAAACTATTGAAAAAATAGGAATCCATGAGTCCATACCAATAATTAAACAATAAATAGGTAAATAAAAAGGAAAGGCTCTTGGCTTAAGGTTGAATGCCAATAAATGTGAAAAGAGTGCTGAAGTTGGAAAATCAGCATTTTGCAACCACTACAGAAAAGATTGGATCAAACAAAAATTATCAATAGATGCTAAATCTAGAGGGGAATTTTGACAAGGAGCAAGATATTTGCATGGTCTTAAATTATGTCCCCATAGACTGCTTATTAATAAGGAAGAAAAAATAGCAACTATAGGTGGAGAAATCAATAACACTTTGAACATACAAACAAAAACGCTACTGCCAAGAGGAATAAATGAGCATCATGCATCCCTGATGTGATACCCTCAGAAGGACACATTATCTATGCAGTGTTCTAGCCAAGAATGAATAAACTAAACCTGAAGTTTCATGAAGAAACAGTTGGACAAGCACAAATTAAGAAATGCTCTATTTTAAAAAGAAAAGAATTATCAGTGTCTATTAAAAGCAGAGAAAGGCTATAAAAATGTTACAGATTAAAGGAGGCTAAAGAGACTTGATAATTAAATAAATGTATTATCTGACTTAGCTCCTAAACTGGAGGGAAATGTGCCATAAAGGACATTGTGGGATCAACTTTAAAAATTGGAAAATGGACAATAATAAAGTACTGTATCAATGTTAAATTCTCTGAAGTTTATCACTGCACCATGGATGTGTCAGAGAATATTCCTGTTCAGAAATACACAAATTGATTTAGGGATAAAGAGTCATGTGACAGAGAGAGAGAGAGTGAGAAGGAGCAAATGCTAAAACAAATGAGGCAAAATGTCCACATAGGTGAATTCTGGGCAAAAAACTTATGAGTCTCCTTTGAATTAATTTTATTCTTGCTTTTTTCCCTGTAAGCTTGAATTATTTCCAAATAAAAAGTGTAATTTTTTTTAAATATCCACTCATAGACCAGAATGAGACTACAGAAAATGTCTAATCAAGTACATCTCAAGCCGTTCCAAGAGATTTAATAGGTGTTTTGAGGAAAAAAAAACAAAGTATTTCATGTTTAAACACAGTCTAAAATGATAGGTTAAAAAAAATTAAAAGTTCTTTACGAAGGACTTCTTGAGCCTTCCCTATGTTGTGGATGGAGGCTGTGAACTTCCAGAAAAGGGCTTTAGCTTGAAGTGTTTAAAGAGTAGATTTGGAAATTGAACATTTTTGTCAATATCCATTTATTATCTTTTATTTTCTTATCTAGTCTCCATCCTTCATAGATAAAGAAGTGGACCTTATTAATGATAACTGATACTAGTTTTGTCCAGGGGGATGTAGCTTGTAAGTAAGAATAAAAGTTTCTAACAACTTCAGAGCACTTACTATGTGCCAGTGCTTTAAATGTATTTTTCTTCATTGTGACCCGACTGGGTAGAAGTTACCATCACCTTCATTTCACAGACATCTCAGAGAGGTCATATGACTTGCCCGAGGGCATACATCTAACAAGTCAGGAAAGAGAGCCTCGAGTTTGATCTCCAGGCTATCCTGTCAGAGCAAGTTAGGGCCAAAACCTGGAGCCTTCACTCCCAATCCAGACTTCCCCCTCTGTGGGAATCATTAAATAAACTGACCTAATTGATTTTGTTTAAATTTTAAGAGTCAGTTAAAGAGCTGAACAATTATTGATAGTTGCTAATTATTGCATTCTTCTGTTTATGTATCCTTCCTTTTTATGATTTAAATGAAGAACAGGGGCACCTGGGTGGCTCAGTCTGTTGAGTGACTGACTTGATTTCAGCTCAGGTCATGATCTCAGGGTCATGGGATTGAGACCCCTATGGGCTCCACGCTCAGCTCAGCAGGGAGTCTGCTTGAGATTCTCTCTTCCTCTCCCTTTGCCCCTCCCCATGCTCATGCTCTCTCTCTCTTTTTCTCTCTCAAATAATCTTTTTTTAAAAAAGAACTACTAAAATGAAAAATAAATTTTTTGTATTTCCTGATATAGACATATATAACAATTATCTCAATGAATATTAAAACACAACTTACATTAAATACTTATAATTGCTGAACTGGTTGTGTGTTGTTTCAAATTTTTAATATATGGTATTGGCCTCCTACTTCTAGGGACTTCAGAATATTATGATTATTAGATCGTTTTTGCATTGCACTGTGTGTTGCCGAGTGTTTCACAGTTTTTTTTTTCACAATCAGTTCTATCACTTGTTCTTCCCAGCACCCTCTTAATATGGGACAGCAGTTTGTGAAATCGTCTGAATAGACCACAGACAAAAATGATTGCAAAATGTCAGGTGTACATCTAGTGGAACTCTGTCTGAGTTCCAGGATCACTCCTCCAGGTGATCACTCCTCCAGGTGGTACAATTAGCTACCCCCGTCAAGGACCTGGTCCAAGAAGCATGGCCAGTGAAATCACAATCAAATCAAAGATGTTGATAGGCTGAGAGAAGAAAGCTGCTGAATGATATCTATGAGCAGAGAGAAATTGTCTAAAAGCGTTTTTACTACTGATTAGTTTCTGAAGTTAGTTGCACATCAGTCTAATTTTCTTTCCACTTGTAATTTTCAAGTATCTTCACTAAAGGCCAGCCTTCTAATTCCCACTTCAGTGGAAGTTCTGAGCGGCTCCTTATGTGATATGTGTTGCAATAACATTGTATGAGAAGAAGAACAAGGATCTGTGACTTAATAATGAAGAATTATGGTACAGACGGCAGTGCTTGTCTTAGTGACCACTGATGTAGAAACCGACAGCTTTCCTGCTGCAGTCTCCTCGGCCCGACTGGGCTGATGACTGCTCCAGCTAAATGACAGCTTGCCAGCGTGCAAAGCCACTAGACATGCACAGCTGAGTGTCTGCAAGAACAATGTTGTAGATCTCAGTTACTGTTTAGTGTACTAGCAGAAGTTTATCAATCAAAATCTACCAGGAGTAGAGCCGGTGGAAAAGCCAGGTAAACTGGTGAATTCATACACCAACTGTTCATAAAGAACAAAATTGAGTGTAGACACTCCCATAAAGCCATAAAGTCTAAATTATAAAACCTCGACAGGATTGACCAAAATTACAACTGTCCAGTAATTAGACCAGCTTCTAAAAGGGGATTAGAACTGACATCTAATCCTGGGAAACATTTTGTATGTCTCTCTCCGGCCTGCACGTCCAACCTCATCTTCAAGTGCAGTAGTCCCCCCTGTGCCATCCCCCCCACCAATATGCAGTCTCCCTTACTATAGTTTCAGTTACCTGTGGTCAACCGTGGTCCTGAAACATACGATTCTCCTTCTGACAAACCTTCAGAAGGTCAGTAGTAGCCTAATGCAACGTCACAACGCCTACATCATTCACCTCACCTCATCTCATCATATAGGCAGCTTATCATCTCACATCCTCACAAGAACAAGGGTAAGGACAGTACAGTTAGATATTTTGAGAGAGACTACATCACATAACTTATGACAGTATATTTTTATAATTGTTCTATTTTACTGTTTGTTATTGTTAATATCTTAGTGTGCTTAATTTATAAATCTAACTCTATCCTAAGTATGCATGTATGAGAAAAACCATAGTATATAGGGGGTTAGTACTCTGCAGTTTCAGGCATCCACTGGGGGTCTTGGACCATGCCCCCCCATGGACAGGTACACTGAGCGCTATAAGTTCTCACCACTATGTCTTTGCCAAACCTAATGCTCTCCCATGCTCTCTTCTCTCTTCACCTTCTTCTCCCTCACACTACTTGGCCTCCCCACCTTCCTGACAACCTCCTACCCCTTCCTTTTAACGCTTGCCCACACTTAATTCTTCTGCTCAGGTTCTCCCTGACTTCTAGCTCCCACCCCACAGGCAGGTGATTATTCTTCCTCCAATATCCTTTCTGTCCTTTTCATTTTTATATCATCGTATGCCTTTGTATTGTATGAATTTGTAATGATTTATTTACAAGTATATTTCATTCACCAAACCATAAACACCTGGAAAGTGGGGACAGGCTGTGTTTTAATCTTTCTTTTATACAAAGGCCTAATAGTGTACTGAGGCATATAGGCCATTGATTAGTGCAAAAATGATCTGAACTTTAGGTCCATCTAGGAGTTTTAATGGCTAGCTCACTTTTAAAAAGCATGTTAAACTTGGTTACAGGTATTAAGGAGGGCCCGGGTTGCATGGAGCACTGGGCGTCATAGTGTCATACGCAAACAGTGAATCAGGGAACACTACATCAAAAACTACTGATATACTGTATGGTACATAACACAATTAAAAAAAAAAAAGAAGTAACCTGATGAATTAAAAAAAAAAAAGCATGTTACAGTATTTACAAATGGCATATGTTATTTTTACAGGTTTTTTTAGTAAAATTATCTAGAGTAATTTAAAATTTTTGAATAATATAGAAAAAGCCAGGAAGAAGTAACAAATCACCAAGCTAACCAGTTATCCAGAGATACATCAAACCTATACACATTTACAGACATTTATAGACATAGGTATGCACTTTTACAGAAGTGGTATCATTTTACACAAGTTCTTGTGTAAACTGATTTTTTAACTCAATTATGTGCCATAGTTTTATGTGTCAGTAAATATAATTTGAATCTTATTCCAGCAGCAGCAGAGTAGTTCTTAAAATGGATATAATGTGCTTTAACATACTGATGGACATTTAGACTGCATTCAGTTTTTCATTGTTGTAATTATTGGCACAATGATTTTTACTAGAAATGTGTATGTTATGATTATTAGTAAAGCAGAGCATCTTCTCATAGATTTATTGGTCATGTATATTTTCACTTTTATAATTTATTATTATAGCTTGTTTTTCTAGTGTTGTGACAAACATTTCACAAATGGTTGTCAGTGCTTTTAATATAACAATGTAACTAATGTTGGAACTTCAGGTAACCGGTCAAGGAAAAGAGGAAGATTTTTTTTTGATGAATCTGCTTTTAAGTGTCCATCAGATCGAAGACATTTATGGGCCTCTCCCAGGAATAAGAATGATACTGTACACGAAGTCCAAATTGTACAGGTGGGAGCTTCGTCTTGGGTTGTATTTCATTGTGAGATAAGAACTTTATTATTATTATTATTATTTTTTTAGAAAATTAGGATATTCGTCTATTAAATTTTTTGCCTTTTCCTCAAAGTAATCTCTCATAATATTCACTGAAAATACATATGACTAATTTACTGATCTACGACATTTTATTTATGGTTTACATGTCACCATGTCATCTGGTTTTCCCACAGGAATTTTAAATACACATGACAAAATATAATTTATATCTGAAATTACAATTTAAAAACCAGTTTACTTTCTGAAGATTTATATGGCCTATATTTAACTGGAATATTTGACACAATGTATTTATCAAACTACGCTCTATCTTCCTGAAATATTTAATCCTACACGATAAAAATAAGACACTCTCAGGCAAGGATTTAAATATACACCTGTATATCCCTTTTGTGCCACATTCACAGTGGCTTTGTTGATCTCAAAGGTACTAAAATAAATTTGATTATCATGCTATAAACACCATTATTCTAAGCTAGTAGAAAGATTAGTAGGTGAGAGTCTGGATAATGTTGTTTCTAAGCAAAATGGAAAAGCAAAGTTTCAGGATCGATTTTTGTCAGATATGTGAACACCCGTTCTATAGAATTCGGCTCCTGTTTTGACAGCTTATTGAATACTCTCCCAACTTTTCCCGCCTGGTAATGTCTCCCATTAATTAATATCCATTCTCTGTTCACAGTTTTGATAGAACAGCAGTAGTTGTTAACACAACACTCATAATCACAATTGTTCAGGTATGTTTTTTGTCTGTGTCACGTAGGAGCTACAGATACTAAATGTTGCCCAAAGAGAAATGTAAGGTGGTTTTTTTTAAGAATAAAAATAAGTTTTGTAATAGGAATAACAATTCTGTATTTGCATTTCACTTTTTCTCCCTTTCCTTATGGCGGTATCAAATTCTGCAAAACATCCTCTCCCTGTCTTTTATTTTTGTATGAATCAGGCTATAAGAACTGGATTTTTAAAATTCTTTAAATATATTTAGAACACAGTGTTTTTACTTGGTGGAGGTGAGGAGCAACTTTTTACTGCAACAATGTAAAATAATGGTCATCAAGAGAGGTCATATGTTCAAATACAATTTTTCCCTTAGAGTGCAAAGTAATTTAGTGATACTACCTCTCAACGTTTTTAAAGTTTGCAAGAATTTGATGCAATGTTCCTCTAAATCATTAGCCCAAAAGAGAGCATTAAGACTCTTAAAAATAACTACATACAATGAAGCTTTCCTGGAGGGACTGAAGATGGTTACTAGTATAGATCTTTACATGCATTTGAAAAGGTTATACATGAACATTAATAAAAATATGACAACACAAAAATTTTATGGAAAACAGTTCTTATATGAATTTTTTGATAATTTTGTGTTTTTCCTTCAAGGCTTTTTTTTCCTATGCATAAATCGTATCATTGTAACATCATATCATAAATAATTTACCTGGGTTATTACTTCTTTTTCAAAACTATCATTTTAATGCCTGAATAAAATGCTTTTGAGTAGATTAAGGAAATAATAAAGTTTTACTTAATCATTTATCTATAATCAAGCATTGATTGACTTCTTTTAAAAAATATATAAATAATATGAAAAACATCACAGTGCCTATACTCCTGCCCTTATAGTTGGAATTGTTGCTTTAAGACACATTACCAAAAGTGGAATTACTGGATGAAAGGATATAAATATATCTATATGTAATGTGTGTGTATACATATATATATATATATATATATATGAAATGTATATAGACAGAGAAATTGGTGATCTTCTTGCTCTATGTCTATAGATTACAGTAAAGATTTAACTTAAATATAATTTGTCATACATTAGACCAACAATAAAAGATATGAAAATTAAAATAAAACAAGATTTGTTTATGAAGCGTGATTGAAATGATAAGTAAAATTTCTGAAACCTCTAGCCTTGTCCATAAAATAAATCAAACACTATCTCTATCCATGAATCAGTTTGAGGAATAATTTTTAAAAAATCATTTTCAAAAGAACTGGTTAGAAACAAGTTTCTCCTGGTTTTTTTTGGGTAACTTAGGCTGTTTTGCTGCTAAAATCTACTTTGTTCAAAAAAAAAAAATCTACTTTGTTCTATATTAAGATTAAGAAATTTTCCTTTTCTATCAACAGTTACTAAGAGAAAGAATGAAATCAAGGTTTCATACACAAAAACAATGTTTTTAAGACATAAGATAAAACACTGTTTTTACTAATTATACATTATTAAAGAAGAACAAATATGAGCCTTCTGTGGAGATTTACAGCAATTATTTTAAATATAATCTTTAGTTCAATGTCATGATCAGTTAAGGAAAACAGATAAAGGTTGAGGGGAAATAGGAGAGGAAAGACTGAAAAGAAAGAAGAAAAAAAAATCACATGAAAAAGAGAGAAGTAGGTGGGCAACAGAAATAGAGGGAAAGCCACAGAAAAGAGAAACACAAATAAACAAAGAGCCACAAAGCAAGGAAAGAAGAAATACATTAAGTGCTTTTAAAGACCCAGAGGGGAGGGTCTGTTCAAACAAAAGCAAGCCACTTTGGTCACACTGTGGAGTGTGCTGGGACAGGGACCCCCTGATTATTAGCTTTTGTGATCACGTCTTTCAAATACTGACCGAGGGGCAGGACACTGATGAACCAACGAACATTCTAAACATGAGATCACAACTGAGTCTCCATTACTGACCTTGAATAGCTAGGAGAAGGAAGAGGAGAGTGACCCCTGCAATTGTGTCAAATTCAACCTGGGTTTACTATGGAGGATCTGACATGAACCATTTCTCAAAGGACTGTGATCAGCCCAACCAACATAGTTATCTGCACAAGTAACTCCTGGGCAAGTGTTGTCTAATTTCAGTAACAAAAGGAGAAATTATCTTTCCACCAGCTGGAAATAAGAGCAAAGCTCAGCATCACTTGTTCATTTTATTTTTGATTATTTTTCATTAAGTATATTTTTATATTATATTTTTCTTCTTTCCCAAGGAAACCACCGGGGAGGCCTCATTTTCACTGCATTAATATGGTGTGCCATTCTTGGCAGGGAACTGTAGGTGTTGCTGAAGCTACATAGCTGAAAAGGCTAAACCAGGCCTGCAATTCTTTGGCTTATTACAGTTCTATTTTAGCCTTGTCCTCTTCCTCCCACTCAAATTCTGTACCCTACCATGTGTTTGGATATGCTGCGTCCTCCAGTTCTTCACACTAAATATACTCTTAGAAGCCTGAGCAAAACTTGAAGATGAATCATTCTCTCTGGAAGCCTCAGCTTCGTGGTGGACAGCTCGTAAACTGGAATAGAGTCAGTTGGATGGGAGAAGTAGAGACAACAGTAGTTGGTTCATCGTGTTCTGGAAAGGGAGCCAAGGGGGTGGGTGGGTGGGAGTTTCAGAGTAAATTGAAGCAAATGCTCATATTACACTTTAAAGAAAAGTTGGTTAAAGAGCTATTACTCTAAAGATATGCTCTAAAGCTTAGAGTTTTGTGTTCATCACTTGTTTTTTGGGTCAGCCGATTTTTTCTTTTTTTCTTTCCTTCTTCTTTTTCTTATTGTTATCCTTTGACTGGTTCTCAGAGCATAATTTGTTTCCAGTCTTTTTTGTTCTACAAGTGAAAAGGTCAGTGCCCTTTGACATTGCATGAGCTGTTCAGTGCACCAGGGGAAACATCATCAACACGGCTGGGCTTAAAACAACTTCAGGGCAACCAGAGTCAAACACAGGAAGTGTTGTTCAAACCCCTAGAGAATACTGGCTTTGTTTATTAGCCAACTTACATCTTGTTGAATTGCTAAGTGCTGCTATCTTGAATGAGCAGATATATCAGAGACTCCAAACCCAGATGAGGTATTTGTAAGCATGATATAACAACATCAGTCTCCTAAAGTGTCCCCTACAGGAATCTAAATACAGAGTGGCTATTTTCTGAAATGGGAAAAGTTCCATCTCAGGTCCCCATAGTCCAATACATGCTAAATGATTCTACAAATGAACAAACACTGCTTTGATGAGACAGTAAATTTAGTGGAAGAAATAATCAACAAGAAATGCAGAAAAAAATGTGTATTTCTTTTATAAACAGTCTAATCAGGAAATGAATTACACATTCAATCTTGTGCTCACAAGACTTTTTTTTTTATTATTAATTTAGCCCAGGAAACACTGACCTGCTCAAAATAGCAGCAGAAACATTTTTATTTACATAGCATGTGTAAATCTCTCAGGGTTCAATGAATTATTAACTGTTACTTTACTGGTATAAGATAATATTTTAACTCCATTTCACAGATTAATTGAGAAAGAAAGGTTAAATGTGTCGCCTAAGGTAACTCAGCAAATCTAAACCAGAGACACATTTAGTTTCTTGAACTACTGATTCCTGTCTTATGTTTTAAATCAGTGAATCATTTGCTTCTAAATATATTGGAGAAGATTCAAGGCACTGTGGAAAAATCACATTAGGTAGCAGTCGATTTGGAAATAGAAGAAATCTGGATAAAATGCACAACAACCTTATTCTCTGGTATCAAGGGCAGCATCAAAGAGGAAAAAATGCAGCTTGAAGAAGGAAAAGTCTCAAGTAGATAATAAATGGTTTGGCCATGCAAAGAGCCATCTCTTTGCTTTCAGACCAAGAGTCAAGATACTTGGGCACTGGTCCAAGCTCTGTCACATACTTAGCTGGATGTTTCTTAACCTCACTGAGTCTGATTTTCCTCATCTATAAAATGGATATAATAAGACCTGCCCTCCCTTGTGGAAAGTCATGAGTTTCAAATGGAAGTATGGACACAAAAGAATATTTTAAAGAATATTGTAGGTTGCAAAGTGCTGTACAAATTTCATTAATGATTGTAGTAGTGGTACTATTGTTCTTTTACAAAGGGAATGACAGGAAGCCAACGAATAAAACTGTCATAAATTAATGGTTCTTAACTATTTTATGTCACCAACCCCACTGAAAATCCAATGAAAATCATGGTCTCTCTTCAGAAAAATTCACGTTCAGAAACATATCCAAAATTTTAATTATAATTTAAAGTGATTAAAAGATCATCTGAATTGTATGTGTTCCTAGAACTCACATTAAGAACACTTGTTGTAGAGGAAGAACCGAAATGGCAGATTATCTGGAAAGCAAGGAGGCATGGGAATCAAATAGCAAAATGGACATATTAGTGAGCCTAATCAGTCTTGTGGTATAACGCTGTAAGAAAGTGGGTTAGAGTCATTCGGAAGTGAGATGTGGACAGAGAAGGCTGATTGAGGAACAGGGTTAACCTTTTCTTGTCCAGGAGAGAAGAAAAGTCCTATCCATTTCCATAAAAATTCTAGAAGCATTCTTACAAAGATGTAGTGAGAAATTCAGGAAAATGTGTTTGGGGGGTGAGGGGCGCAGTAAGGGGAGAAAGAGGACACAGCTAGAGATTCTGATTGGGGCAGATATAGAAAGTCAGACGTGGGGGTGACACTGTTGCCTGGCAATCAGCCCAGGTGGCACCGCCTCAGAAACTAACAGTAACTAAGACAGCCAACCTCTGCATTCCTCTGGTTCCCCCACCTATGGGTTCAGCAGGAGGCCACACTGGGACTAATTCTGGCTAGGCTTGGGAGGAAAAAGAGACCCCAGCTGTCAAGATCAATCTCCGTGAAGCCATCCTGTGGCTGATCTAGTTCTAAGTTTGGCTCCAGTCCCTCTCTGAATGAGTTTTACAACTTGCTGCTGCCTAGAGCCTCTTTCTCTACCTGGGTTGACAACCTGAATCTTAGACATGACTCCAGACTTGCTCAAAGGGACTCCTATGTGTTCCACATTTTTGCCTAATGCTGTCTCTGTTCTACCTTCTAGGTTCATATATCTTATGACCTATGATATGCCTATATTCCCTAGTCCTGATTGGGCAACAGATCTCCATCCCCTGATGACTTTTAATTCAGAAGAGATTCTGGTTTTAGTCCCTCCTTGGTCTGGCTTAATATTCTCTCTCCTGAGTCCTGATCTGAGTGGTATAGGGGAAAGGGGTCAGAGATTCACAGGGATATTACTTGTTATGAAAAACTGCTAATTTGTATAATTTCAGCAAGTATCTATGAATCTTTCTCCTCCCATAGATACCTCCTGGTCATGGGGTCACCCAAAACCAAGAGTGGTTTCTACAATTTGCCATACTAAGATGACTGACTTTACCTAAAGTATCTGAAAATAAAATCATCAGTAAGACAAAGAAACTGGGTACTTTACTGAAAATAAAATCATCAGTAAGATAAAGAAACTGGGTACTTAACTGTTGGGCCATCTTTTACAGTGAAGTTGCACACTGGTACTCTTGCTTATCATCATGTGGGTGTGTGTACACATGTTCCTCCATTTTACGATGACAGGTCACCTTGGAATATACTGCTCATCCTAGTGTTAAGTTTTTGTACTCAGATTTACTGTTTTTTTTGTAGCCCACATAAAATTTCTAACTGTGTGTTCTATTACATAATGCAAGACTTGGTTATATTCTTTTCAGAGCTCACCTCTGAAAAATTCTCAACTGGAAAAAAAGGTATGACTCTCAAAGGAGTTGGAGAGATGGAATTAATAAGTAAAGCCAGACAGCTCTGACTCCACTATACTTCCTTGAATGTTAGAAATGGCAGTCAAATTTAGGAATCATAAATTTATTATATGCAATTCCAAACAGAGAATTTTCTTTTGAGTACAAGCTATGAGAACCTCAGCAAAATCTCTTGGTGATCTAAACAGTAGTCCCCCCTTACCCATGGCTTTGCTTTCCACGGTTTCAGCTACCTGCAAGCAATGATGGTCTAGAAGCAGATGATCCTGCTTCTGACTATCCTCAGAAGGTTATTAGTATCCTAACACCAAGGTCACAATGCCTACGTCATTCACCTCACCTCATCTTATTATGTAGGTATTTTATCATCTCATATCGTCACATAAAGGGTGAATTCAGTACAGTTAGCTATTTCAAGAGACAACATTCATATAGCTGTTATTAGAGTAGATCATTATAATTATCTTATTTTACTTTTGTTGTTGTTAATCTCTTACTGTGCCTAACTTATAAATTAAACTTTATCATAAGTATGTATTACAGAAAAAAAACATAAGGGGTTTGATACTAACCACAGTTTCAGACATCTGCTAGGTGTCTTAGAATATATCCCATTCTGTTAAGGTGGGACTACTGTTTCGATGTTTTCTGTGATGTTTTCTATGATGCTTAGAACTGTACAAAGAATCTCAATTTTGACAAACATGTTATTTTATTAATCCAGAAAAACAAAAGATAATTTGGCATTACTATAAAATATTTTATGGAGATCAAATATATTATACAACTTTATGACATCTAGCTAATAATCTACAGGACTATTTTATTTGATATTTAACATATGCTCTCAGAATCTATTTCATTATTATTTTACTCTATCACATAAGGCTTTCAATATAAAATTTAAGATGTAATTATAATTCACTTTATTTTCTTATAACATGCAGTATTTGAATGTCTTTAAGTTTCTTTGAATGAAGCAAGTCTTGCTTTTTTATTAACAAATATTGCAGGGAATATTAGCTAGTAACTTCAAAAGTTCTTTCTGGGGGGGCATGGCTAGCACAGTCAGAAGAGCATGTGACTCCTGATCTTGGGGTTGTGAGTTCAAGTCCTAAGCTGGGTATAGAGATTGCTTAAATTAATTAATATTTAAAAACTTTTTAAATTTTAATTAGTAATTTCTGGAAACAGTAAATATTTTGCTAAACTTTAGCACTAAAAAAAATCCAAGTTCACTTTAAACCACATTGTTTGAGAGTATAATTATAAATTTATATGGTTACAATATTTATATGGAATAGGAGTAGAATAATATGTCTTTTGTGAAGGCTATTGATTTGCATTGATTGCTTCTGGAAGGCAAGTAACACAATCAATATTATGATGTTGATATTAATTTGTACTTATATTGTCAAATCTGAAAACAAGAAGATAGTTGTTTTGGCAACAATCTCATTTATCACTATTCATTTGGAGCAATCTGAGAAAAGGATGTGTTGTTCTAAAAATTTCCATTATGCAACCTGTAGTGCAGAGCAAGTAATGGGGACATTTGTATTATATCTATACAACTATGGTATAAGATCTAATCACATGCTATTTAGTCAATTACTCGTTCTTCTACCTAGTCATTCATTCTCTTAACCCACAATACACTGCAAAACTCTGGAAATATGGAGATAAGTAAGACATGGCTCCTTCTCCCAAAGAGCTTGTGATTATTAGGAGAGGAAGACACTAAAAGTTATGATCAATTGAATAATAATCCATAATAATAAGTGCTATTTTTAGGAAGGATATTTATTGGTCAAGTTTACCCAGAAAAAGGAAAAAAGATAAATTCTTGAGAAAAAGAGTATGCAACACAACCTTGAAGGTAATGTATGCATTCTTTGTATGAGATTATTAATGTTTTTATTTTTAAGCCATTTTAGTTGGATATTCTGTTACTGGTAGCCCCAAATCTTCTGATACAAGTTTTAAGCAGTTACATCACGAAATTGCTTTATATGTAGGTCAAAACCAGTTCAATATCAGCAATTTCATATACTTCAACCTTAAAGCTAACATGAAGAGATCAGAGTTTTAAGCAAGGGATTAACATAGTCATAATTGGCACCTCAGAATGATCATACTGACAGCAGAATATAGGGTTGGTTTATGGGGATCTATGACATAAGCAAGGAAAGGAGTTCGAAAACTATTCCAGAAGCTGAACTGAGAATTAATTGGGTAGTAAACTAAGACAAGAGCAGCAAGGATGGCAGGTGTAGGGGTACAGATGGGAGAGATGTTAGGTAGAACTGACAGATTTGGTAACTTATTGGAATTAGGAAGTGAGAGAGAAAAGAATACCTCTAGAAAGATTTTCTGGCTCAAGTGGGTAATTTTACTGTTCAGCTAATCAATTCTAAGTCTGTCCTCACTTCTGTATCTCAATTCTGAATGCTCATTGGTCTTGGCAAACTTTAGCCCTTCCAATTTAACAAAAACCCCTCAATTTGCTCTTAGCCTTCTGAACGTAGCATCTTGTGACTTGTCCTTTGGGACAATCTATTGTCTCTATTATACATTTTGATGCTCAGAAGCACACAACTTTGTTCTATTGTTATTTGGAGGCAAGAGACATACACAACAGCAGGCCTCCCTGATGGAAGTGTAAGCTCTTCACAGAAGGGACAGGACCCTGTCTTCTGTCTTTTGTCTTCACAACACATGACAGACAAATGTACAAGGAAAACAAAACTGACTTCAATTATGGCAGATCAGATGCTTCCTTACGACAAAGTGCAGGGAAATTAGAAGAAATGTTGGTTAATTATAAAAGGTGACAGCTGTAACATCCCAGCCTTAGCTGTCCAGTCCCTTCTGATCCCAAGTTATAGAACCATGTTCTATGACTCATGGGCTATCAGACATCTGCCTCACCTCCACAATCCTTGTGCCTAGTCTAGTTGGAAGATAAAAATATTTAAAGGATCTGACATGTCGTATAACTGTAAGAGCTTTATTATTGGTGTTAATAAATCTAAGAGTGGAAAAGGTTGTTAGGTAATTTAAATTTTAAAGATTCTTACAAGTAACATATTAGTTTGCTTCTAAAGAACTCTAGAGGGGCACTTGGGTGGTTCAGTCGTTAAGTGTCTGCCTTCGGCTCAGGTCTTGATCCCAGGGTCCTAGGATCGAGCCCCATGTCGGGCTCAGCGGGAAGCCTGCTTCTCCTTCTCCCACTCCCCCTTCTTGTATTCCCTCTCTTACTATCTCTCTCTCTGCCAAATAAATAAATAAAATCTTTAGGGAAAAAAAATTAAAGAACTCTAGAAAATGAAAATAGCGTCAAAATTCATCTGACTTTGAATAGGATTTTTACAGTTACCTAGAATGGACCATATATACTTTATCAATATATGATTTTCTTTTCACATTCATTATACTAAAAAAATTTTTTAGAAAAGTAAAAAGCTGTATATTATTCAACACAATTTAATATATATTCTATTTTTTTTGTTGCAGATGGTTTGCCACAATTATACAAGATAAAACAGATACTTTAAAAAATTTTTTTAGAAAAATAACGTAGATTCTTCTCTGTGCTTTTCAGGAAAAAGATAAATCTATGATCCTAAAGATCTTTCTCTAGTTTTCTTTATGTCTATTCACATAATTTTGTCATTTTGATATAGTCTATCTATATTGCATATAAAACTGCAAAAATTGAAAGATGAAAATGATCTATTCAAATTATCTGCTATTACACAAACAGGTTAATAACAGTAATTAAAAGAATAATTATGCAACTACATGCCACTCAAAGGAGTCATTTAAATTATGCAAATCAAGCAGAAGGTCACGTAATGCTAGGAGAAAAGAGCTCAAATATGCAAAATAGTGTACTCTCCGTTGGTGGCTCCAGTATTAGAAATATTCATATCACAAGCATGTAGTGTGCATCTCATTTTTGAACCTTTGTACCATAAAATCAAATTAATTTTTCTTACCTTATTAGGTGCTCTGAAATTTGAGTAGTATAAAATTTTATAGTAGGGCTGATTTGATCCAGGAGAAGAATGTTTATTTTTTATTTGAGAACTTTATTTTTAAAACATTGATTATTTTTCTACTTATAGAAACATACTGCATCGTAAAAAAAAGATTCGGAAAACGCATAAAAGTATAAAATATAGAACTAAAAACACCTATAATGTTACCATTTTGAAATAAGTATGATCTCATTATTGGTGTTATTTCTTTCCTTCTTTTTTAAATGCATTTTGGGGGGGGGATCATAATAGTTACCAGACTGTGTACTTCTCTGTGTTATTTTTGCTTTTGTATTTTTTTTTTAAAGATTTTATGTATTTATTTGACAGAGAGAGATCACAAGTAGGCAGAGGCAGGCAGAGAGAGAGGGGGAAGCAGGCTCCCTGCTGAGCAGAGAGCCCGATGCGAGGCTCGATCCCAGGACCCTGAGATCATAAACTGAGCGGAAGGCAGAGGCTTTAACCCACTGAGCCACCCAGGCACCCCTTTGCTTTTGTATTTTATTTAATATTATATCATGAACATTTCCCCAGATGATTCTTGAAATCTGAGTTTTTAATGGTGGCACAAAATTTTTTACATAACAGTTTTTAATGGTGGCATAATACTTAACTGTTTCATTCTTTTATATTCTTTTCATCACCCACTTTTCTCTTATAAACCACACTATAACAAACACAGTAAATTGAATGAGAATTATGATTATTTTATTTGAATAATGTGTTAAAAGTAGATTTGAATGTTGTAGTAATGGCTACAGATAGAACTAGATTTAGATGTAGGATTAGGATCAGGGAAATAACAGATGTGAATTTTTAAGTTTCTTAATGCATATTAACAAACTTCCTTACAGAACATTTGTATCAGTTTACACACTTATCAGAAATCCACATCTCAAAAAAAAAAAAAAAAAGAAATCCACATCTCTTTAAAATTTCCAGTAATAATGAAGGTAATCTCACTTTACTAGTATTTGATTACTAGTAAAGTTGAATTTTTTTCCATGCTACTAGGCCCTTTGTTTTTCTTTCTCTATAACATGGCTATAGAAGAACATTGTTCATTTTTCACTGGGTGGTGATTTTTCAATCATTTGCAATAATTCTACCTTTTTCATATTTATTGTAAATGTTTTCTGTTCATTATTTGCTTTTTATTTATATTTTGACATACATAAGTAATATGTTTTTACAGGGTCAAAGTACTAAATAAATATTTAGTCTCTAACAGCAATCACAGAAACTGTGGTTTACCCCCAGGCTTCAGTGGAGCTTCAGGTAAGAGACCTAACTTGAATTTGCCTATGGGTTAATTCCTTGTCTTCTCAAAGTTAATAATAATTAAAGACTACATAATCTTTTTCACTACTTGAGTATGTACATAGAACACACAGGAACAAGGGTTTTGGGGTTTGGTTTTTTTTTTGTTTTGTTTTTTGTTTTGGTACTCATGAATTAAGCGTATGTAAAAAATTTCAGTCTAATGGGAAGATCCCATTTTTTTGATTCTTTTCAAGTCAAATCCACAGCTGTTCCAGAAGTCCATTTTCAATCTAGTCTTTCATGTAATCCTATTCCCGCATCTTACATTTTCAGATAAAATAAATTATTTGATGGTTCTCATATAACAAGATTAATCAGGATTCTTTGGTTGCAAGTGGCAGGAAATTAAGAAAGCTTAAGCAAGAAAGGAAATAGTTTGGCTCATGTAACTGAAAAGTATAGCAACATCTGGACTCAGGCTCAATTTAATCTTCAGACCTTAAAAAAAAAATGTGACAAACCTCTCTATCTATACTTTCTAAAAATCTCTATGTTGGCTTACTAATCTGGAAAACATCAGAAAATAAGGGTCTGAAATTTTATCCTGCTTAAAGCTAACAAGTTAACCTGTCTCAGTTACCCCATACTGACAGAAGACATGAGACTCCCGAACCAAAGGGACTTGATTCAAGGGACTTGATTACTCATGACACGACCATCAGCATAAACATCAGCATATTGCTGTGAATCCGCCTTGCCCCTAAATCCCACAGGGCTGACACAGACAAGCTCAAGATACCTCCAAAGGCATTATGTTGTATTATAGAAGAGGAACCTTGAGCTTAAGGAACTTGAATATTTTATAATGGGCAGTAAACATTCTTTTCCCTTGCTCAGGATCCATCTCTCTCTCTCTTCCCACAGATGTTTACTAAGCAAACATATTTGAAAATATAGTCTGGAACATAACCCTGGACCACTGTAACTCTAACTGACCAAGCCTGAGCACTGTGGTCCTCTGTGATCCTCCATGATTCTCCCTCAAAACACATAAATAATTATTACGGTAGTGTTAACAGAGAAAAGGCTATTGATGTCAAGCAAGCAAAATGCAGAAAAGTTCTATATACTATATCCTTTTCCCTCTCTGTATCTTTCCTCTCAATCTTCCCTTTGCTTTTGCATACTCTCTTCCTCTTTTATTTCCATATGCCTCTGTCTTAGACATCCTACAAAGCCATGCCTAGATGCACATTCCAGCATGAAGACAATAACATTCCCTTCTAAGTTACAGAATTTTCTAGATTCATTCAGCACTTTCTCTTCCTGAGCTGTGGCACTTTCAACTTCCTACTTTGCATCATAGTAATCTGTTTGAATGCCCTAACCTGCCCATCCAGGAATGGGTCTCCTTCTGAGCAAAGTCATGTCTGTAACTGTTTGTACCTCCCATGGATCAAAACATACTACAGGTGCTTAATTATATGTACTGAGTAAAGGGGAGGATATGAGACTGAATTTTAATAACTTGTATCTTTTAACTAGTAACGATGGAACAATTACCTGTCTAAGAAACCAAAGACTTTGCTACTCTTCCTATTTTTACCATAGAATAGAAGGCCACCTTGAGCAAATATATTAGCTTTTCTAAGGCTTCAATTCTCTCATTTGTACAAAGGTGAAAATATGTGTTCTTCCTCATATGGTTTTTGGGATAATCACATGAGAATATGCATATGAAACTATTTTAGAATGTAAACCACTCTAATAATTAATGAATTCCATTTTCAAATAACAAGTGAACCATTTCTGTTATATGAATTCAATGTGTTTACTATTAGAGAATAGTTATCATACAAAAGTAAGTAGATGTAATTTGAAAGATGCTTACAAAAAAAAAGAAAGATGCTTACAAAAAATTCTGTCAGGACAAAAATACATAGTCCATGGTACTTCTAATTCCACCACCATCTTTTAATTTCTCTGAATTAATTTTTAGAATGCTTATCTCTAGAAGTCCTCAGAAAATGTAAAGTTATCAATAGAACTATTACATTAAGCCATTATCTGCTGATAAAACCTTACATTATTTTTACTGACTGAGAAGCAAAGAAATATATACAGGTAAATTTTGAAGAGAGACAAATTAGAAAGTAAAGCCATGGTATTAATTTGCCTAGAAGATAATTGGAAAAGTAACATATTGCCAAGAAGGAAAAAGCATATAATGACAGAGATATTGCCAAATAAAATTAAAATTCCTGATTCATAGCTTTGTCTTTCACTAGCTAATCAAACACTTCAATTTTCTGTACCTTTATTTTTTTAATCCACAAAATTTTCTTTCAGATTTGAACAGGAAAACAGACTGGAGTCAAATAATTCATTTGTCCAGATAATTTTCTCCCTTCACAGGAAGAATCCCATGACTTTTTGAAGTTTCTTTCTGCTATATTAATAATTAGTTGGTTGGAAAAGCATATTTTTTCCTAGAATTTTTTTCCTAGAATTTTTTTCCTAGAATTTTTTTTCCTAGAAGTTTTGGCTGAAATTTTGAATAGAATCTGCAAATACTCAAGTGTTGAAAATTACCTATACCAGGCTATGTGTTTCTTCTGTCAGAGAGAAGAGTATATTTCCATAAAATGCTTTCCTAATTAATAATGAGCAAATGATTATGAGTAAAATCATGACAATGTGATATAGAAATGTTTTAGTTCATTGAAAAATGCCAGAACACAGTTACAAAAATACAAAGACATGGACTCTAATACGGAAACCCCAAAGCAACATACATTTTCAGAACCACATAAAAACAGTTCTGAACTATTTCCTCAGAAATAAGCAGAAATGAAAATTTGAGGCAGGACTGTACTTCTCAGGTTCACAATGAATTCCAGGCATTCAAAAGGTCACCATGATTCCCAGCATCAAAAGCTATAGCAGGGATCAAGAAAAATTAAAATTCTTTGTCAAAAAGAATCTACCTGCAACATAAGGTCAGTATACCCCCTGCTCCCTTATTCCAGTGATCTCCTAGGCCTGATGTAAGGGTCTTGGTTGTGTCTAAAATGCTTTTAACTAATGCATTATCAGGAAGACGAATGAGACTATGGTTACTATACCGTAGATTTGGGAAAGACTAAAGGGACCAAAAAAGGCTGTAGGTTTGAAACCCTTTGCCACAGTCACTAGAGCTCAGATTTCAGAGAACATAACGACCATATCACAAGAATCAAAATGAAAAAGTTCAGCGCCTTCCTTGCAGTCAACAGATGAGGCACACCTGTATTAATTGCGCTGCAACTTCCGGCTCCCTTCCCTACTTGTCAGGATCCGAAGGAAAACCTGGATGGATTCTTTATTTAAAGGTTTTAAATTTTCTTACTTTTCAAAATTCTCATCTAAATATTCCTTAATAAAATGCTTCAGTGTGAAAAAAAAATACTCTGGGTGCTTTTTAAAAGCTCTCAAATGTGGTTCATATCTCTGAAAACTTTTAGATATTTTTATAGTAATCCTCCAAGGAAAAGTAACTACTTAATGCCATGTACATGTGAATGAAATGTAGGGGTCTAAGTTATTCATTAAAAATTATTATGCTTTGATTTAAAAGTTGAACACTTTGTTTCTATTAAGGTTTCTGGAAGTAGGAGTTTAGAGTTGTTCTATTAGCTCCTTCTGGTCCCTGCAAGCAGCAAGAATACATACCTCTCACACTATCATAATATGTGACTCTTGCTAGCTCCTGTTTTTCAACATGAAGAAGTATCAGCAGTTAAAATTATATTTTAAACATACATTTAAACATATCTATGTATATACATCCATAAATTCTGAACAATGTTGTTTTAATGGATACATGAGAAATCTCAAAATAACAAATACAGACAAAAAAGTTCAGCCTAGATAAAATGCATCCCAATCTGATATTCTGCAGAGGAATTTTCCCAGCATCAGAAATAAAGTTCTTATGATACATTCTACATTGGGAATTTGTGTCAAGAAGACAAACTTATCCAGGGCCTGAATCATAACAATTCTTAAATGGAATTAGGATAAAAATTCAACAGTTCACCTGAAGACAATAACCTTTTTTTTTTTTAAAGATTTATTTATTTTTAAAGATTTATTTTTATCCGGGGGGAGGGGTAGAGGGAGAAGGAAAGAACCTCAAGCAGACTCCCCACTGAGCATAGAGCCCTACTTAGGGCTCAATCTCAGGACCATGAGATCATGACCCAAGCCAAAACCAAGAGTTGGAAGCTCAACCAACTGAGCCACCCAGGCATTGCTATTTATTTATTTTAGAGAGAGAGAGAGAGAGAGAGAGAGAGAGTGCACGCATTGCGGGCGCAATGGGAGAGGGAGAGAGAGAATCTCCAGCAGACTTTCTGCTGAGTGTGGAGCCTGATGCAGGGCTCAATCTCCTAACCCTGAGATCATGACCTGAATGGAAATCAAGAGTTGGATGCTTAACCAACAAAAGTGCTCCAACAATACTGGCTTTTAATCAATGGCAAAAATCATTAAAATGTTCAGTAGAAGAAAAGTTTAGGTAAATGCAAATAAAATAAATAAATAAATAAATACTGTAAGAGCTCTATCTCCAAGGACTCACAATAAAAGATATTATGAAAGGTTTAGATGAGAATAACACTCCTGAGTACACAAATGAGACTCAGTAGACAGTCTAGGTCAGAAACAACAACACGGAAGTAGGAACCATTCAAGAGATTGGTTCAGTTTTCTTAATTAAATGAGAATAATACATATAGCTACTGCACTTCTTTCACATATCTCAGGATTGTCACTTTCTATATTAAATTTATAACACAAAGTTAAAATTTATAAGTTCCAAATTAACCCATATTAATTCTGGTATTTTCAAGAAAATAAGAGTAATTTTAAACTGAGTGCATGAAGACATTATTCTCTTAATCCTCACAATCAGGAAGTGAAAAGAACTTTGTAGATAAATGATTAAGCAATAATATATCTGGCAATTTTGCAATACTGTGAACTTTATATATATGTTCATTCTCATTCTACAATTGAATTAGGTTCAAAACAACTTATTGCTCAGTTTTATATCTGGAAAGTACGAAGCACAGAATAATACAATGTCTTTCCTGCCCCCAGATAACAGACCACTGGTAATTTTTCTTTCCAAGAACATTATATTCACCCAGCCATGTAGATTTTATGGCACCTGTAGATTAGCAGGAAGTAGAGGAGTAAAAATAGATGAAAGAAATTAAATGAAAATAACTACAATAGGCCAAAAGGGTATGATTTCAATGACCTGAATTATATATTACAAATAGGAATTGGTTTAATTTTACAATTTATTATTTTTACTAGTAAGCATATGGAAAACTAAGAAAAAAACAGGACAAAATTTTAACTACTGGTATTAAATATGATAGGTAATGGTAGAATCTATCAGAGAAGAAATAAGAAACCATAAACAACTCTGTAATTAAATTATAAAGTACAAACCTATACAAACTTAGGAATGAAAGAAATTATATTTTCCAGATGGTAAGTGTTTGGCAGTTAAAGGTTTGGGCAGTTGTTTATGAACTTAACACAAGGCTTGCATAATGGAATTAGAATCTTTTCTATAGCATAGTATGGTTAACAGAATTTTAAAACAAATCATAATCCTAATAAGGCTAAATACACCAAAAGGTAAATTATATACCACAGTATGAGGTTAAAGAAATAACTCTCAGACAATTATTTATGTTCCTATGATAACATAATAATGTAAAGCTTTTTCTTAGGGTTAGTCCTTGGTAAAAAAAAAAAAAAAATTAAAAAAAAATTAAAATATATATATATATATATATATATATATATATATGAAGGGAGAATAGCTAGTTCCTACCCCTCTCCCCACATCAAAAACAGTTCTGATATCCTTCAAACACTGAAAGTTACATAATTCTGATGGCTTGAATCATTACCTTTCCCAGAGGTATTTGAATCTCAAGAGGTATCAAAGCACTATACAAAAGAAATACCACTATTTTGTGGGTAAGAAAAGATTTGGGGCAAAAGATAATGGGTTTCCCAAAGATCCCTGAATTCATTCAGAAAGACACTTGGTCTCAAACTTTCCCACTAGGGAAAGTGAATTTTAATTTATCATGGCCTCTGAATGTAACCCAAAGCAGTCTATCATCTGGTTAACATTTTCTTAATATCTCAACACTTTAGCATTAAATATCATATGAACTTTTGACTGTCCCTTACTGTACACATATTTGTTTTGTTTTGTTTTGTTTTTTTAGGTTATTAGTTTTCATTACTTTTTTTTTTCAGTGTTCCAAGATTCATTGTTCATGCACCACACCCAGTGCTCCGTGCAATACATGCCCTCCTCAATACCCGCCACCAGGCTCACCCATCTCCCCACCCCTCTCCCTTCCAAATCCCTCAGTTTGTTTCTCAGAGTCCACAGTCTCTCATGCTTCATCTCCCCCTCTGATCACATATTTGTTTTAAAATAAAAGTAATGGTTCTCCAATCTGGAGTAAAATTGGCACTTAAGAATAGATTCAAGAAAACACAAAGTCATGTTTGTTATTTTGAGTATCCCCTATCCATCCCATTCTACCCTGGCATGTTCACAAATGTCTTTGTATTTGTCTCATAATGAGAAGAATGAGTGTGTTGTTTTTTACAAAGCTGATAATATAGACAGAAACAGGGGTACTTGGGTGGCTCAGTTGGTTAAGCAGCTGCCTTTGGCTCAGGTCATTATCCCACAGCCCTGGGATGGAGCCCCACGATGGACTCCCTGCTCAGTGGGGAGTGTGCTTGTCCCTTTCCTTCTGCTCCCCACCCCCACTCATGCTCTCTCTCTCTCTCAAATGAATACATAAAATCTTTTTTAAAAATGTACAACCTTTAAAACTGTATATACAGAAACATATTATCTATATGAGTCAGTCAGCACCATAATAGAACAAACAGGTATGATATATAGAAACCACTTCTTATGTTTGGTTTAAATGAACTGTAGCCATATATACGGAGTATATTCTACCTAAATCAAGATAGGCCTTTGGAAAATATACTACCCATTCTGTTCTAAGATGAGCCAAGAATTGTGAACAAATATGACCAGAAATAGTGTCTTCAAAGCAATGGAACTGAGCAATTACAGAGAAGTTAGACAACATAGAAAGTCACTTGAGACAATTCAGTCTCAAAGAATCCTAACAATGTATTTATGGGCTGTTTGAGCTCAAATATCATTGCCCAAACTTTTGACATTTATAAAAATCCAAGTAGAATTTTAGAGGCAAAAGAAAGGGGTCATGTATAATACCATGCAATATTTTGCTGGATATTTGCCAGCAAAAAACAAAAGATAGTTAATACTCTTTTTTTTAAATTTTCATTGTTTTATTTTTAAGGCACATATCATATTAAAACCCAGAAAAGTACCTAGATAGCAGATTACCCTACAAAAAGATCACAGCCTGGGCACTAGCTTCTCTGAAATAAAACTCTACATTCACACCATGAGATCACATTGAAATGTTTACTTACAGAAAAGTCAATTCCTTACAAGGGGAAAATAAGGAAGTTCTAAATTATGATAACAGTTGATATTATATATAAAGTAATCATGGTCACATCTATTAGAGTATTGATGCAAAATGAACAAACCATTTTTAAAATTTGAAAGAGAAAGGAAAAGGTTTTATAGGAGCCCAAGTTAGGAAGCTGCTTGGGATACACAGTCTTCACAAAGAAGAGAATGCTTCAGGGAGGGAACGTTTAGAGGAGGGTTATCTAAGTTTTTTATATAAAGAGTTACAAATCATCATGACAAAGGACATTCTGGAAAGTTACAGACTTTATTTTATGTTTTTAGTATGTGCAAGGCTGTGTGACTTTAATCTTATAGGAACCAGAGAGATTTTTTTGTTTTTCTTATCTTTTTGTTTGGAATGCTCCATTTTGTTTTTGTTTTTGTTTTTTAACAAAGAAGACTGTACAAAGTGTGCTCAATGCAGAAATAGAGCCCATGCTTTGATGCTTTGCTGAGTCACTCTGACCTTGCTATGTTAAAGTATAGTTTCCCTGGGAGCCTAGGAGCAGGGCCCACAAATATTAAAAGTTGAAATTTTCCTTTATCAGGAGCTGAAATGAAATAAATGTTCAGATGCTAATGCACTGTAACATTAACATAACCAAGGTATTTGAAAATCATTAAGCTAGGTGTGATTTTAGTTCCTCTTGTCTTTTGTCACTCTTGGACAAATTAATATTAATATTACATTTTCTGACATATCCAGTAAAGGGCTAGTACCCAAAATATATAAAGAACTCATAAAACTCAACACCCAAAAAACAAATAGTCTGATTAAAAAATGGGCAGAAGATATGAATAGACATTTCTCCAAAGAAGACCTACGGATGGCCAACAGATACATGAAAAGATGCTCAACATCACTCATCATCAGGGAAATGCAAATCAAAACCACAATAAGATATCATCGCACACCTGTCAGAATGGCTAAAGTCAAAAACACAAGAAACAACAGGTATTGATGAGGGACAAAAGGAATCATTATGCACGGTTGGTGGGAATGCAAACTGGTGTAGTCACTGTGGAAAACAGTATGGAGGTGCCTCAAAAGTTAGAGATAGAACTACCTTATGATCCAGCAATTGCACTAGTGGGTATTTATCCAAAAATACAAAAACACTAATTCAAAGGGATACATGCATCCCTATGTTTATGCCAGCATCATTTACAATAGCCAAGAAATGGAAGCAGCCCAAGTGTGCATCAATTGATGAATGGATAAAAAAGATGTGGAATATTATTCAGCCATAAAAAAAGAATGAAATCTTACCAATGGCAATGACATGGAAAGAGCTAGATAATATGATGCTAAGAAAAATTACTACCTTAGGATTTCACTCATCCGTGGAATTTATAAACAAACAAGCAAAGGAAAAAAATGAAAGAGAGAGAATCAAAGCAAGAAATAGACTTTTCATTATAGAGAACAAACTGATGGTTATCAGAGGGGAGGTGGGTGGGAGGATGGGTTAGATAGGCATTGGGGATTAAGGAATACACTTCACTGATGAGCACTAGTGATGTATGGAAGTGTTGAATCACTATATTGTACACCTGATGTACAATGTAATGTAACACTGTATGTTAAATGTAACACTGCATGTTAAATGGAATTAAAATAAAAACTTCTAAAAAAAGAAAAAACATATTACACTTCCAAGAGAAAGCAAAAACTAAAAATGAGTGCATACTACTTGTCAGACACAATCACGTACGTCACATACGTTCATTATTATAAACCTGCCCTATAATAACATATAACCAAACAGATGAACAAACACCAAAACAAAGGGTAATTTAAGTGTGAGTTCCTTGGGATATTCTAAAGAAATAAAATCAGAAGCTTTTGTGATATGTCAGATAATTTTGCCAGGTATATTATAATGATAATATAAAAATTTAAAATACATTCTGAGCATTGTGGAATCTAATTTTTTATGATCTGGATAGAAGTGTTAGGACAAAAACTAAGAACTCTGCTACAAGCCAGAAGTGGCACACCTCAAGTCATCCTCTACCTCAAGAACCCGTGAGAGATGGGTGGCTTCGAAAAAAGATCTCAACATGGCCCCCAGTGCTTCTGTTACCACATTCCTGCCTCACATAGGCCCTCTAGAATTCTATTACCTACGGGAATGGTGACAGGTGATACAAACTGTGCAGAAAGAGGGAAGAATCTAGGTCCTAGTTCTGGCCCTTATTCTGCCAGGTAAAAACTTTCTTTTAACAGATCAATGAATTTGGCAAGACCTTGGTAATAAGAAATATATGTGGAACTACTTAAAGAATATAATCTGATTTCTCTAACCCTAAATGATCTGACTAGGAAGACTATGTTAATCATACAAACATCTTTGAGAAAAGATACATAAGAAAACCAGAAGAGAAACGATTTTTCTAAAGTAAAAAAGACCTTTAAAAATAGATACAAAAAATAAAGATTAAATAATATTATAAGCACAGCACAGTGTTTTATGAATGAACTTCCAAAATGCATTGCTAAGGTCATAATAGGTAAGTAATACACATTCCTTTTTTACAAATTATCAAATATAATACCATCAGTAAAGATACGGTCATCTGCTATTGCATTTTGAATAGTCTTATTTATTCATTTAAACTCTATTCCCAAAAGACTTGATAGGCTAAGTAATTGGTTGCATGTTTTTTTTTAATCTGGTTTGAAAGACAATTGAACAATAATTAAAACAACTGCAAATTAAGAAAACAGGACATGTATGTAATTTCTGAAATATCTTAAAAGACAAAAAGAAAGCCCAGAAACAATTCTAAAATTTCCATTTCTTAAAATAGCTAAGTGCCAAAATATATCCCCTGGCACCAGTTAAGAGATTTTGTATTCACATATGCAGTATCATTCACAAGCCTACCTTTTCTCCACCTGAGAGAGAAATAAGGGGTGGTCTAAAGCAGGCTTCTAGCATCTTAATAAAGATCAATACTTGATGGAGGTGGGAACTGCCTAAGCCCTTTAGATGCATTATCTTGTTTCATCTTCTCAATAATTTTAAAAAGCAAGTACCATATTATCTCCATTTGCAGACAAAGAATCTAAGAATAAGGGAGGTAAGTACCTTGCCTAAAGTCAGACAAGTATGAAATGAAAAAGCTAAAACATAAATAGAGTTTAATCTGTAGTTACCCTCCTAATCACCTCATTTTCCTGCCTCCCTTCACCCGATGTTTTGAGAGCGTATTACTTCCTGCCTACACATAGCTACAATTGCCAAATACAGCCACTCTGACCAGGTATTTTGTTTCTCATGGTGCTCCAACAAATGAAGAAATTCTACCACAAGCCTTTCTGGCTTCTTGTATCCCCACCCTACTCACCAAGATAATCTCAGGAGGCACGAAGAACTTGCATATCATGTGAAATTTCTTAGATCTGTCACAGTCAAGACGTGTGCAGAAAGATGGCTCCAGAGTTCTCATACTAGAGACCAAGTGGGGCAGAGGCAGATTACTATGGCTCTCCCCCAAATGTGAAAAGGGGAAGAGTAACTATTGTGTTGATTGTTCCTTGAGAACAGTATTGCCATCAGATATGAAAAAAAAAAAAGAAAGAAAATTATTTTCTCTAGGAAACCAAGTGATTACATGCAAATCATTAATGTGCTCTTTGAAAGATTTGCATGTTGATGAGCCCAAGATTTCTCACTTTCCTTCCATTTTTGCATGGTCTTTCTGGTCATGGCTTAAAATCCATATCACAAAAAAAAAAGCCTTTTGCCAATATTTCACTGCTAATTCCAAATATGCATAAGTCATGTCTTCTATGCAAGGTCATGCCCTGTGACTGAGAGCATGTATTTGGGTATGAGTCATCTAGCCCAAATGGGTAGAAAGGCAACATCTTTTTGTTAGTTTCTTTGCTTTTTTTTTTCTCTTTAAAGATTTTATTTATTTATTTGACAGAGACAGAGAGAGGTAGTAAGTGAGCAGAAGCAGGGGGAGCAGCAGAGGGAGAGTGGGAGCCTGATGTGGGGCTCGATCCCAGGACCCTGAGATCATGACCTGAGCTGAAGGCAGATGCTTTACTGACAGAGCCACCCAGGCACCCCAAAAAGACATCTTATTGGTAATGTCTTATCACCTTATAGAGCACTTTATCCAAATACATTCCTCTGAACACTGAAAAGGAGAAATGTGTCATATATTCAATTGATCTGTCTCCTACACATCAATTGTTCTTCTTACAGTTCCCTTCCTACCATACTCCAGAATATTCAGCACAAAAGAAGAGAGTATAATAAAGTAGCACCTTGTAGAGTATGAACACAGTTAGGACTGCATGGAAATACATTGAGTGCTCTTTGCCATAAGGTAGGACCCAGAGAATTTTCTACCACAATTTCAATTCCAAACCCAACCTGCAAAGAAATCAGCTAATTTGTTTCCCAGTTCAACCTCTCCCAATTCCAAAACTGAAGTGTGGCCGCCCCTGTGCCCACTGGATCTCCATTAGCAATAGCTCTAAAAGTTTTCCATATTGATTTCATCATTTCTGCTTTTCTTTTTTTAATTTTTCAAACAGGAACGCTTAAGTAATCTTTAGTTCTTTCACATGTAAGATTTTTGAAGAGAAAAAACAACAAAAAAAGTGATAAATCAAAAGCATAATTAACTTTGTTCTTTTAACGTAACACGGCTGCTTTGATAGATCCCAGCTTACCAGCATTTCCATAGGCCACTTTCTTTCTCAGTATGCACAGATAAATGAAGAAATTAAACAATTTTTGTGATCTACAATAAGGTCAGACTTTAATTATTACACTAACATCATGCACAGATTTATATTCAACAGATTTACCACTTTCCTACTAGTTAATAAAAAGGACCTTATTTTTAAAAATTTTTCTAGTCTTACGGTTTCCATGTCTTGTCTTTTGTAAGTAATGCTGCTATGAACATAGGAGTGCATTTTTTCAAGTTAGTGTTTTTGTTACCTTTGGATATATTCCCAGAAGTGCAATTGCTGTTTTTTATGATAGTTTACTTTTTATTTTTTGAGGATTCTTCATACTGTTTTCCGTAGTAACTGTATCAATTTACAATCCCACGAAGTGTGCACAAAGGTTTTCTTTTCTCCACATCCAAACCAGCATTTGTTATCTCTTGTCTTTTTGATGATAGCCATTTTAAAGGCATGAGGTGATATTAAAAAAATAAAAATAAAATAAAAGCATGAGGTGAGATCTCATTGTGGCTTTAATGTGCATTTCCCTAACGACTGGTGATGTTGAACATATTTTCAGGTACCTACTGGCCTTTCTTATGTCTTTTTGGAGAAATGTCTACTCATGGCTTTTGCCCATTTTTTAATTGGGTTATCTGGTTTGTTTGTTTTTTTTCCACTAAAGTGTACAAGTTCTTTATGTTTTGGACATTAACTTCTTATCAGATATATGGTTGGCAAATATTTTTCCCATCCCATAGTTGTCTTTTCACTTTGTTGATGGTTTCCTTTGCTCTGAAGAAGCTTTTTAGTTTGATACAGTCCCACTTGTTTATTTTTTATTTTATTGCTGTGTTTTAGGTATCATATCCAAAAAATTGTTTCCTAGACCCATGTCAAGGAGCTTTGTTTCTATGTTTTCTTCTAGAAATTTCCTGGTTTCAGATCTTACATTTAAGTCTTTAATCCACTTCAAGTTAATTTCTATGAGTGATATAAGATATGTGTCCAGTTTCATTCTTTTACGTGTAAATATCTACTTATCCCAGTATTACTTATTGAAGAGACTGTCTTTTCTCCATTTGAGTATTCTTGGCTCCCTTGTCAATTAGTTGACCATATATGTTTGGGTTTATTTCTGGACTCCTGATTTTTTTTTCCCATTGGTCTATATGTCTGTTTTTATACTAGTACAACCTAGCTTTATAGTGTAGCATGAAATGAGGAAATAAGATACCTCCTGCTTTTTTCTTCCTCAGGATTTCTTTGGCTATTTGGGGTGTTTTGTGATTCCATATATATTTTAGGACTGATTTTTATACTTCTATAAAAGCTGCCATTGGAATCTTGATAAGGATTGCATTGACTCTATAGCTGGCTTTCAGTAGTATTAACATTTAAACAGTATGAATACTTCTAATACACAGACACGGGGTATCTTCCCATTTATTTGTGTCTTCAATTTCTTTCATCGGTGTCTGACTGTGTTCACTGTAGAGATCCTTGACCTCTTTTGTTAAATTTATTCCTAAGTATTTTATTGTCTTTGGATGATAATATAAATGAAATCAATTTATTTTCTTTTCAGAAATTCCACTGTGTATAGAAATGCTCCACATTTTTGTATGTTAGTTTTGTATCTTGCAACTTTACAGAATTCATTGATTAGATCTAACAGTTCTTTGGTTGAGTCTTTAGGGTTTTCTATAAATAAAATCATGTCATCTGCAAATAGAATGTTACCTCTTTCTTTCCAATTATGATATCTTTTATTATTTCTTTTACTTGCCTTATTACTCTAGCTAGGTTGTCTGATAGTATGTGGATCAGAAGTGGTAAGAGTGAGAACACTTGTCTTATTTCTGAACTTAGAGGAAAAATCTTTCATCCTGTCACCATTGAGTATAATGTTAGCTGTGGGCTTGTTACAGTGTTTAAGCTGTGGGCTTGTTAGCTACGGTTATAGTAAAGCTATGGCCTTGTTAGCTATGGCCTTTATTATAGTAAAATATGTTCCTTCTATGTCTAATGTATCGAGTTTTTATCATGAATGGATGTTGAATTTGGTTGAATGCTTTTTTTTCGTGCTTCTATTGAGAAGATCATATGATTCTTTTCTTTCAGTCTATTAATGTGATGTATCACATTATTTGGTTTGCATATGTTGAACCATTCTTGCATTTCAGGAACAAATCCCACTTGATCACAGTGAGTGATCATTTTAGTGTGCTGCTGAATTTGGTTTGCTAGTATTTTATTGACAATTTTTGCATCCATATGTATCAGGGATGTTGGCCTGTAGTTTTGTTTTGTTTTGTTTCAAGTAGTATCTTTTTTCTGGTTTTAGTATCAGGATAATGCTAGCCTTGTAAAATGAATTTGGGAGTGCTGCCTCCTTTTTGATTTTTTAAAAGAGTTCGAAAAGGATTGGTGTTCTTTAAATGTTCGGCCACCAATCAAGCTATCTCATCCTGCACTTTTCTTCACTGGGAGATTTTTGATTACTAATTCAATCTCCTTACTAGTAATTGGTCTATTCAGATTTTCTATTTCTTACTGATTTAGTCTTAGTAAATTGTATGCTTTTAAGTAACTTTGGGCTCAGTTTGTTTTTTTTTGTTTTTTTTTTTTTAGTTCTTTAAGACATAGATTAGATTGTTTATTTGGGAACTTTCTTGTTTCTTACTGTAATCACTTATTGCAATGTATTTTTAAAACTTTTTTTTTTAGAACTATTTTTTGCTGCATTCCGTATATTCTGGTATGCTGTTTCCACTTTTGTTGTCTCAAGAAACTTCTTTAATTTTAAAAGGTGGGGGGCACCTGGGTGGCTCAGTTGGTTAAGCGGCTGCTTTTGGCTTGAATCATGATCTCAGGGTCCTGGGATCAAGCCCCACATTATGCTCCCTGCTCAGCAAGGAGTCTTCTTCTCCCTCTGTCCCTCCCTCTTCCTTGTGCACTCTCTCTCTCAAATAAATAAATATTTTTTTAAAAAGAAAATTTTATTCCCCTTTAATTTCCTCTTTGATCTACTGGTTGTTCAGAAGAGTGTGGTTTAATCTCCACGTGTTCATGAATTTTCCAGTTTTTCTCTTGTTACTGATTTTTAGTTTCATGGCATTGTGGGCAGAAAAAATACTTGGTATGATTTAAATCTTGAATTATATAAGGTTTTATGGCCTAACACGTGGTCTATCCTAGAAGATGTTCCATGTGTGCTTGAGAAGAATGTATATGCTGCTGTTATCGGATAGAGTGTCTGTTAGGTCAGGGCACCTAGATGGCTCGTTAAGTGTCTGACTCTTGATTTCACTTGGGTCATAATTTCATGGGTTGTGCGATCAAGCCCTGTGCTGGGTTCTGAGCTCAGCAAGAAGTCTGCTCAAAGATTCTCTCCCTCTGCCCCTCCCACACCCACTCTCCCTCTCTTTCTGAAGTAAATAAATAATTTTATTTAAAAAAAAAGTGGGAACCTGAATTCTGTTTTCAGGTGTTTTCACCAGCCCTCCTGGTCAGAGAAGGTTGGAAGACACTCTCCACAATGAGTGAGGCTTTGTGTCACTCCCCTTGCCTGGGCAGGAAAAGGAGGGGTCACTCCAGGCTACTTCTAATTTCCCAGTCTGCCCCTTGGAAAGTGCCAGGAGCTTGTCATCTCCCTTGTCTGTGGATTACTCCCTCTGCCTGTGTGTAGCACAAGAAGCCTCCATACCCAGTACTGGCTTTGCTCTGAGGACAATCTGTTCTGCTCACTTTTTTGTCAGTGGGCCACACCACTTCCAGGAATTATCACAAGGCCTTCTGGTAAGATAGGGCTGGAAGACACTCTTCACAGCAGGTGGGGCTCTGACTCATCACTTTGCCTGAGAATGGGCAAACCAGGCTCCAGGGCCAGCAAATCTTCTCATTTGAGGATCTGAATCAGCAAATCTGCACCCTACCAAGTTCCCTGGTCAGAGTGTGCTCCTGACTTGGCTCTGCAGATAAGCCAAACCACTGGTTAGGATTACCACTTGGGTTCTGCAGGTATAAACTCAGTCTGCCAAGAGCCACATGCTGGTTAGTGCTAGCCCCTCCCCTCTTCTTTGTCACAGTCAGATTGCCAGGGGCTGAGCCCCAAAGATTCTCCTGCATTTCCCATGCTGCAAGATTAGAGTAGGGGTTTCCACAAAGCAATCCAAAATGCTAAGAGAGGCTGGTAGAGGAAACTGAGGCTCATAGGAGACTTCTGCACGTGGTGCTGCATAGTCCTGGGGGAGGGGCAAAGTGGTCAGTGTGTAGCCACTTCTCTTACTCTGCTAATGCAGTTTCCCTTGGTCTCTGAGGTGCAGGGGGTGATTCAGCCTCACCTCTGTGTTCTAGAATTCTCACAGTGGTGTCTTGTTCATGAATAGTTAATAGTTGTTCTTCTTGTGAGGGGACGTGAAGTCAAGAACAATGTGGTGACACCATGTTGGTGACATTACTCCTGCTTTAGTTTTAGCTTGTAAGTCAACTGTGCATGAGTCTACCAGCATTAAGATGGTTGAATGGTTTTTTTGTCTATTAAATATTTCCTGAGTGGCTGTTTCATGGCAGGCACCAAACTAGGTGCTGAAAACACAACAATGAATAAGATAAAGCTAGTCTTGTGTTCTGCTCATGCAGGCTATATTATAAGGGAAGACAGAAAATTAGCCAAGCAATTATAGTGGAGACAATTATAGACATACTTAACTTCCCCATTGTCATCTATATTCATTCAGACCAAAAAAAAAAAAAGGAAAATAAGAGGAAGGGTTGACACACAGGGAAAGAGAAACATAAAAAATCTAAACTCTGCCCACCATTCTTCTCAATGATAACATGTCCTGACATAAACATGATCCAGAAAATATGAAATCTCAGTTACCACCTGCCACGCATAATGTGAACATTCCACCATGGAATGATCTAAGTGTTTTTAAGGTTTGACCACTAAATAAAGTCACTGCCTTCATCTTATCTTCAACTGAATTAATAGCAGTCTAGAAGACAAATAGGTTGTGCTGGATTTATTAAAGACAGGATAAATAAATATACCCTCCAATGTGGCAACTTCCTATAGGATTTTTCAAAGGTAATTTTGACCCTGTGTGAATCCTGTTTACTGAAATATATAAACTACGTCTCCATTCCATTGTAGTGTGGTATATGGCAGGAAAGAAAAGCTCCAGGCACTTAGGTGACCAAAATTTTTCCTGTTTGACTTTGTAGATCACCATATATATGAGTGAGGTGAAATGGGTGATGAGAGGGTCTTATTTCCTCCAAATACCATAGAGTTCATTCTCTTTTATCTTAGCTCTGCCTGGTGAATACTGTTGATATCTTTAGTACACAAAGCATATTTGAAAAGATCAAAGCATTTTGCCTTTAGGACTAGGTATTTTCTCACTCAAGAAGATGCTGTATTTAATATCAGTGCAATTCTTGATACGAGTAAGATGGAGCAAAAAAAAAAAGGGGGGGTGAAAAATGGAGTGTCTTCGCTCTTCATTTCTATTGGTAGACCCTCAGGATGACATTGACTATTTCCTTCCAGTTTACTTTTTCACTGGGCACTGTTAGCAACCCTGCTCAAATGGACTGGGTTTAAGGAAAGAGCGGATGAATGTGCTCCATGTAGGGAAAGAGAATCAGAGTAAAAAATGAAAACAAGGACCTGCAAAATTCAAGGCAAAAGCTTATTTTTCTCTCTATCATCTGGATACTTGGAGTGAGGGAGAGGCAGTAAATTATCTAGATAATTGCATTATTTTTTTAACTCTTCGCATCTTCATACTCAACTACAAAGTTTTTTATTTTCTTTCTGCAAAGAGTTCAATTTCTAAACTTAACTGAAATAAATAGCAAACCCAAATGCAAACATTATCATTCAAAGACTTGATGACCCAGAGAAGTATATTGGTCTTATAGAACTTAACTTTTGCATTACTGTTTCATTACAGTATCACTTAATTAATATTCAAAAACATGCAAGCCCATGCAACTTTCCCATAAACCGAAGTAGAAAATGTTGAAATGGAGAAGAACAACAAGAATGCATAAATAAAATATGAAGAGTTTTGTCATGTTCTATTAGGGTTTTTCATGTTAGCATCCTATTATATTAGTATTTGTTTTCACTAATATGATATGAAAATTGCTGAAATGATTGCATGGTCATATCTTGTTAGGCAATTCAAATTCTAAAATTATATGATTCTAATATAAGATGAAAGAAAATTGTTAATATTATAAAAAGTTTCTAATATGATGTGAAGGCCCATCTGGGAAAAAAAAAAGTTTAAGTTACTTTGGTGTGATTTCTTGGGAATATTATCTTCATAGGAACCAGGTGGTGACAAAGATGCAGAAATTGGGCATGAGGACATCACTGGTGGAAATGGAAAATATTTCTCTGTCAATATATTGCATGAATTTTTTTTATTCATTCTAAAAATGAATTTGTTTCTAAATGCTGGAGGTAGCTGCAGTGATTTAGTTTTGCATTTGTTTTTTAAGAAAAGCCATTATTAGTTATATTTCTCTTTATAATATGCTTTCATGGGGAAGTTACTATTAATTACTAAACAATAAATTAATTGCTAAACAACACAGCTTGATATCTACTCTATGGTAATAAATGTAGGGTGTTGCTTCAGTTCGGGTAACAGTTTCAGTTTTTTAGTGCTTACTAAAAGACTCGTTTAATTTATCACACATCTTAAATGTGATATTCTTTCACTTAGTAGTCTGATTTATTAAATAATTTGGAGTTAAATCTAAAGTTCACTTTCGATCTGGGCATAAGTGTGTTACTTTGGAGTATCAGAAATAGTAGCGTGCCTAACGTAACTTTGAAGTCGAAGTAGATTTCTTTATCAAAACTTGTGTTTTATGTTACAGAAACCTGGCTTAAGAATCAAGAGCTGAAGGAAACCTTGGAAGAATAAAATAATTGGTTGTAAAAGATGCTATTTAGTCTTTGAAAAATACCAATTTCAAAATTCTGTAAGATTCCCTAAAATATATTTGAATGAAGACTGCCACATTTTAATATGTATCTTAATGTAACATTTTATACACTGAAGAAAACTTTTTTTCAAAAAGATGACATTATCAACAGTTTACAAAATGATTGTGATTGCTTGAAGGGCTAGGCTTAGGAAATCTAGTCCTGACATATATTACTTTTATGGAAAAATAAATTTATCTCAATCGGCTCTTAATGTCAGCTGAAAAGGGAAACCATTTAAAATTAGCTGCCAGACACAAAAATCATCTTAGTTGAAATTAGAACATGTTTTATAAAGAAGACAAAGTGACAAAACTGACTTTAGGATAGGGCAACTTTCTTAATACAGCATTTTTTATCTTAAATATGGTAGATTGTGATTGTCAGAACCAGACTAGTCCCATCTCTCATTTTCTCCAACTCAAAGGGTTCAACCCCATGTCCAATTCTTCACAAATGATTTGGAATAAGAAGCATTCTGATATAAACTCCTACAGGGCCATTTGGAGCTCTGCGGTGAATCAATAAAACAAACTGACTAAAATAACAGCTGAGCTAATCATGAGACTGTTTAAAATGATAAGACTTGAATTACAGCTTTTCCAAATTCCAGTGAACTTTCCTCATTACCATATCTGTCCTAGTTTTGAGTATCTAGGTCTTGTTACCAAGTCTTCTCTTGTCTGAGGCAAAGGAAATCAGGTGAGAGAAGTTTGTGAGGGTAGTAATAAGAATTGAAACATCCATATCACTTCGTGATCCACTTCCAAGAAACTATATGGTCAGAAGACCAGATTCATCGTGAAACAGGAAACTTTCCCATTAGAATAAAAAAAAAAAAAAAAAGACAATAGCAAGGACTACAGCTTCACTGTATATCTTCCCTGAAGAAAGATTTTCCTCTTCCTGTTTTGCTAGGGATTTTTCCATGCTTGAAACTTTATACTTATCTATGTTCTAATCAATCAAGATAACATGATTCATCCTTAAAGTCAGACTTTCCGCAACTTTTCTAATGTTTTCTCTAACTTTCTTTAAATTGCCGGCATGGTGAAGATGTAATGTGTCACCAAGGCCCTCGTCTTTATTTCTGTCTCGTAGTGGTGGAAGCCGCAAAACTTACACACTGTATTATCTGTTGCAGTGAGAATACTGCCAGCCCCAAATCAAATGCCTTTCTTTCCTCAAAGCCCCAACAATGCTTCCCTCCCCCCCATAAATTAGCAGTGTTTAGAAGGAGACTTGCCAACATTCTATAGATTACTTTAAGGAAAAGCTCTGTCATCCATAATACATTTGGGCTTCTTTCTAGTTGAAGATTTATATATTTTTTTATTGATGGGTTATGAATATTGACACAGGAGATATTCATTGTTTATTGAAGGCTTGTTTACATAAAAGATCTTCACAGGCTACCCCCTAAGTCTAGAGGTCCTAAACCAGTGTCAGGGAGCTGTCTGGGTATTTTTTCCCACGTATTGCACTGCCATTCCACCAACAATAGAGGCCCATTAACGTTTGGCCCTTCAAGTTACTGCAGCCCAAGCCTCAGTGGCAGGACGTCTGCCCAATATGTAAAATAACGGAATGAATGGATTCCTTGGAAACAATGATAACAAGACCTGGCTGAGCTAACTGTGACAGCATGTGGTAATTTTCCAGCCCGCTGGCCCTGTAAAGGAAACTGGAACACAAAGCGGAGACTGCAGGGCGGGCCGCCTGAATAGCTGCAAACAAGTGCAGAATATCTGATGATGTCATACGCACAGTTTGACAGATGGGGCTGGACCATTTTCCCCCCTTCAAACGTGTTCTTAACTATTTGTATTCCATCAGCTTCTCACTTGGGAAGTTCAGTCCTGCGATCACCTGCTTGAAAGACTAAACAAACCTTAACTGTCATGGGCTTGCTTCGAGCACCCCTAATTTTATGAAGAAAAATGGTACCCAGTACTAGAGGCTGAATGCTGCGGGGGGCCGTGGGGGGGAGGGTGTTGCTGTGGATTAATGCATCATCTCTGCTTTCAGCTGTGGGCCAGGTTTTGAGTCTAGCTCTGACTGAATCCTGCCATACACTCTGAATAGCATAATGAAGTATTGTTACTGCCTCCGTCTAGTCATTACATCAGGGAAACAGACATGCAAAGTTATCAAAACTGATTACTAGCTGAGCTTTTGTGTCTAGAAAATAAATGCCTTAAAAAAGGCTTTTTTTTCCGGTCCTACGGGTGTTCTCTCAAGGTTGCATGTTTTAGTGTTTATGGTTCTCTGTGTCACTATATGTAAGTTGGTGCTAGGGTGTCTCTACAGACAGCGTGCTCCCAAAACACGCCGCTATGTAGATCTGCGTTTGTGTGTGTGTTTGAGTTGGTGCGCAGGAGACAGAGAAAATGAAGATTGACAACATTTATAAAAATGAGACACAACTCAATTAAAATTCACCGAAAATAGTAAATGAACCGGCGTACTCGCTTTAATTGTAACAACACAGGACTGTCTTTTTCCCTCCTTCAAATAAGTCGCTGCTTTGGATCTCGCATGTCTTCCCCATTTTATTCATGTACTCCTTTTTATTTACTTTTCAAGGAATTTATGTAAATATATGTAGGCTACAGAATGGGTCTCAGATACAGCTTTATTCTTTAATCTTTTCATCAAATAGCTAACCAAAGTGGGATAGCCAAAGGATTCTGTTTATGGAGAAGTGATATGTGCCCCACAGAAAAGCATGGCACACTGCCTAGCCTGCAGAAACAAGAATAATAGCAATAGCATGATAATAAAAATTAATGATAAGATTTACAAAATACCTTTTCAACTAGGAAAGTACCGCACATTAAAACTACTTGCTTCAGAGTCTCCTAGATTATAGAAGCTGTACAGAAGCTATACTCAACTTAATTTGCCCTGCCTAGTCTAACATAGCTATTGGGTAGGGGGGAAAGGTGATGAATGTAAGCAAGGGGAATTCTCCCTCTCATCCCTGAAGACTAGGTATGCCCAACTCACTTCTGCCCTCAACTTCCATGCTCATCTTCTAGATGTGAATGGAAAAAAGTATCCCCAATATCCTCTACAATTACAAGCTCACCTAGACACAATCAGACTATGCTTTGGCCACCGTTTGTATATGATGTGCTTATTACTGGGCTACGGCTTTATTCTATGCAAATTCTCCAACTGGGATTGTGTTACTGATTTAAAGTCCACATAAAAGAATTATTTGCACAATGCCCATTGGCACCAGTAGCTACATTTGAACGGCAGAGCTGTGCTTCATAAGCAGTCACAATCTAGTTCTACGTCACACCCAAGTTCAAGGGCCTGAGTGGCTGCCACAGCCCATACTGAATGAGAAGCTCGTCAAAGGGCACATGGTTTATGAAGAGGAGTTTGTCTCTGCTTCCCACATTTTCCACTAACTATCACCAAGGGCATCCCTCTACACGTTTACACCAGATGGAGCTCCCCATCTGTTAAAAAAAGCCAAATTGTTTTATTAGTAGCTGCAGTGCTTCCATCCCTACAGGATACTGAGAAGGTGAGAGCAAAGAAAAAAAATGGGATCGGCAGTAAGAGCTCTCCACTATCACAAGTCATAATCTGAAGCTATCCACAAGCTGTTCTTGGAGACCTATTTCCGAGCCGTCTATGTCAGCGTCTATGTCAGCCGTCTATGTCAGGCCTCTCTTAGAAGACCTGGAGATCATAGCTAAGAGGTTCAGTTGAGGAACAGGGTGATAGACGGTAGGAAGGAAAAACAGAATCCTCCATTCCCACTGTTAATAAGGCAGTAAAAGTTTGTTAATACATTGGCTTCCTAAAAGTACTCATCTGACCAAAAAGCCACTCTACTGAGGTTAATCAAAGTAACATCAGCTAGAATGACAATTAGGATAGTATTTCATAATAACTATGACCTGCAGGATGCTTGAAGGAAATTAATACATGAAGTTCCCATACTCATTTAGTACAACTTGTAAAAATATCAGTAAAGATAATGTCATATGAAGTCAGACCAAGGATCATCCAGTCTAATCTGCCAAGAGGCATGCATTCAATGACATTCAATGACAGGACATACTGTCATTCAGGTTCACACCTCCAAAAGTAATTTATTTCTGCACATGTGACTAATTCCTTAACAATAAATTATAGGTGTGCCAGTATTTAACCTACCTAAAGATTTCCTGAATCAGGGATGCCTCGGTGATTCAGTCGGTTAAGCGTCTACCTTCGGCTCAGGTTATGATCCCGAGGTACTGGGATAGAGTCCCGCACGGGGGGTCCTTGCGCAGTGGGGAGCCTGCTTCTCTCTCTGCCTGCAGCTCCCCCTGCTTGTGCTCTCTCTCTCTCTCTCCCTCTCTCTCTCTGACAAATAAAGAAATAAAATCTTAAAAAAAAATAAAGTACCTGAATCTGTTGAGAATTTAAGCCTATCACCACTTCTTAGGGTAACAAGATCCATAAATATATTAGCCACCTCATACAACTATGCTCCATGTTTACCTGAAACTTACAGTTTAGTTCTATTAAATGATATTTTTAAGAATATACCTAGTGAATGGTACTATGCAAGAGCAACCAGAAATACAAAGGTAGGCAAGGAGGTTTCAGTAAATTTATAATCATTTATAAGGAAAGAGAAACAGACACACCTGTGTCCAATAATCATAAAGGATATGCTATGGAAAAGTACATAGAAGTTATAGATAAAGTCTAAAAAAATGTCCACCAGGAAGAGTGCTGAGGTTTGGGGAACACATTCATGTTTACTTAGAAATATTACATTACAATATTTTTAACTTTGATCAAGGTGTTGTGCATGCTTAGAGCCTTCCCCTTTCAAGACTGAAGATGAATCTTGTCTTCTAGTTTATCTGCCTTCAGAGAACACCCATTTGTACTTTTATCTCTTCTCTGGACATCTTCCAGTTACGTCACTAGTGTTTTACTTTCCATTAAGCATGTTTAAGTATCAATGGACTTTTGAACTTGGAATGTGAAAATAAGAAGGAAAATTTAGTCAGATCTAAGTCCCAAGTAATGTAGGCCAAACTCTTAATTAAAAAAATTTTTTTCATAATTAAAACCAGTTCTTTATGTCCATTGAACCTATACAGCAGTTCAAAAAAAGGTTCAATTTGAAAAAGGGATTTGAAGATGGGGCAAGGAACTTCATGCAGTTCTTATCAATTATTTAGTAAAAGCGTTGGCAGAATGCTATAATCCATCACAAGGCCTAACTCTGCTGTTAACTGTTTGTGTAACTCTAGTTAATGCATGTCACAGCACAGGTTCAAATTGCTGTACCTGGTTTGGCTATAGCCGACCTATTTTTGTCATTTTCTAGATGTGATGTTTAGAAAATTACTGGTCCTTTCTGCACACTGTTTATTGATAAAAAAGAAATAATATCTATGTCACAGAGCTGTTAGCTCAGCAACCACAATATAATGAGTTTAATAAATTCTATAACCTGCTGTTCTTAACAACAAGAAAAGTAATAAAATAAAAGCTCTCTCTTAATTTTAAAATGAAAAATTTTATGTCAGAAGTTTTGCAGTTTTTCTTAACGCTAACATTCTGTGTTTCTATAAAGCAGAAGTCTATAGTTAAATAAGATGATTTACACCATCTTTTGCTTATTTATTTTTAAGAAGAGGCACAATTTGGAAGACAAAAATGAGGCAGCAGGCATAACTCAAGGGTGGTGGCTCTCAGAATCCGAGTCTCATGCTCAGCTCCAGCTCTGTTCTTTACTCAATGACACCAAGCAAGTCAGGGAACCTTTCTGAAGTTATCCTTAGAGAGGGATTATTAATCCTTGCCTCAATATGAAAACCCTTTGTAAACTTCAAAGCGCTATGACAACATCAGTTTTTATTGTCTTATAATACTTTTGCAACCTTCGTTTGCGCCATCATTATCATGCCATAACCCCCCAGTTTCTCCGGAGATGTTTCAGCATATTTGTTACAAGAACAATTAAAGCCCAAAGTCCGTAAGAATCTTCCTTTAAAATATGCTCTTCAGACAAGATTGGGTGTTCAGGAGGGTATGGCTAGAGAATTCAAATATGTTTTTCAAAACATTGACTTAGTTTTTTTTAATCCAAAATCTCATGAAATTTCTTCTTTGGATATATTTGCAATTATTATTTATTCATCATATTAAACTTTACATCTAAGGCAGAGTCTGCTTTCTGAGTACACGCAATGTCATTGAGTATTCAGACCTGTTTCTCAAACGAATTAGAATATGTTGGGAGAGATTCTATTTCAATTTAGGATGTTTTGTTAAAATCATTCTTGAAATCAATTCACCGATATTCATTAAGACCCTTCTAAAAGAAAGGTATTGAGATAGGGGCTGCAGTAAATACAAAATGAATAAGATCAAGTTACCAACCTCAAGAAATGGACAAAACTGGTAAAGTACAAAATAGGTATACAAATGATTATAAGTGAGGATAAGATAAATACTCTGAGAGAAATAAAAACAAAGTTTGACGAGAGAATCAAAAAAGGCCAAGATCCACTTCACCTGGAGAATAATTCCATTTGCAATTAGAAAAGTTCTTTTCAGGACGGGTCTGCCAATAACTTGCAAATTAAATATCTGAAAAGACTATAATTATAATGCAGGGTGGCCCATTTAAAGAAGTCCCACTTAACATAATGTGATTTCAACAGTAATAAGATAAAAAATACATAGTTCAAGCGCATATAGACCCTCTTTTTTGAAGGACACAAAGGATTTTTACTGTCAAGGTTTTCTTAAATGGGTCATCCTATCTAATAGGATCACAGTATTTTTTTTAAATAAGATAAATTTGAAGAGCTGATACCAACTTCCTGGATGAAAAAGACCCTTTTTATTGGGTTGGGGGGGCACTCTGTGACATTCCAGGCGTGCGTGCAGTGCCCTCTGGCATTTCTGCGGGCGCATTAACGCTCAGCCATCGGGGCACCACAGGGTCATGCAGACCTCCAGGGAAGGAGGCGGCTCCCAAAGAGGCCCCTTTCCAGGATATCTTTCTTCAGAGTCTAGTGGCCCTCTCTAAAGGATAGGGTCCCTCACCCTTACCCCTCTGCCCTCCCCCAGTCTGGGTCTGGGTACCATTAGTGCACTGAAGCAGTAATTTCACTAAATTGTACCTTAGTGGCCTCCTATTACGAAAGGAAGTGTGAATACTGCCAAAGCCCTTTCCTAACTGGCAATGGAATCACAGGTCAGAAAACATCTTTAGCAAGCATAAATTATTAGGCTCCCTATAAAAGAGAGCTGACAGATGAAACAGGCATTTCCATGAGTGAACAATACAGCTTCAATTCAAAGACTGCTGATTGGGTGTTCAGCCTTCCAGCATAAACAGCTATTCAAATTTTAAACTGTAACCAAGTGAATAAAGGGAAGGAATGCCACGGCCACCTCGGGTTCTTCAGAACAATTCAACAAGGGATGTGATATAAATAAAATGTCAAACTATAGGTTGAGTATTTCTTCTTCTTCCCAAGGGTGCTGCACAGCTCATGAAACAGAAGGCCAGTGTTTCAGACCTGAGTCAGCTCTGGAAACCTGGAGAGCCGACTTCCCCCACTGGCTGTCCCAGAGCCTCGCCAGGGGATGGTCACTGAGCACATCAGCCTCCCTCTCCTCCTCCCCTGTCTGTCTGAGTCGTTCCCAGCCTCCCCTTTTGTAAGATGTTATCTGTATTCATGGGGCGAGGCTGTTGAGGATGAAGTCACAAACATGTAATTATGAACCTTGGAGCAATGCAAAGCATTCTACTCGTAGGAAAAGTAGACACTGTCAGTTTCTTGCTGAGATGCCACAAAGGAAGAGCGCCTCCCTGAGATAAAACTCTACGTAGTTAACAAAATGAAAAGTATTTATCTCTATGGTTTGCCAAGAGATGCAAATTCCAGATGTTTAAAGCCTCCCAGCATTTCTCAGGACGTGATAAGAACCTAAGACCATCTGCAATCTTTGGTTGTATATAAGTCTCTGGTTAAAATAGAGGCATGGAGCTGTGTATGTATTTCTAGTAATAGGAGACATGAGTGCTTAGTGCTGGCTAAGTGCTTAGTGCTAGCAGAGTGCATTTTTAAGAATGCCAAAGTATTGGGTACTTCCACGTCAGGCTTACAGTGGATCCCCTTGCATTTCAGAAGGTCAGCAGAAGTAACTCTAGGCAGCAGTGACAAAGGATGTGAATTGGAGTTTCTTCCCTGAGGGACCTTGGGTCTGTGCCTTCTGAAAGACCTACACACTGAGCACCCTGCCCCCAACCCTTGCCCCTGTGGCATCAGTTTAGGTCGCTTTTCCTAAATAGGGCACCTGTTACCACAAAAACACTTGCTCATCAGTGGTTGCTCTCGGGTTAATTTTTCAGTGGTTTCCAATGTAAGCTGGGAAGTCTTCCAATACTGATGATATCCATCCAGAGAGCTCTCAGGTCAGTGGAGAGCTCTGATTGTTTCTAATGTGTTTTAATCAGAGCACACAAATAACTCCATTTACGTTAAAGATGTAGCCAGAATAAGTTAAATTTTGTAATTTATATGTATTTTTTTCCATTTTGATATATTTGCATCAGATCATAATTACTGGAAGCCCAAAAGTCAGTATTAAAAAATGTGTTAGGGGATGATGTTCCCTTACATTGGTCGAAATTACAAAAACAAATGGGCCTTTCTGCTCTGAAGTACTATTTTCCAACTTCCTTGCCTCCTGGAATATGCAGGTAGCATTGTTTTTAGATGCTGAGGATAAAGTGAATTATTTAAAAATAAGAAGGAGTTATACTTCTGTGAAGAACTACTCTAAAATGTGCAGTGAAGTGAGATAGTGACTTTAAGAAAATTATACATGTGCGCAATTAAGTATGCCTTTGATAATCTCAGGCAGAGTTCTCATTCATTTGGTCTCCTACCCACAACTACCAGTTTAAATAAGGGTACCATATGACCCATGTGATTTTAGGAAAGAGAATTTCCATGACCACCATCTAGCACGACTACAGAGAAACCAGGTGTGAGAGTCTTGTTACTAAAAACAACTCTGCCAAAGAAGTCAAACTCTCACTCTTCACAGATGACATGATACTTTATGTGGAAAACCCAGAAGACTCCACCTCAAAATTGCTAGAACTCATACAGCAACTCAGCAATGTGGCAGGATATAAAAATCAATGTACAGACATCAGTTGCATTTCTATACACCAACAATGAGACAGAAGAAAGAAATTAAGGAAGCGATCCCATTGACAAATGCACCAAAAACCATAAGATGTGGTATGTATATACAGTGGACTATTACTCAGCCATCGGAAAGGATGAATACCTACCATTTATATTGACATAGATGGAAGTGAAGGGTATTATGCTGAGCAAAATAAGTCAATCAAAGAAAGACAAATTACCATATGGTTTCACTCATGTGTGGAATATAAGAAACAGCACAGAAGATCATAGGAGAAGGGAGGGAAAACTGGATGGGAAGTTATCAGAGAGGAAGAAAAACCATGAAAGACTCAACTACAGGAAATAAACAGTGTTGCTGGAAGAGAGGTTGGTGGGAGGATGGGGTAACTGGGTGATAGGCACCAAGAAGGGCACGTGATGTGATGAGCACTGGGTGTTATATGCAACTGATGAATTATTGAACACTACATCTGAAACTAATGATGTACTATATGTTGGCTAGTGGAATTTAAATAAAAAGTAAATAAATAATTTAAAAAATAAAAATAACTCTGCCAAGATGGTACTTCAGACATGGCTGTGTCATAATGTTGTCTAGAAACTGGACATCTCCTACAACCTGCCACCAACTGGAATATGCTAAGTCTCCACCCAGTTATGGGGTTGTCAGCCCATGTATTTTAATGACCACTGATTATCAATTTCCACAGCAACATTCCAAAGGATTCTAGTTGGCTTAGTTTTCCATAGTCCAATCCAGTGATTTGGTTTTACATTACAGCATATGGAAAGAAATGTTCTTCCCTTACCTTCGTAGGAATGTGCTTTATAAAATTTTTTCTGTTCTAATATATCTGAATGAAGCAGGTTCATATATATCCTGATTCAGGAAGTTCTCAGAGAAAACCTATACATTATCACTCACCAATTATCTTACCACCAATCTTTATAGGCAAGGTAATTATGAGGTGAACTATATAACTAGATGTAACTCCAATGATAAAAACCTTGATAAAAGTGATAATCTTCAAACCTGCATTTTTAATCTATAAATCCTAAAACATTGGCATCTACTCTACACAGTTCTTTGCCCATGATATTACAAACTTCCAGTGTACCACCTGCATTCCTTTATCATAACAATCACTATCTTGTGATTACATGTAGTTAATACTTATCTTTTCTCCTAATCAGTGGTTCTGAATTTGGGGTGCACATTTTAAAATTCTGGGAGCTTTTAAGGAATACTTAGAGTCCAATAAGATCGGAATCTCCATGTGTTTGTGCATGTTGGGGGGGGGAGGGAGGGAGGACTCATATTGTCTTTTTTTTTTAATTTCCATACTTAGGTAAAGACAAAAACCACTGCCCCAGGTTTTTAGCTCCATGAAGAAAAGGACTATTTCTGTATCTCAATGCTTGGAATGTAAGACTACTCAAAAATCATGTTGAATAAATAAATGAAATATCACACGAATATATACAACACACTTTTTTGTCAACAAAGTACATACAGGAATTTCAAGAACCTCTCATATTTAAAGCTAACCTTGGACAACTGGCCTCTGAGTGTTATTTCTGATGAAGCAGTTGATGAAATTATATATGATGAATATGATGTTAGTTCAGGTCTTCCTTTTTAAGCTTAAATTGCCACCCTGCAGTGGCCTCAGCTGCGGAATGCCATCCAGCACCATTAAATCAGCACCTTCCTGCCCCCGAAGGGCACGGGCAGAAGGGCTGCACTAGAGGGTAAACTGCTACACTCTTTCCCTACCTCCCCTACTTTTTCAGGTCCATGAGCACAGAGTTGTGTATGAATGCAACTTGTTGCATTTTAGCAAAAAAAATGTTGACTTTTTCATTCCTTCGTATCAAAAGGTGTTGAGACATAAAATAATGGATTTCCTACTGAGAATATAAAGACATATGCACATCTACAGTTAGTGATATTCCTGATCCACCCAGATCATGGGCCTGGGTCTGGTAGAAGCAGCAAGGGAGATGTTGTTGAAGGGCAGTATCTGTCCATCTTAGTATGAAAGTCAAAAACCCACACCTGAAGTGATTCGTGTAAGTCAGGATAATGATTACTTCTGGGGGAAGGAGGAGGTGAGATAAGGATAAGGCACACACACACCCTCACTGTGTGTGAGGGTGACTGAAAAAATTCTAATTCTTGAGCTGGGTAGGGAGTGGTTACCAGATTTTCACTTGAAGTAAGTCATTAAGTCATTAAGCTACAGATTTGTTTGGTGTGGTTTTCTGGCTCTGTGTTTTATTTTATAATAAAAAGTTCAAATTAAAATTAAACTGTATTAATAGTAAACCAATAGTTTATATCAATTTTAATTTAAAATAATTCACCTCACTGTAAAAAGTAAAATATAAGTGTATGAAGCATTAAAAACTACATCTGAATTCAATTTATCTTTTTAAATCTATTTACATATTAGTTATTGCCACCTGTGGGATTATTGAGCTCGCTGAATGTGTTCTTCCCTCCTCTCTCAGGCTTCAAAGGGAGTTCCCATCAGTTCAGCTGTGGACTCAGAGGGTAAGTTTGTAGTTTCTCAATAGAAACAATCTGGGCCATTAGTGACTTTTATTGTGTACCTAACCTGCCTCCCCCTTTCCAGACAGAGGAGTCCAAGCTTTTCGATCTATCATCACAGGACAGAACCTCAAGGCCCTTGAGCACCTTAGTGCTCTTCTCTAGACACGTAGATTTCATTGGGGATAAAGAATTCAAGAACAGTTTAAGTGGTTTCTCCCAGCTTTATACTTCTTCCACCATCTTTTTCCTCTTCAGTAAAACTTTAGTTATAATTATGGAGTAATTCAGGTGGCTCTTTTTATTTTTCCCCCAACTCCTTGATTTCTCCTTGAATCTCCTTTGTCTCTGTCAGTCAGCTGACACTTCCTGAATATCCAAGTCTGTGCTTTGTGAATTTTGCCAATTTCTCAGAGTGATTCTGATTTCTTAGGGCTTTCTTCTTATTTTATCCTTTTAGAGTTCCTCTCTCTCCTCTCTTGGTAAATATGTCTTCCAACCCCTCCTTTTCCTCCCACTGTTTCCTGAAGGAATTAATGAATATCTATATACTTTCTTTGTTAGTCTTCCATCCTCATACCTACTTCTCACCCCTGCCACAGCTAACATATTTCCTGAAGTAAATTGGATTACTCACTGCATCCAATTGTCATTGACAGACATTCAAGTTCATATCCCCTCAAGCCTGTTTTAATTTATTAGCTTGAATTCTAACTTTTAGGATTCTATTTGACAAAGAATATATTTAAATCCTTATTGATGATAATAATCCTAATAATAATTCCTACTTAAAGCATATTTCACTCATGAAGTATGTGTATTTTCTAAATAAAAAAATGCATTAATCTTTTTAATCCTCCAGTGAGCCAAAGAGAAACTATAATTATTCCCATTTTGCATATGAAATCACTGAGGTAAAACAACGCATATATCCCCAGTGGCTAAACAGGAAGCAGGAAGGAAATAAATGCCAGATTCCCAGTTATCTGCTGGGCCACAAAGTAAACATTTCTTGAAAGTCAAGAAAATCCAGATGAACTTTCTATGCCAATGCCTTACCATTGCCTCCCTTGAAATGATTATAGTGAATATTTATTCAGAAAATTCTGACATAGCTCATGTATGTCATGCTACCCTGAGGAGGAAATGTCAAAAGATGGGGAATAAGAGAAATGCCAGGAAGAACATGACCCACAGAGATGATTAATATGGAGTTTGTCCATTGAGATATAAAATTTAAATGAAAATCTTTGACTTAATGCAACCTGAGGATGAAGAATCCATAGAGATACTTCTAAGACCTGAAACAGTGCCTTTCCACAGTTCAGAGACCTGACTGAACTTTTTCTCACCCGCTTTCTCCTTATACAATGTGGTCCCTGCTTCGGAAAGTTGTATCACATGAGGAGAAATGAAAAATCACTTTTAACTTAATTCAAACAGGAGAACTAGGGGGAAATAGAGGGATTCCTGAAACAGGTACAGTAAGTGTAGAATTGATGGGGCAAAGAAAAAACAAAAATCACAAACTGAAATTTCAGTCTTCAACAGTTTTGGATACAGTCTCTGGCTATATTACAACATTTAACATATAGACAGGAAGACTAAAGAAAAAAAATCTCTTGTTGAGGGCCAAATTGATGTTAGATTTCTATCTCTTGCTTGCTAGATCAATTCAATAACATTAAGTGCTTTTTTTGAATAGACCAGTGAGTTCTCCCCTAGTTAAAGCAGCTGATCCTATTCAAATAGAATTTCCTCATATCTGGACCAATTCATAGCACCAGATCTGCTCATGGTTCCCAGCCGATGAACAAGTCATCCACAGTAGTAGGTTATCCCAGTTGTAACTCTTATTTCCCATATTTCTTATTAGGATTTTTATTTTTATTTTTATATATCAGCAGAGTTATTATTATTATTATTATGTATCAGCGGAGTTCTTAAAGTCGTATTTCTTTCTCACTTTTAGCAGGAATTCACCCCATCTTTAACCTTCTCCCTCTTGCTACTGTTGAAATCATACCCGTGGGCAATCTTTGCCAAGGAATGAAGGGAATTTTGAGAGGGCTTCCTCCCATGTTGCAAATGCTTCTTGCACAAATGAAGATGTTACTCTTCTGAGTTTCTGTCAGCTTATAAGACCCATTAATAAAAAATCCAGATAAACAGGAAAACATTGCTTTACTGGACCTTTTCAGAAAACTATGCTCTACTTTGATAAATTCAAAAACCCAGGTGAGGAAGCAGAACTCTTAGACAAAAGGATAAATGTCCTGGAGGTGTATTATACCTATAAAAGATTCCTTAGAAGAAAGGTTCAAGGCAAAAGCTGCAAATGCCCAATAAGGGTACAGAATAGATCAAATGGATTCAGAGTCACTGCTATGTTCCATTTCCTAATCCCTAACCCTATTCTCAGAACTGTAAAAAAATCAAAACCAAAACAAAACAAAACAATTCTTTGGTCCTAATAACCTACACCAGGTGCCATAATACCCTTTAGGGATGTTAAGACTCCTCTTTGAGACTGGATTGGTTGGGAGGAAAAAGAGCCAGGCTCATTGTGCCTATGTATATTATGCGAACATGTGAACCTATGATGAGAAAAGAAAGGAAAAAGAATTGCCGAATTATTTTTTTACACCTGACATGGTACTATTTCATTATTTTTTTATTGAGATATCATCTGACCTCTATCCCAAATATAGGTGCTCATAGCTTTTTGTTATGAACATGGAAAACCATTAGTGCTGACAGGCTGCTCATATTCTCAAAAGGTCAGGATCTGCTGTAAATGTGCTTTTTCTTCATCATTTGTCATTTTTGTGGGGTCTTTTCAACTTTTATGTCAACATATATGTTCCTCACATCTGGGTTGACATCTCACTTTAAAAGCATGTTTTATCCCTGTCGCTTCAAATGCATGAGGTAAGAAAACCTATTTTTAATAAGTAAAAATAATTTTAAGAAGAGAAATATCTATAGTATTGAAAATGCATCAACACATTGATAGCTATTTCCTCTTGATGATACCTGGGATTTCTCCCAAATTTAGTGTGGTAACAATGGGCAGATATCATTAATCTTTGGTGAGGTGACAATGGGTCAGGTATTATTAACCTCCTTTACTAGGTGGGGCAACATGGAAGACCCTTCCGAAAGAATCATCTGAGATGAAATTTAACTCTTCTCATTCTCAGTTAGTGCTATTTTACTTTGAATCCCAGCCTGAGGAGTATAATGTTGGAGCATAGCTTAATAGAGGGTCCAGTTGTGATGCAACCTCTTCCTCTAGTTTACGTTCAGGAAAATGGATGGAAAGGAAAGGGGACTTGATGTCTGATTGACCTGGTGAGCAAGGAGGAAGAAGGAGGAATCCATTACCTCCCCTCTCCCTTTGCTGTTCTTGGCTTTCATAACCTTCCATCCCAAACCATTTGTTCTTCCCACTTCCCAAAAATCCCTTCCTTATTCTATTTCTAATCCTCAATTTGCCAATCTAGATCACAGCAAATATCAATAACATAATTCAAAACCTACCTTTTATGGAAAGACTTCCAGGCTGGTTATTCCTTCTACGAAAATAAAAGCACTCAACCATTTTCCAAAGGCTTTCATATATAACCAAGAGCGCCTCAAAGCTGGAAGGAATCTTTGAGATATCTAGTCCAGGTCTGGATTTTTAAAAAGAAGAACCAGAGGCTCAGAGAGATGAAATGATTCCCCAAACTCATATAAAGCAAGTCCTTTGACTCCATCCTGGGGATTTGTTCTACTGTGTTTGTTTATTTGTTTGTTTAATGGAAATGGCTTTTTCTACTGGGGCTTTTGTTGTTAATGTTGTTTTCCTTTTCTTTGGCAATGAGAAAAATTGCCACCCTTTCTATGCCAGAGGGTTGTAAGTGATCCCATTCAAGAACAAGGGTGGAATAAAGGCCATCAGATCCTGAAACCCCTTGGCTGGCCCAAGTTTCATACGGACTGAAAAGTGACCAGAGGCCCCTCTGGAGGAAGACATGGGGTGTTGATGACTGTATTTGCTTAACAGGGAAGCACAGGGTTCTAAGCTTTAAAAATATCCTTGTCTTGAACCCTCTTATACTGTTCGTGGGAATGCAAGTCGGTGCAGCCACTCTGGAAAACAGTATGGAGGTTCCTCAAAAAGTTGAAAATAGAGCTACCCTATGACCCAGTAATTGCACTACTGGGTATTGACCCCAAAGATACAAATGTAGTGATCCGAAGGGGCACCTGCACCCCGATCTTTATAGCAGCAATGTCCACAGTAGCCAAACTATGGAAAGAGCCCAGATGTCCATTGACAGATAAACGATAAAGAAGATGTGATATATGTACACAATGGAATATTACACAGCCATCAAAAACTGAAATCTTGCCATTTGCAATGACGGATGAAACTAGAGGGTATTATGCTAAGTGAAATAAGTCAATCAGAGAAAGACAATTATCATATGATCTCACTGACATATGGAATTTAAGAAACAAGCCAGAGGATCATAGAGGAAGAGAGTAAAAAACAAAACAAGATGAAACCAGAGAGAGAGACAAATCGTAAGAGACTCTTAACCATAGGAAACAAACTGAGGTTGCTGGAGGGGAAGCGGGTGGGAGGGTGCGGTGGCTGAGTGATGGACATTGGGGAGCGTATGTGTTGTAATGGGGACTGGGTATTATATAAGACTGATGAATCACAGACTTGTACCCCTGAAACAAATAATACATTATATACTAATTAATTGAATTTAAATTTAAAAAGGAGGAAAAAGTAAATAAAATTTAAAAATTTAAAAAATCCCAATTTTAACAAAATCAAGGACAGAAAAATACCATTCGCATACTGAACTATTTCAGTATACAAAAACTTCAAAAGTTTTACTACAGTGAAACAAAAATTATTTTCTGTCATTGCTCTTGAAATAAAAGCAAGAGAGGATTTTTGAACTGTATTCCAAGATCATTTTATCCAATGGCCTCTTAAAACAATAGCTGCTTTTTCCAATTCTGCTTAAGCTTGCTATTTTAACAAATGGACAATTTCTAAATGTCTAAAATGTATTCTTTTAATGGCTTCAGCCGTAAAATCTCTTGTCCGGCTTCCTAAGTTACAACTCAGAAAATCAAGACACATTCCTCATAAATTCCACTTGCCAGCTCAAAATGGGAATGTCATAACCAAATCCAAGAGCACTCTTGTTCCCCTCAGAGGTCCCAAAATAAAGCTATTTCTCCTAAATGAAAGAGTGTTTGACGGCCCCACAACCTCAAGGCCAGACAAGAAGGTCTAACCTAGATCTTTCTAAATGAAATATACTGTTATCTTTGTAAAAACTCAAGCCATGAGTCCCACATTGATAAAAAGCTTGTATGAAGAGAGGACTAGAGTTCTAGACTACACATTCTATTCGGTTATTCTGTCAGCCCTCAATTTAATTATTTGTCTGCATACTCTTCCTGTTATTACATGTTTCCCAAGTAGCAATTAATAATATCTGCCATATATTATGCTTCAGGCTATTATGGGCTGCATATTTGTGTCCTCTCAAAATTCATATGTTGAAATCGTAACTTCTAATGTAATGGTATTTGGAGGTGGGGTCTTTGTGAGGTAAATGGGTTTGGAGTAGGTGGAATCAGCACCCTTAAAAGAAGAGGAAAACAGAAAGATCTCTCTCTCCAAATGCACATACTGAGGAAAGGTCATGTGAACACACAACAAGAAGGCAGCTTGTCTACAAATTAGGAAGAGAGCTGTCACTAGGAACCAACTCTGCTGGGACTCTGATCTTGGACTTCCCAGCCTTTGGAACTGTAAAAATAAATTTCTGTTGTTTAAGCCAGCTAGTCTCTGATATCTTGTTACAGCAACCTGAGCTAAGACACAGACTCTATTCTAAATATTTTACATTCAGTATCCCATTGAAAATTTACACAAATCTCACTAGGAGACACCATTTTCCCAATTTTACAAATGAGAAAACTATCTCTGGATTAAATATCTCTTCAACATGAAGAATGTGAAATGGTAGAGCTGGATTTCAAATATGCCTCTTAACCCTGAATCATGCTGCATAGTACATAGTAGACACCAAACGAGTGATCTGAATACCTCCTACTACTTCTACTTCAGCACTTTAAAGCTGTCCATTTATACACATATCTTCATCACACAGCTAGAAGTTCTTTGAGGGCCAAGATTATTGTACTGTCAATGAATAACACACAGCAGGTACAGAAAGAAAGAAGGAAGGAAAGGGAAGGGAAGCAAGACAAAGCAAGGCAAGAAAGAAAAAAGAAAGAAGGAAGGAAATAAAGAAAACAGTGTATGTGAATCCATAATTAGTAGGTACATTAGTGTGGTAGGGCTGCCAAAACAAAACAAACTGGATGGCTCGAAAACAGAAATTTATTGGTTCAGAGTTCTTGAGGCTAAAAATCTGAAATCAAGGTGTCAGCAGGTTGGTTCTGAGGACTGTGAGGAAAAGATCTATTCCAGACCTTTCACCTGGGCTTGCAGATGGCCAACATCTCCCATATGCCTTCACACTGTCTTCCCTCCATGTATATCTCTGCGTCTAAATTTCTCCTTTTATAAGGACGCCGGTCATGCTGGATTAGGGCCCACCCTAATGACCTCACTTGAAACCGACTACCTCTGTGAAGACCCTATCTTCAAGTAAGTTCACATTATGAAATATCAGGAGTTAGTACTTACACATATGGACTTGGAGAGAAACACAATTCGTTTCCTGCTGTGGTAAGAGGCATGCTCTCCACATAAGGCACAGCTGGCCACAACACAACCCAGCTGTTTGAGGGACACAAGAGGCATATGCAAGGGCCTCTGTGAATCAGAAATGGCCTAACCTTACAACAAAAGAGCTAACAACTGAATCTGTTAAATGAGGGCCCCACTTATTTATGGGGGACTCTACCCCTCTGGAAGGCAACCTATAAACTAAACTGTAAATAATTTTAAGACATCATTTTTAGAATCAGTCCTATATCACCACTTCTGCATTTAAGTTTGCTCCTAAGTTCTCTTAGAAATGGTCGTAGGGACTTTCTGTTCTCAATTATTCTATCCAGGTCTCCATTTGTCTTGAAAAGATAAACTCCACTCACAGGACATCATTCTCTCCAGTGATTTCTGAGCCAAGCAGGGAAAAACTGCCTATCCCATGTGCTCAGTCATGATCTCTTCTAGGCCATTATGTGTCCTGACATGTAGTATATCTCTATGGGCCGTTTACTGACTCCATCTTTCCAGGAAAGAGTATCTTTTATCCCCTTAAAACTGCACTTCCTAGTGGTAAAGAGAAAATCTACCTCGATGTTCCCTAAATTCCCACAGAAATGAAAGAGAGAATGATACACAGGATTCCTGGGCTCAGCTCCTAGGCTCAGCCACAGTTGGCTACGGCACACGAGTGGAGTCACTGTCCCTACTTGCCATATGGGGATGCCCACAGCCTCCAACTCCTCTCATTTCCCACTGGAGAAGAAAGAAAACCACACAGGACCAGGGATCTAAACCCCCTCTGTTCCTCTGCTCACTGCTCTCACTTGCTTTCTTCGCTTGTGTCTTTAGAGAATGTTGAGTACACGGTGCATCCTTCTTCTAGAGGTGTTTGACAAGCCACAACTTTAAGGTCTCATGTGATTTTGATCCCATCAACTTTTCCAGAAATTGGTTTCATTCTCCAGTTGATCTTACCGTTAAACTTTTCTCCACTCTTTCAAACCCTTCTTGTTCAAATTTAAATCCATTATTTCTATTCTTATCTTTGCTAACTAATGAGAGTGGTCTCTTGTCCTTTGGGAAACTACCAAGGTGTGTGTACCTGCATTCACATTTCCATGTGTGTTTTCTCTCGTGCTTTTAGAGGTTATCAAAAATTCGGAAGAAGAAAACCTTGGTTTAATTAAAGAATATACACAATTTCATTCTTTCCCAGGACCTGCTTGCATGTTTACTTTCCATAATATTTGTGTCCTTAGAGGAATGCAGAAGTAATAGGAAAGATGTTTCTCAGATACTGTTTAAAACATGCAGTCTATTATCAAAACTACTATCGAAAGTCCACTACTGGGTAACTCGATTGTGCAAATTGAAGCAACTTAGCCTACATGGAGATTATCTGACTACCTTACAATTTCCCAGAATAAAATGCTCCCTGAATTCTGATTTCTTTAATAAATTACTGTAATTTGATCTACCGTTTATGTGATATGTGAGGAACAGAGAAGAATCCCTCTTCTGAACTGTCGGTGATTTTAACAGACAGAAACTTTAATCACATTGCTTATGAACTAATCAATTAACAAGTATTTATCAAGAATTTACTGGGTACACAATACTACAAGACACAAGTAAAGATATAACAAAATATGTTTTCCTTTCCGATCCTCTTAATCCCAGGACAATCTCCCATGAGAGAAATATCTCTGTCATCCTCTTCCTGTCCCTCAAATTTATTACCCTATTCCCCCCACCTAAATCCATCATTATATCAAAAGACCACATCCTAACCCCTATGAGGTTCCTTCCAGCAAAAGAGAAAAACCTTGCTTCTTTCCCCATACACTAAATCTACTGCTTTCTAGTATCACTGGGCAAATTTGAAGTTACTCCATACTATCATTCCCCTCCAAGCCCCATTCACTCCTGACCTAAACCAGGCCCCTTTGTTCCCTTCTAAATGCACTCACCTCCAGAACCAGCCAACTCCATGAGCTACTTGAGTCACCTTCACCACTCCACTCTGAACTCTGTTGATGCATAAACCTCCTAGACCTCCTCGCTGGTAATTCTACAGCAGCATTCTTCAAAAAGAGAAGAAGAACCTTTGAGAGCGCATCACAATTTTCCAAAGGCTACACAACCAAGTACAGTTTCAAAGGAGTCATTTTCCAGATCCTCAATGTCCATATACGTTCTTTCACAAAATTCACCTAAGAATGGTTTTATTCATCTAAGATGAATAAAATTCATCTAAAATTTTCATCTAAGAGGGAATTCTACAGTTTTCCTTTCTCATTTCATTTTTCTCAATTTCTCATTTGTCCTTTTCCCACATAAATCGATACATACTTATATACGTAGGTAGACAAGTAAGTAAAATCCCTCTCATTCCAAATTTTACTAAATTGCAATGCCTTGAGATATTTAAAAACCTCCAAGGCCCCAAAGAAAAAAAAATTAAAAGTGCTGGTACTAAATGGTCTCTTTTAATCAAGACAACATAAATCTTTGCCAGGCTTCATATTTTTCTTTACTTATACATATCTTTGCTAAGAGCCAAGTGTGGCATAAAAAGAGGAGGGTTTGGCCTCAGTAGGGATGTAATGGATTTAGATGTTTTACACAGTGTAGCAGAGGGAGTGATACTAAGTTTAAGGACTTCATCACTTGTATCACCCAAATACTTACTTTAATGCATCCCTCTTAAAGAAGAGCCTAAGAGAATAAAGCTAGACTGTATGGGTAAGAAAAACTGAAAGCAGTAGAACCTTTCTTCATTTAGGCAACAGACTCCTAGTAAGGCTCTGTGACTTGCCTGACCTAAAATCAGCATTAAGAAGTGAGATGTCAGGCAGCGTGTACTAACATATTTATTTGAATTGATAAATGCAGTTAGATTTATCTGAGAGAAAGCAAATCTAATTTACCTAATTGGTTTGATAATGAAAACTGGTCTGCCTATTTGGTTATATCACAGATGTGTCCCTTAATTCGAATGAGTTAAATGTGTAGTTCCAAAGTTTTGGTGAAAAAAATATTTAAAGCATGTGATACAATAAATGCAATTTATCAAGAATTACTGTATTGGCAAAAGGATACTGAGAGTAACAATGTTTCAGTGTTCCCAGCAGTTTCTGAATGTATCAGATTTTTTTTAAAGTGCCTCTAAATGAAAAAGAAACGAGTACAGTTAACAGTTACTTGATGAGTCTCCCTGAAACCCTTTTGTTATGCTCACTAGAAATTCAGAAACTAAGTAAATAAAGGTGATTTTATAAATTCTTTCGCAATTATCTGCTCTCAAGAAAATTGAAAAAGAACCTATCATGATTACAGATTACTAAAAGTAATTTTCGTAATATATTGCTGTGGTTTTTGGTATCCAATTCAGAATAAATACAAATAATTGTGAGAGATTATTATTAAAAATGAACAAATTCCTTTCATTCCCGCTAAGGCCTTCCAATCATTCCATGTTTACATCATAGTGGGAATAAAACTGATATTGATCCATCTTTCATTCCAATTGTTCACATCCAAGAACAGACTATCCACCTAGTTTTGAAATGCACTTCTAATAAAGTTTATTTCTAATGTTTAATAATTTAATATCAAATTTTATAATATTTTTATATATTGCTAATTGTGTACCAATAAAAATCTTGAGGATAATTCAACCCTAAAGAAAACATTTTTTAACTTAGAGCATCATGGTTATAAAATAATTAAAATTTTTAATTCAACTAAGTTAAAATTCTATGAGGAAAATGGAATAGAAACACAGGCTCAAGGAATAAAAGAAATTATATTTAAAATTAAAGAGGAGCTTATTCATGAATTTTTATTTACTTACTTTTAATCTAAAAATAGCATCTACTCAGCCTATCTTAGGAAAAGCATAAAAATCTTAAGTGTAGCTCAATAAATTTTCACCAAATGAACATGTAAATCAGCACCCAGCAGATCAAGAATAAGAACATTACCACTACCCCAGAAACACACGGTACTTCCCCAATCACTACCCTCCCAAAGTTAACCACTATCCTTGCTTCCACCATTCTGACTAAGATGTGCTTGTTTTTGAACTTTATAAATGGAATCACGTACTATGTGCTTTTTTTTTTTCCTGCTGTGTTTTACTCAGCACCATGCTTGTGAGGTTCATTTACATTCATATATTGCATAAATACATTATAATGGCTTCAACTATTTATTTAAACTATCAATTTTTGCAATATATGAGAAACTACATATTTGAATCTACTTAAACATGTGAAGAAAAAGTTGGATCTCAACTCAAAATTATGCAAGCTTAGTTATTTAAAGTCCGTGGGCCTCAATTTTATCATATGTAAAATGGGGTTAAAATGATTCCTCATAGAGCTGTTGTGAAATTGTACATGGAAAGCACAGTTCCTGACACAAATAAATATTACAGCCATTGCTGTGATTGTGGTTGTTATTGTTGCCTCCCAACTGGTCATCCCAACTTTAATAATGCACCCTCCAAATTCCTGCCACTAAGGGAAAGAACTAAACCACATAAATGAACATGTCCCTCCCCATGCTTATATTAACATTGTTCTAGCTTTTTGTCACTTAAAGTATGTGGTCCGAGCACAACTGCATGACCTGCAGTGGTGAACTGGACCAGACACCTGCTTAATTCCTCTGTAATTGAGGGTTACCAATACCTCTTTCACTGGACCACTGGAAAAAATAAACAGGAAATAAAAGAAGAGAAGAAATAAAGAAAAGCTTAATTTATATATGGAAAGCATCTGATATGAAGCAGGTGCATAAGAAATGGTAGTTACTTAGGAAGAAGGAAGAAAGGGAGGAGAAATGGAGAGAGGAAAGATTGTTGCATAACCTGATTTTGTCGGTGACAGAAGGGTGTCTGTGAGGTGATAGGTCTATAAGTCATTTGCTCTTTATGTCCACTTCCTAGCCAACGTGGGTAGAAGTAGTATAAGTAAAATAAGTAGGATATGTGATTTTTTTCCCATTTTGTAGATGAGAAAACTGCAAACCTGAGAGGATAAGTGATTTACCCAAGGATTTATAAGGAATTAGTGGCAGACCCAGGATTCTCATGTGAATCTGTCTGATTCCAGAGCTCTGATTCTTTTTTTTTTTCTCTATTGCATTGCCTTCCTGAAATATTCTAATTTTAATGTGGTATTGCAAATCTGCTCCACTTCAAGGAAGAGATAATTTTCAGTTTTAGCCTTTCTGACCCTCAAGGTCTAGTCTATAAAATTGAACTAATAATAGTAATTGCCTTCTAAATAAGTTAATACATGTAGAGTGCCTAGAATAGCACTCAGTAAGTGTTACCTTTGTTGTTGTTTTAATTTTAAACTATCAGTTCATTGAATTTCTGATTTAAGTAGAAAATCACTGTATGTGGTTTTGGCCAACATAGGTGAGCTATCTCAGGGGAGAATTATCCCTTCCAATTAAAGTAACCACCAACATTCAGATATACCCTTGACTCTTTTCCTAATCCTTAGGTGCTAAATAAATACTAATTCAAAAATTAGTTAAAATCTCTGCTCTTAAAATCTTGCAACTAACCTGCAGAATTAGGGCATATCTCAAGGAAGGAAGGAAGGAAGGAAGGAAGGAAGGAAGGAAGGAAGGAAGGGGTAACTATGCTTTTCCTAGTACAACTCTGTTCTCAACAAATAAACCTGAAATAATGTTCTATTTTTGAAAACTCAACTTCCCCCATAGTTCTTAAAAATACTGACAATCAGCTGAAAATATGAATATTTTTATTATTGTTTATTATTTTCTATTATTACTTATTATATTTATTATTGTCTTTAATTTTTCTCATAAATATCTGTTTGACCAGGCATACTGTAAATATAAGTGTTGTCATTTATATTCATGGCAAGGTGAAAATGAATGGTTCATTTCAAAGGATAATTTTTTTTTTTTTAAGATGTTATTTATTTATTTGACAGAGAGAGAGAGATCACAAGCAGGCAGAGAGGCAGGCAGAGAGAGAGGGGGAAGCAGGCTCCCTACTGAGCAGAGAGCCTGATGCGGGGCTCGATCCCAGAACCCTGAGATCATGACCTGAGCTGAAGGCAGAGGCTTAACCCACTGAGCCACCCAGGCACCCCTCAAAGGATAATTTAAATCACCATTTAAACTCATAATATGGAAAGAAAAGGATTTGCCTGGATAGAGTCAGTACTATTCAGTAGAAACTGAGTATCTATTACGGCCAATGTAGATTTGGCAGAGGACACAAAGACTTGAACATACTCCCTGCCCTTTGGGAGGACCCAGCCCATAGGGGAAGATTTTTTAAAAACAAGCAACACACATGCACAAATACACACATAAAACATGCAAACAAAGCCTACATAATACAAATGTATGAGGCAGCTGAACAACATCTATGTTGTGAGCTGAAATACTCAGATTCTCAGGATATATAGTCCATATAACTGAAGCAAGGAGGGAGGATTCCAAATCAGCTGATAATTTAGAAAACACGGTGTCTTCATGAGACAGTTTGGGGTCAATGCTATATAGTCTTACTTCTCAGTATGTGATCCACAGAACATCAGCATCACCTAGGAGCTTCATAGAACTGGAGTCTCTGGGCCCATAACTGACTTTCTGAATCAGAATGTGAACTTCAGCAAGATTCCAGGTAATTTGTAAATTAAAACTGAAAAAGCCCTGGTATAGGGTGGTTCTCCAAGCTGCCTGTATATTAGAAATACCAGCAGAGTTTTCTTTAAAATATCCATACCTGGGCCCTACCCCAAGCCTAAGAAGTAAGAATCACTCATTTTTATCATATCTCAGCTCAAACATCGCCTTCTTTGGGACATCTTCTGTGACCCACCTCAGACCAAAATAAATTCCTAAATTATGTATTCTCAAAGAATCCTTGGCTCTTATCATCCCTTGCAACTAAACATTTGTTTCTGCTTCCATGTGATAACTCTCAAATTGGCAAGTAGTCTGTGAAAGCAGCATCTATTTTTTATTTTGCCCAACATTACACCCCCAATGCCCAACAGAAATCTTGTCACATGTTAGACATTCAACAAATTCATTCATACATTTATTCCACAAATATTTACTAGTGCCTACAACGTTCTAAGTTCTTGAGACCTATCAGGGAATGAAAGAAGAATCCCTGAAGAAGGGAGATAACAAAGGTGTTATTTTTTTCTAGCAAGGAGAGAAAATTAATAAGAAGAATCAAAAATAAAGGCAAAATACAGTATGTTAGAGAGATAGAAGTGTTACATAAAAAATAAGAATGAAGCCAAGGTAAAGGGAATGAGGAACACTAATGGGGGTGGCCCAAGTTACCATTTTAAATAGGATGGTGATGGTAGGCATCATGAAAAAGTGACATCTAAAAGAGACTTGGAAGGAGTAAGTTAGCCCCTGTCTCAAGAAAGAGCATGCCAGATTACTAGAACAACACTAATGGAAAAGAGCATGCTGGTATGCTCCAGGAACTGCAAGAGAGCCAGTGTGAGTACTGTGGAGTTGTGGAGAGATAGGTAAGCTGGCAGGGAGGAGAAGAAGATCATAACATAAAGGTAATGGAGAATCAGACCGTGTAGGTTCTTGTAGGTGAAAGTAAGAACTTTGGCTTTTCCCCTGTATGAAACATGGAACCACTCCAGGATTTTGAGCAGCAGAGTGATATAATTTGACTTAATTTTAGAGGGAACCTCCTGGTTACTGTACCAAGAACATATTAAAAAGGGTCAAAAATAAAAGCAGAGAGAAAAATCAAGAAAAAACTACAGCAAGTCACGTGAGAAATGATGGTATAATGTTGTGGCTTGAACCAAGGGACTAGCAGTGGCACTATAGAGAATTGGTTCAGAATGGAGATAACATACATACATACATGCATATGAATCCATGTATTATCACAAAGTGAACACACCCATGTAAACACCTATCAGGTATAGGAAGAAAAAGTCACTTATATCTCCACCTCCCCACAGACAACCACTATTCAGACTCTGAACACCATTAGTTTACCTATTTTCAATCTTTACATATGTGGAATCAACAATATATATTCTTTTGTCTTTCTTCTTTTGAAATCAATCCATCTTGTTGCATATAACAGAAGTTCATTTATGTTTATTGCAGTATAGTGCTTAACTGCATAAGTATGCATAGTCTATTTATCCATCTTACTGTTGTCAAGCATTTCTAACTTGTGGCTATTACAAATAATGGTACCATGAACATTCTTATACATGTATTTCTGTGTCAATATCTATTGATCCTATTCATAAAAATTAGGATTATTAAGTCATAAGTTATGAGTATGCACAAATTCAGTAAATAATGTTAAATAATTTCTCAAAGTGGGCTTTATCAACTTTAATCCCTACCAGCAGGGAAGAAAGCGTTCCTATTTCTCTGCATCAGTGTGTATAAATTTTAGATATTTTATGGACCATATAATGATATCTCGAAGTAGATTTAGGTTGCATTTTCCTAATGACTTATAAAGTTGAACACCTTGCCATAAGTTTATTGACTGTGTGAAGAGTATCTTTTGTGACATGCTTCTTCAAGAGACTGTCCATGGTCAAAAGACCCAAATGTGAGACAAGAAACCATAAAATTTCTGAAAGAAAACATAGGCAATAATCTCTTGGATATCAGCCCTAACAGTATTTTGTGGATACTTCCATAGGCAAGGGAAACAAAAGCAAAAATTAATTATTGGGGCTACCCCAAAATAAAAAGCTCTTGCACAGCAAAGGGAATAATCAACAAAGTAAAAAGGCAATCTACTGAATAGAAGAAATTTGCAAATGATATATCCAATCAAGGGTTAATATCCAAAATATATAAAGAACTTATACAATTGAACACCAAAAAAATAAATAACACAATTAAAAACTGGGCGGAGGACTCAAATAGACCTCATTTTCCAAAGAAGACATACAGATGGCCAATAGACACATGAAAACATGTTCAACATCACTAATCATCAAGAAATGCAAACCCAAACCATGAGATATTTCCTCACACTGTCAGAATAGCTAGCATGAGAAAGACAGGAAATATGAAGTATTGGCAAGGATGTTAAAAAAAAAAAAAAAGGAACGCTTGTGCACTGTTGGTGCAACCACTGTGGAAAACAGTATAGAGATTCCTCAAAAAATTAAAAATAGAAATTTACCATATAATCTAGTAATTCCACTCGTTAGGTATTTACCTAAAGAAAATGAAAATACTAATTTGAAAAGATTTAGGCAGCCCATGTCCTTTGCAGTATTATTTCCAATAGCCAAGATATGGAAGCAACCTAAGTGTTCATAGACTGACAAATGGATGAAGAAGACAATATATATATACATATATATATGGTGCATATTAGCCAAAAGAAGAAAGAGATCATGCCATTTGCAACAACATGGATGGACCTAGAGGGTATTATGCTAAGTGAAGTAAGTCAGAGAAAGAAAATACCATGTGATTTCACTTTTATGTGGAATCTAAAAAAACAAACAAAAAATGCATGAACAAAAAATAGAGACTCATAAATACAGAGAACAAACTGGTGGTTGCCAGAGAAGAGGGTGCTAGGAGGAAGGGCAAAATAGGTGAAAGGGATTAGGAGATACAAACTTCCAGTTATAAAATAAGTAACAGGGATGAAAAGTGCCGCACCGAGAATATAGTCAATAATATTGCAATAACATTGTATGGTGACAGGTGGTAACTACCCTTATTGTGGTGAGCACTGCATACTGTAGAGTTTTCATATCACTACATTGTATACATGAAGCTAATAAGACATTCTATTTCAACTATACTTCAATAATTAAAATTTTAAACAAAAATAAAATTAAAGTTTTTTAAAGAGTCATTTGTTGTAAGGATTATCTCTGTCTTCTTACTGATTTGTAGAAACTCTGTATTTGGGGATGAAACCTTTGTCAACTGTGTGTATTGCAAATATCTTCTACTATGTGGTTTGCCTTTTCACTTCCTTCTCAATGTCTTCTGATGATTAAAATGTCTTAATTTTAATGTAGTCTAATTTATTAATATTTTCACTTATGGTTAATCCTTTTTTCTTCTTATTGAGAAATCTTTCTTCATGACAAGATCATGACATAATCACCTTCTAGAAATTTTAATAGTTTACTATTTATATTTAGCTCTACTCTTCAACCAGACTTAATAATGGAGTAAAATAGAGGTTGAATTTTATTTTTTCCCATGTGAATATCCAATTGACCCAGCACCATCTACTGAAAAGACCATCTTTTCACTACTCTTCTATACTGTAACCTTTACCAGAAATCAAGTGTTCATGTTTGTATGCATTTAGTTCTGATTACCTCTTCTGTTCTATTGGTCCATTACCAATTACTGTGGCTTTTAGGCCAGATATTCAATAGTATGAGTTGTCCATATTTTTCTGCTGCTTTAAAAGTATTTCGGATATTCTTAGCCCCTTGCATTTCCATATAAATTTTAGAATCAGCCTGTTAACTTTAACAACAACAACAACAAAACTCACTCAGATTTTGGTTGTGATGTAAGTCTATAAATCTTTAAGTAATCTGTTGACATCTGTACAACATTACATCCTCTAATCAATAAACATGGTACACACATCCATTGATTTGCCTTTAATTTCTATTACTAATGCTTTACAGATTTGTGTGTAGATGCCTCACATATCCTTCATTAGATTTATACCCAGGGATTTTATGGGGTTTTTTTTCTTTTTTTTTTTCAAAATTTTATTTGCTTATTTGAAAGTGAGCAAGTGAGAGAGAGAGAGAGCGCGCTCACAGGAGCAAGGAGAGAAGGAGAAGCAGACCTCCACTGAGCAGGGAGCCCAATGTGGGACTCAATCCTAGGACCCTGGGATCATGACCTGAGTCGAAGGCATATGCTTAACTGACTGAGACACCCAGGTGCTCCGGATTTTATGTTTTTAATGCTACTAAAAATAGTCATTTTTACTACTAATTTACATTTTCTAATTTTATTCTGTTATATAGAAATATATAAAAATGTGCATGCTGACCTTATATACAGAAAACTTGCTAAACTTACTTAATTATATAACTTCTTTGTATGCTGCTTTGGATTTTCAACACAAGCAATCATTGTCTAAGAAAACAACATTTTCATTTCTCTGTTTTAAATCCTTATAGACTTTAATTTTTCTTGCTATAAAACAATGTTCAATAGAAGTAAGGCCTTCCTTTCTCATTCCTAGCTCAAAGGAAAGTTTTCAACAGTTCTCCTTTAACTGTGATGCTTGTCATAGGCTTTTTGTAGATGTCCATAACCAGATTAAGGAACTTCCCCTCTACTCCTAGTTTGTTAAAGGTTTTTATTATGAGTGGATTTTGAATTTTATCAAATTACTTTTCTGTATGTCTTTTTTTTTCTTTTATCACTGTTAATGTGATAAGTTATACTAATTAATTTGAAAATGCTAAACCAATCTTGCATTTATGGGTTAAAATCTATTTGATTATGATATAATATCCTTTTCATATATTGCCAGTTTCAGTTTGCTGACATTGTTTTAGAATCTTGGTATCCATGTTCATGAATGAAATTGGCCTGTTATTTGCCTTATATAAACCTTCTCAGGTTTTGGTGTTAGTCTGGCCTCATAAAGACATTGGAATACAGTCTTTCTTTTTTTATTGCCTGGAATATTTTTTGTAAGATTGGCACTATTTTTCTTTTTATATTTGATGGAATTTGCCAATAAGACCATTTGAATTTGAAGTTTCCTTTTTGGTAAGGTTTAAGATGCTGATTAAATCTAAAAGTTATAGGATGGGAAGAAAGAGCATCAGGCCTGCAGTTCATTCTGGGAGATGCCTCCATAGAAAGAAAGATAACCTAGTCAGGTAAACTCCTCAAGACCAAACTCAGTCCTACTGCATGTTTCAGGTGCCCAGTATATCCTTCCTGATAGACTGACCTATGGCAAAGAGAAGTCTTTCATCTTCTTAACTGTTTTCCTTTACAGTATTAATAACTAAAATTTGCTAGGGTGCCTGGGTGGCTGAGTTGGTTAAGCATCTGCCTTCGGCTCAAGTCATGATCCCAGGGTCGCTGGATCGAGCCCCACATTGGGCTCCTGCTCAGTGGGGAGTCTGCTTCTCTCTCTCCCCCTGCCACTCTCTCTTGTGCTTGTGCTCTCTCATGCTCTCTCGCTCAAATAAATAAATAAAATCTTTTAAAAAACAAAATAATTCAATTTTGTTATTTTAATTGTCCCTACTCCCCTTGGCTTTATTATAAACACCTCCACATCAGGTATTTTCTTTTTAGTGTTTCCTTTTAGCACCATGCTCTGACCAACTGAGCTAACTGGACATTCTAATGTTCCCTCTTAATCACCTGTACATATCCAACATAACAGGCTGACTGACTGGGAAAGGAATCAGAGGAAAATACTAATATCCAAAATGATATTCCCACAATACTCAAATATTCATAGAAAGAGAATGAACTATAGATGCAAAAGTTGAGTGCATTAGACTAAGTGAAATAAGTCAGACAAATAGTAAATTACCTCACTTATGTGCAGAATCTAAAACAAACAAACTCCTAGAAACAGAGAATAGATTTGTGGTTGTCTGGGGCAGAGCTGGGAGTAGGGGTTTGGGGAGTGAAAATAGGTGAAGGGCCCAAACTTTTAGTTATAAGATGAATAAGTTCTGGGGATGTAATTAATAGTGGTGTATAGTTCTGGGGATGTAATATGCTGTGGTGAGTATAGTTAACAATACTGTACTGTTTATCTGAAAGTTGCTAAGAGAGTAAATCTTAAAAGTTCTCACCACACAAAAAAATGTAACTATATGAGGTGTAGATGTGTTAATGAACATCGTGGTAACCTTTTCACAATATACATATATATCAAATCATTACACTGTACACCTTAAACTTAAATAATGTTATATATCTACTATATCTAAATAAAGGTGGGGGCAGAAAGGAAGCAAAAGTTATTTGAAGCTGTCTTGTAATTAGCAGAAAAAGCAACACTGCTTAATCTTGTAGGTAAGAACAGTTCAAGTCTTATCCACCATCACACTGTCATTCACCCATATTTGTCCTCCCAAAGGAAAAACCAAGAAATAAATAAGATGTTTGAGCTGACAGTTTGATATGGGAAACATAATCTTTTGATGGTTTATCTCAGTCAGAATTCAGTGGTTATTTCCCATCATAGTCTAATAACACAAAAGGTAAGCAATCATGTCACTGGTGTCATGCCCTTAGAAATGTGATTCAAGACAGTCATAGTGCTCTTCAACATGTTTTCCTCTGTCTTTGATCATTTTTAAACTGAGTAATTTACATTTGAAGTGTCATTGAGAATGATTTTTTTTTTCTCTCTTCACACAATAAAGGAGGAGGGAAAACCTTTCAAACCTTGTGCTATGAAATTCTTTCGGAACTAACTCGGGGTATCTCAAGTAAGTATTAATCAATATTGCTGTCAAACAAATTATTTTTCCAATGAGGACATAAAGACTATCATTGTATTTCTTAAAAACAAACAAACAAAAAGCCCCTGATTGACCCTCTTGGGTTATGACATGGGAAAAATTATCAATAAAATCATAGTCTTCATACGAACCTCCAAGACCTCCTAAACTGAACAATTCAGACCCTCCATGGACACAGCTTGCTACCACTCAGTTGAATCTCTTTAAGCTGGCAGTATTCTTCCAATCTGCTAGTGTTTTATATGGTCCACAAATAGAATTTTCTTTATTTTGTGGTAGAATTATATGTAACTAAGCAATTTGGTCAGTTAGATTTAGTTCAGCTGAACTTCGTATCATAAGGTTAAAGTATAGAGAGATATAATGATTCTAACACTCTTAAAACTAGCTTAAACTGCTAGAACAACATATACTGACCTAATATGTATACTGTGCAATTCTACCTCTGTGATATAACCAAAGCCACTGTTTCCATTTCCTAAAATGTTTTAGGACATGGGAAAGTAACGTACTTTCTAAAAGACAGATAATTCATAGTAGGGTATACCAAGCACTGAGAAACTATGTCTGTTTATTTCATTGGTACATCTTTCTATCAATAGCAAATTGTAGGCTTGATAAGTATTTGAGGATGGAAAGATGGAAAGGAATATAGAAGGAGTTTACTAAAGATAAAATATTATGCTTAAATGGGGTTTAGTTGGATAAGCTGAACACATTATGAATTATTAAGACAGGGTGGTTGCCATTGCCCTAAAATATTATAAGGTGACACAATTTAGAATTATTGTCAATCCCCCATTTACTAACTCGGAATGTATTTCTTTATATAAAATTAAGTTATATTTAAATAGAATGTCTATAGGTGAAGGTTGAAAAAACATGCAATCATGGTAAAAAAAAAAAAAAACCACTGCAATACTACTAATTTAAAATACACAAAGACTTTAAGGAAAATAAAAAAGATAAAATATATAAAGACATAACCAAAAGTAACAAGACTACTATAATTTTTTGTTTACTTGTTTCAAGAATTCCTTGTTTCATGAAAAACAGGATTCGTTTTGTAAAGGGGTAGGCAGAAAATTTTCAGGAGTTTCTGAATAACATTTTTAAATGATGTAGAGGCTGAGATACCATTCTCTAGAGGTACTTTTCTTTTAAAATATTTCTAAGGAAATCTGGAAATCAGGGGTTCTTACCTATTGGCCTGACTTAAACAGATCCCATGGGAGAGCCATGTGTACCCCACTGATGGTGGACCAAATTTAGAAGTTGAATTTAATGGCTTCATACTGCCTACATATTTTTAGAAGGAAAAATCTGATGGTGCAAATGAGTTAAAAAATTGCCAAAACCTAATCTCTGTTAATAGGGATTCATTAAGTAAATCACATATGTACTTTAAGTATGATGATAACAATAAATTTTATCAAGCTAGAAAAACTTGGGGAAAGGAAAGAGATGTTATTAAAATTAGCCTAGGAAAAGTGGTATAAATCAGACTGTTCCAAGCACATCAGGACTGATAATTGGAAAATATTACAAAATGTATATATAATAAAATCAATGGGTTGTAGAAGTTATGAAGGGTGTATGAAGTATATCAGCTTCATTAGATCATGCTAAGGCATTTTCTAAAATGATTATGCAGGTTATTACATCTTCATCAAATTTTGGCATTACGATACTTTAAGTTTTACCAATATAATAGGTGTAAAATGTATCTCACTGTGGTTTAACTTGGCACATCCCTGATTATTAATAAAGTTGAACAACTTTTCATAAGTTTATTGGTTATTACTTTTTCCTCTCCTGTGAAATGTCTGTTAACATCTTTTACCTTCTCCTCCAGCAGATTGTTTACCTTTTCTTACGGGTTTGCAGGTCTTTTTAATGTTCTAGACACTATATCGATTATATGTGTTGCAAATATTTTCTCCCAGTTTGTGACTAGACATTTCCTCTGTTTGGGGGAATCTTTTGATAAGTTAATGTTATCATATTTATCGCTTTTTCTACATGTTTTATGATTTTGATGTATTAAGAATCCATTCCTACACAGAAATTACATATTTACTTCTAAAAGTATTGAAGACTTGCCTTTCACACTGACATCCTTAGCTGACTGGAATTGATTTTTGTATATGGTGAAGCTCCTAAGGGGAACAATAGGAGGCACCTGCTCCTCACTTGTTGACCATTTAGAAATCTTAATACATGTTCCCTGAGTGTGGCAGGCACATTGGACTGGTGTCACAGTCATGTCTAAGCAATCAAGGGAGAAAGGTTGCTCTCATGGCCTCTGACAGCTGTAGCAACTTTGTGCAGAGTCTCTGATGTGATCTTGCCACCCAGGAAGGCCTCAAGCTTTGTTGCCTTTTCCACATGTGTGCATTGTGAACAAATTCAGGTAGGCCATCTGGACAATGCAAATATTCTTCCCTTCCCTTCCCTCCCAGCAAATGCCCAATACTGTACTTGCTTGTATATCTAGGTTTATGCTTTCTCATTTTGATTTCTGAAGATTTTCCTTTCAGCTCACAAATTAGCCACGCATTTAAAAATATGGGTTTTTAAAATATTTTATCCAGTATTTTAAATGTCCTTCCCTAAAAAGTGTTCTCTGAACATCTACTCAGCCATGTTGCCTGCTACAGAAGTCTATAATATAGTTTCAAAATGCTCGTAAGTGGAGTCTAGGCTGAATGAACATTAAACTAAAGTTTATGCTAAAAGCGTCGGCATTGTCTCTGTTTTACAAAAGGAACAAGTGATGCTCAAAGACATTAAATTTCTTTGCCAAGGTGATTCTAATTTTGTTTCTGAGAATATTTTTTTAATCTGCCTTGTTTCTTAGGGTTGGCAATAACATAGTTCCCTCAAAATCTTGAAATGTCTTTTCCCTACTCTTTCTGACAAAACTCATTTTAGTGAAAGACCATTCCCTGAGTTATTATCTGAAACCATATGTGAAGAGAAAAAGAAGAGTAATTGAAATTTTCTGATTATAACTAACAAACTGCTAATTACAATTGGATAGCAGGCACTAAAAATTTAGTCAGAATAATCAATTTAAATAATTTTCATGTTGATATGCTTAATAGGAAATGTGACTCCTGCCTTCGAAAATTAGATTTTAGAACACAATACATTATGTATCTACTTTGTTTTATCATTATTATTTGGAGGAATGATTTTCTTTTCTCTCATAATCAAGTGACAAAAAGGATGTTTTCTTGGGTTGGGTTTTCTAGAAATAGATTTGAGATGGATATTTGTCTGTGGGAAATTTATCAGAAAATGCTCTCAGGCACAATACACATAAAGAAAAAGGGAAAGCACAATTGGATGAGGAAAGGTTTGAACGATCAGGCAACCGCAAGAGACCTTAGCATTTCCTATGGTGAACTCTAGCTGCAATGGTCCTTCCAAGTTGTCCTAAACTGAGGCAAGGGAACCAAGCTCTTGCATCCCATGTGCCTCAATCAAGGGATGAGGAGTGCCATGGAATTGGGGCCGGGGCATAACCATATGCAAAGTGGCTTCCTTTGGCCAACAGCAATTCCTGTAGAGGGAACTACAGAGAGAATGTATGAGCTACAGCAACCAACACTCACAGCAGCTGGAACAAAGCATGCCTTGGTCCTGATTGGGGGGTGGGAAGAATCTTCCTAGAGAGGAATATGGTAACAAACCACAGCATTTTTAAACAGGAAGTATGGTAGGCTCTGCAACCAGTGTTTTCTAATAAGGACTTTTTGCTAACTTACTTTTATTAAGGTACTCCAAAACCATATCAATTTCTCTAATCACCACAAATTTTAAGGAAATTCAATTTAAAAATCAGAAGGAAAAAAAGATTAGAAATTTAGAAATTAAAAAGTTTGCAGGCTTTGGTTTTTTAGATGAGGTCCCTTTTTCATAAACGAGAACACTCATTTTTAAGACTACTACTAAAACAAAATGACACAGGGGCACTTGGCTGGCTCAGTCACTAGAACATGTGACTCTTGATATCCAGGTCATGAGTTGTATGTAGCCCCATGTTGGGGGTAGAGGTTACTTAAAATAAATTTTAAAAATAATAAAAATACCCAACGTTTATAGCAGCATTATCTACAACAGCCAAATTATGAAAAGAGCCCAAATGTCCGTTAACTAATGAATGACTAAGGAAAATGTGGCATATCTATAAAAGGAAATATTACTCAGCCATAAAAAAGAATGAAATCTTGTCATTTGCAACAACATGGATGAAGCTAGAGAGTAAAATGCTTAGTGAAATAAGTCAGTGAGAGAAAGACAAATACCATATGATTTCACTCATATGTGAAATTTAAGAAACCAAACAAGCAAAGGAAAAAAAAAAGAGAGACAAGCCAAGAAAAAGACTTAACTACAGAAAACAAACAGATGGTTATCAGAGGGAAGGTGAAATGGCAGATGGGAATTAAGGAGGTCACTTGTTGTGATGAGCACCTAGTGTTGAATCACTAAACTGTACACCTGAAACTAATATTATACTGTATTAAACTAATATTACTAGAATTTAAATAAAAACTTAAAAATAATAAAATAAAAATAAAAATAAATATTTTTAAATGACACAAATCAGAGACAAACTTAGAGAATGCTAAAACACCACTTCCTATGACATCTGTAGCAAATACTGTGGTGTGCTGCCAAGATCCCCATGCAAGACCATGACATTTATGTCCATATCTGCCAAATGTTGGCTACTGACTGCTTACAATCAAGTTTCCTTCTTTGGCCTTTGAAAGAAGAAAGCCATCTGTCCAAAGTTCACTCCATCTTTGAGGGTAACCTTCATTTAGTGACTGCTTTATGTGGGGATTCAAATTTTGCTCCCCCTGCCTCAAATTGAGACAGTCCTTAGAGGCCATCCCAGCTTTAAAATCCCTCGTATGATCAGGTGAGGCTTTTCTTGCAACTGTATCACCATTCGATCTCTCCTTTTGCCCAATCCTGCCTTCTTTACTTCTTTACCTATCTCATGCCCACTAAACCTCCTGAATATACAAGTCTGTCTCAGGGTTTTTCTTCCAGGCAATTTGACCTAAGAGACTGTCCAAGAGTAATCCTAGGAAATAGAATCTAGAATGAAATGTTGGAGCTTGCTCACCCATTGGCCAGCTGGTAATGTGGACCCATCACTGGGGCTAGGCAGATTACTGACAGCCCCTGGCATGCTATCACAGTTCCATTGTTATAACTCTCACCAATAGCAAACTGGTGGAAGGGAATACATTGGTATAAGCAGTATCTCAGGAATATCAGAAATCTGGAAGATTTAGCAATGCTGATTATAATGAAGGGCTAAAGATAACTAACCATTAGTTTAAAGCAAAATGTGAATGCCATAGGGCCTCTTTAGCAGCATACAATGGGGCTCTACTCTTTTGCAGGATCAGACCCAGTATTTAATTATGACATAGCATATTTCCAGAAAATTTCTGAATTCTCAGCCTCAACAGGTCTGTTATTCTAAGGTCAGAGCTCTGATGAGGAAGGAATAGGACCATGAAATATGGGACGGGAATATTTGGGTTGATGCACTTAAAAATTTAGAAAACTTAAGTTTCACTGAAACCTCTGGACCTGCCCGTGTTGAAGGCTAGTGCTCCCTCCTTTCTTGCAGTTGATGCAGAGCCTCCTCTTTGAAAGATACCAGGTACACTGCTCAGGATCCACCTCTACTTCCTTCTCTAGCTACCAAACCCGTTGTTAGGATCAAGTCATGACATAACCTGACCAGGAAAGTTCTGGGCCTATTGAGTGAGAAAAGGCAAAATATACTAAAGAAGTTACAGGGCCTAGAAAATACATACCAGTGGGAGCCAAGAAGTAGGACTAGACCTTGATGGTATTGGATCAAGGACATATAAAGCATAAATTGTATAAAGGAAAGTTTGTTGATGTGGAAGCATTCTCCCATGATACATGATTTAACATCCTGGCAGGGACCTGGTAACAATGCAAACATGCCCTGGATAGCTCTTGGAAGTCTAAAAAAGGCTATGATCCACACCAAAGTGAAGCAGAAATGCCGTATGTGCAAGAATGGATCAACAGGTTCAGGGAAGTGGGCATTCTACAATAGATGTACTACAAATGGCCAGAAGCCCATCAGTAGACTATATTCCACGGGAGAGCTTAGAGAACATACTAAGGAATGTACTGGTTAGAGGGTACCAGAATCACTGAGAAACCCAATGGTGGCTGTTCTCTGTAGACCAGGGCTAATGGTGGGAAATACTATTACAGAAAGCAAGAGACATGATAGAATCGACTAGGGATAACAGAAATAGTAATAGAGGCCAAGGACTGATGATGCTGAACCATCAGAAGCAAGGTGGAGGCTATTATCATTATGAGTGGGTAATGCTCCCAAGGAGCTATGGAGATGATTCAATGAACATAGAATTCCTAAGGGAAACAGATGGGCACCCAACAAGTATTTCTTAATTTATGCAACAACAAAAATCAAGGGTGAATAATCAAAAGGTTTAGGGCAGCTACCTCAGTAAAAAGCCCACTTTGCAAAACTAATCCAGTTCTTAGACCTAAAATCCAGTGACTGAAAGAGATGGTGTGTCCCTAGGAGAAAAACCTTGCAACAGCACAGCAAGTATATATGGTAGTCCTTGCTTAAATTGGCCTAGAACCATTTACTCAGATAATCATTAACTTGGAAAAGAGGAACACTGACACTTTTAAGTCTAAATTAACATTGATAAGAAGAGCTAATATCTATTCTTCTCAAACTATTCCCAAAAAAAAGAAGAGGAAAAAAAACTTCCAAATTCATTCTGTGAGATCAGCGTTACCCTGATACCAAAACCAGATAAAGACATTACAAAAAAGAGAACTACAGGCCACCATCTCCGGTGAACATAGATGCAAAAATCTTCAACAAAATATCAGCAAACTGAATCCAACAATACATTAAAAAAATTATTCACCAAGACCAAGTGAGATTTATTTCTAGGATGCAAGGGTAGTTAAATATTTGCAAATCAATCAACGGGATACATGGTATCAATAGTAGAAAGCATAAAAATCACGATAATTTCAATAGATGCAGAAAAAGCACTTGACAAAGTACAACATCAATTTGTGATAAAAACTCTCAACAAAGTAAGTTTGGAGGGAACATACCTCAACATAATAAAGGCTGTATATGAAAAACCTACAGCTAACATCACACTCAATGGGTAAAAACTGAGAACTTTATCCATAAGGTCAGGAACAAGACAAGGATGTATACTCTCACAACTTTTATTCAACACAGTATTGAAAGTCCTAGCCACAGCAATCAGAATGAAAAAGGAATAAAAGACATCCAAATTGGATGAAGGAAAAAGTAAAACTCTCACTATTTGTAGATGACATAACACTATATGTAGAAAACCCTAAAAACCCTACTAAAAAAACAACTAGAACTAATGAACTCAGTAAAGTCACAGGATACAAAATCGATGTACAGGTATTCATTGCATTTATATGCACTAATAATAAGGCACCAGAAAGAGAAATTAAGAAAACAATCCCATTTACAAAAAAGAAAGGAAGGAAGGAAGGAAGGAAGCAGGGAGGGAGGGAGGAAGGAAAGGGAGGGAGGGAGGAAGAGACAGAGAAAGAAAGAAAAAGAAAAACAATCCCATTTACGATTGTACCAAAAATAATACAATAGCTAGGAGTAAACTTAACCAAGAAGGTAAAAGACCTGTACTCTGGAAAACTATAAAATAATGATGAAAGAAACTGAAGACAACATCAACAAATGGAAAGATATGCCATGCTTCTGGATTGGAAGAACAAATACTGTTAAAATGTCCATACCACCCAAAGCAATCTACAAATTTAATACAATTCCTATCAAAATACAACTAGTATTTTTCACACAGCTAGAACAAACAATCCTAAAATTTGTATGGACCCACAGAAGACCCCATATAGCCAAAGCAATCTTGAAAAGCAAAAACAAAGCTGGAAGCATCACAATTCCAGATTTCAAGTTCTATTACAAACTGTAGTAATCAAAACAGTATGGTACTGCCACAAAAATAGATACATAGGTCAACAGAAGAGGATCCAAAACCCAGAAACAAACTCACAATTATATGGTCAATTAATCTTCAACAAAGTGGCAAGAATATGCAATGGAACTGTGTCTTCAACAAATGGTGCTGGGAAAACTAGTCAGCTACATGCAAAAGAATGAAACTGGACAACTTTCTTATATCATACACAAAAACAAACTCAAAATGGATTAAAGACCTAAATGTGAGACCTGAAACCATAAAAATACTACAAGAGAGCACAGGCAGTAATGTCTCTGACATCAGCCATACCATCATTTTTCTAGACATGTCACCTGAGACAAGGGAAACAAAAGCAAAAATTAAACTATTAGGATTACATTGAAATAAGCTTCTGCACAGTGAAGGAAACAATCAACAAAACTAAGAGACAACTGAATGGGAAAAGATATTTTCAAATGACATAGCTAATAAAGGGCTAGTATCCAAAATATATAAAGAACTTTTATAACTCATCACACCAAAAACAAATAATACAATTTAAAAGGGGCAGAAGACATGAACAAACATTTCTCCAAAGAAGACATCCAGATGGCCAACAGACACATGAAAACATGCTCAACATCACTCATCATCAGGGAAATGCAAATCAAAACTACAATGAGATATACCAGTCAGAATGGCTAAAATCAAAAACACAGGAAACAACAAGTGTTACCGAGGATGTGGAGAAAAAGGAACCCTGGTGCACAATTAGTGGGAATGCAAACTAGTGCAGCTGCTGTGAAAAACAATATGGAGGATCCACAAAAAATTAAAAATAGAACTACCCTATGGTCCAGTAAGCAAGTAAGACTGGGTATTTACCCAAAGAATACAAAAACACTAACTGGAAAGGATATATGTACCCCTATGTTCATTGCAGCATTATTTACAATAGCCAAATTATGGAAGCACCCCAAATGTCCATCAAATGATAAATGGATAAAGAAGATATCTTCATATACATATATATATAGATACAATGAACATTATTTACTATATATATGCACACAATGTGTGTATATAAATATATATACACACAATGAGTATTATTTAAGCATAAAAAAGAATGAAATTTCACCATTTGCAACAACATAGTTGGACCTAGAGAGTATAATGTTTAGCAAAATAAGTCAGAGAAAGACAAATACCATATGATTTTACTCATATGTGGAATTTAAGAAACAAAACAGATAAACACAGGGGAAAGAAGAAAAAAAGAGGGAAGCAAACCATCAAAGAGTCTCTTAACTATAGAGAACAAACTGAGGGTTGCTAGAGGGGAGGTAGGCAGGGGGATAGGCTAAATGGGTAATGGATATTAAGGAGGGCCACCTGTGATGAGCACTGAGCGTCGTATGTTTGTGATGAATCACTAAATTCTACACCTGAAACCAATTTTACCATAACTAACTAGAATTTAAATAAAAACTTGAAATCAAAAAAGAAACAAAGGAAAAAAGAGAGAAAGACAAACCAAAAGCACCCTTAACTACAGAGAACAAACAGATGGTTACCAGAGGGAAGGTGGATGGAGGAATGGATGAAATAGGAAATGGAGATGAGAGAGTACACTTATGTTGATGAGCACTGAGTAATACATAGAATTGTTCAATCACTATATTATATTGTATACCTGAAACTAATATAACACTGTATGTTAACTATACTGGAATTAAAATAAAATTAATAAACATTGATAATCAGAGACCCAAAGACTCATAATGGCCCTCTATTAGAGTGGAGATGTACGGGAGCCAGTTACTAAGTACAGTCCTGGCCCAACTCTGGCTTACAGCAGGTCCATTAAGTCCATGGTGGTCATTGTTTGGTCAACAGATCAATAACTGAAATGGACATACTTGGTAGTCTGCAGAACCTCCACAACTGGTCTTTGGCATATAGGGTAAAGCTATCACAGTAGAGAAAGCCTAATGTAAACCTCTGAAATTTCCCTTTCACAACTAAAAATACTATTTCATCTTGGTAGTGGCAGAGGTTAGCGCCATCCTTATAGCCCTAAAGAATGCAGAGGTAGTAGTCACCATAATACCCTATTTAAATACATCATAGCCCTAATGAACCCTACAAAACCAGTTGGATCCTGCACATGACAGCTGACAACCACAAACTTTATCAATTACAACTATGTGCCAGATGTGGTATATTTACTACAGCAGATTAATATGGCCTCAAGTACAAGCTACCTGACAAATGTGATCTTCTCTACTCCTATCAGGAAAGAGGATCAGAAGTAGTTTATATTCACATAAGATGGACAACCAGACACATTTTGTCTCGCCCCAAAGCTATGTTAACTCTGCAACTTCTGTCATAATATAGTCCAAACAAATCACCTGGCCCATCTGTACATTATACAAAACATCACGATGGCCCACCATATTGATGACATCATATTATTCAGACCAGATGAGTAAGAACTGACTAGTCTATGGGAGGTCTTGGTAAGTTACACGTGCTCCAGAGAGTCTAGGAAAATCTTACAAAGATTCAGGGACCTCACATAACAGTGGGTGATCTTTGATATGCCAGAACATTCCCCCAAAAGTAAGACACAAATTACTATATCCCAGAATTCCTACAACTAAGAAAGAATGACACCTGATATTCTTCTTCAGGTTCTGGAGGTAGCACATGTCATACTCTGATGACTTTACTAAATGACATGAAAGGCAGCCAGCTTTGACTGCAGGGGAGGGACAACAGGAAAGAACTCCACATCGTGGCATCAGGCTGCTGGCAAGCAGCTCTGCCTGCTAGCCATGTGACCTGGTAGGCATTTTCTCAAGATTTGAAGCAATTCTAAAAATGACTATGATTTTAGTAATAATTCAATATAGGTGGGTCAGACAGACAGCACTGGTTGCTTAGAGCCTGTCATCTTTTATGTTTAAAATTTGGCTATGGGAAAGAAAGACACCATTTTCCATGTTAGCACTGACATGATTACTAGCCCCCAACTATATGAAGACAATGTCTAGATAATGGATACAAATAGTCATAAGTGAAGGGATTTCTCATAAGCTTTCAGAAGCCAAAATAATCACTTGAAAAATGAAGGCTTTGATTAACTACATAGTTATTTCCTCTACATAAAATAGGAGTCTTCAACTATTAGACCTCATAAGGACCTTCAAGGTCATCTAGCCCAGTGCTTTAATTTTACAAATGAAGAAACTGAGGCAAAAAAAGAAAAGGTTAAGGAATTTGCCTAATATATTTTCAATTTAAATTTTACCAAAGAATATAATTTACATCCAATTATATTCCCATAAAACTAAGTCTAATCAATTCCATATTTAACAATTAAAAACCAAAATCAATCAAATCTAAAATGCAATCATGTAAAAGAGATTCATATATTAAATCATAAAAAATAGAACAGGTGATTAAACAAGGATTCATTTGCCCAGCCATCTCCTTATCTGGAAACATAGTTCACATGTCACGTGGTCTTAAGTCTATTTCTTCTAACAAAATCCTTTACACAAACTCATGACACAAAGTTGCTAAAATTTATGTCCCCATTTCCTCTGATTAATTTATAGACTGAACATTATCGCTTTTAATCATTTTATGAGACTGATATTTTTATGGCCAGAAAAGGCCTCAAGGTTATCTTTTGTGTTGTAAGATTTGGTACCTAAGCTCTACAAATCCAAACTTGATGGTCTGATGAGCTAGAGGAAAAAAAAAACTTACTCCTCCCAAACGTCTATAAGGCTAATGGCTGCCATAAAAGTCAGAAATCATTCAAGCAAAGGTTTCTGTTGATCAAATCCTATAGACTCTTTTTAATACAAATTTCTCTTGGCCTTTTTACTTAAATTTGGGTGCTCTTCTTCCTTAGCTTAATTAATCACTCTTACAATTCCTTTTCTACCTCTTTGGCCATTTCTTCCCAACCTCCTTTACATCCCTTCTACTCAACCCTTAAACACTAAAATGCCTAAGGATTCTATCCTTGCCTTTTTCCCTTCTTTATACTCTATAACAGAGATTCTTAGCAAAGCAGGTATGAATTTGCACAGGAAAAATTAAATCTTTAATTCCACTAAACTCTAACTCAAATTCAGTATTCCCTTCAATTACGAAGATATACACTAAGCTATGGTAGTATTACAATAACTGCCACTCTGTAATGATTCTTTAAAAATCAGATTTCTTTTATATCGTACTGAAGTTGTTTTAGAGATCTCAAAGTAGCATTTATATTCATCACTTACTTTCAAAAATACTATAGGAGAAACCATCACATAAAACATAATACAAGAAAGTACAAGAATAAAGAAGGAATAAAGTTTCATGGAGTCAGAGAGGAAAAAGTGTATAACTCTCATTAGAAGAAATGGGGAGTGTTTAATAACTCTTATAAAAGTATTGTAACTTTAAACAATTCCTCTTTCAACCACCTGTATTTACTTTTCATTATTTTAATTTTATTCTTTATCACATGTATGCATATTATTTTACTCTATCTATAATTTGTCACTATACACATATTGTACTAAGTTCATCAAAAAAAAAAAAGAGAGAGAATAAAAGCCTTTATAAATCTGATCACATCCCCATATACAACATAGAATGCCATGGTTTTCTAATTCCTTTTTTACTAATATAAAAAATTAACTTTCAAGTAATGAAATTTATGATAGTATAATTCCAGATCGATGATGGCGATGAGGATGAAATATAGATAGAAAGAATAGAATAAATAGATGATACATAGAGATAGGTAAAGAGAGAGAGAGAGGTGAAAGAAGGAAAGAAAAGAGAAAAAAAGAAAGAAAGAAAGAGAAAGAAAGAAAGAAAGAAAGAGAAAGAAAAGAGAGAAAGAAAGAAAGAAAGAAAGAAAGAAAGAAAGAAAGAAAGAAAGAGAGAGAGAGAAAGAAAGAAAGAAAGAGAAGGAAAGAAAGAAAGAAGGAAAGAAAGAAAGGAAGAAAGATATCACAGTGTTTGGATAAGACAGTAGTTGGAAACTTTGCATCCTTCTATTGCTTAGAAATGAATAGCATTTTATTTTTCAAAATTTCCTGTGTGCATTGCTACTGCTAACATTCAACTTATCTAATTATGTCAAAATGGTATCTTGGAAGACAATGGTTCGATTCACCATGAATTCACAAACAGCATTCACTCAACAGAATTCCACATTAGACCTTTCCTCTCATTTTCTCATGACAGAATCTCTAGTTCATGAATATAAGGCTAGGCTACAATCAGAAGTAAGTTCAAGGACAACCGGTGAGTTTTCTGGATTAATACACCCAATTTGTGAAGTCATTTTTGCCTCAGTTCTCACTCTAAGTCTTCTGAAAGACAGGCATGTCTGAGCAACGTTAAAAACACTGGTGATTTATTCTTATTCAAGTCAAATTCTCTCCTATTTATGTATGCTTTTTTGTAATGGAGGTTTTGTAATGTTTGTCCTACACAATTATTCCTCTTCTGAGTCCGCCCCACCTCTCTGCCGGCCTGAGAGGACTCCCAAACAGAGACTGTGAATGCACCTCAAGATCCACTTTTTGACCTCCACTCTACACTGTACATGACTGTTTAATTTCCTATTTAACACAAATTAATTGTTGCATGCTCTAATGAGGCTGCAAAGGATCCCGCTCCAGTCCACAAGCTTGGAAGAGGTTACCCAGAGGTTGCCCAGATTGATGGTTCCAGGGTGGATGACCTGAAAATGAACTTTGACTAAACTTTGCTCTTTGTGCACTTGGCAGTCTGTACTTGGAAAGTGGCAATTGTCTGTAGCAGACATTTAAAACTTCAGCCTAAGATTTTGTTTGGAAGTTAGCCTTCAGAGAAAGGGAGGGGGGGTACTCTTTGTCAATCTTTTCAATACTAGTTTTATGAATTGTTCTCTAACTGTTTTATTCTTCTTTATAACATCCAACTTACATTTCAGGATAGAAAGTATTAGCCTAACTAAAATTGTCTTTTTTCTTTTCCATTTCTTCTTCTTCCAAACACTACGCAAGTTAGAATTGTTTTTTTAACTTGAACCCAGTATATTATAATGCAACTTCTACAATGCCCTTCACTTAAGTATTTAGATAATATGCTTACAAATATTAGTTGGTTCCCGCAACCTGTAGGTTATGTATTAAACACATTGTACTAATTAGATATAATTTATCTTTGGTTTGTGTTGGCATTGAAGACAACTGTGTTGAAATCATTAAATTTCAACTCTGCAATACAAGACTACAATCTGTCCAGGAGATTTCCCCTAAACTAATTGTGCATCAAAATGAATATTAGAGAACTTTTTCTCTTAATGTGCTGGTACAAAGCAACAGGATAATCTGAGATAAATTATTTCAGTTTGGCCTGCCTAAGCAGCTGGACTGGATGCCATAAAACCACTTTTGAATAACATATAATTACTCTCCACTTAAAGATACATAAATAAAATAGTGTTGTTTTATGTAATATTTGTCACTGTGTTTCCTCATAAGCAATTGATAAATTTCGCAATACTCTTACTAAGAATCATGGATAGGAAGAGGCATCTCTCCTATGAGAGACGGGAAAACTGATCTGGGAAATGGTTTAGATTATACAACAATAGATTTGAAAAAAGAAGTCAATATTTCTTACTTTCTGGTACTTTTTATTTCTCCTCATTATCTCATCTATTTTCTCTTGAAGTAACCTAGGCAATCCCAGGTGCTGGCTAACCACCTCCTTTAATTTCATGGTAGTTGTTTTAGGTAAAAAAAAAAAACAAAAACAAAAACAAAACCACCTTAATGTACCCCTCTTTAGGTAGGCAAAAAAGGAGTTTGCATGTGTCTTTTCCCTTGACCAAAGTCCCTAGAAAAGTATAAAGGGCATCTTAAAAGGTCATCATATACTTGAAACCAGACTGATAAGCACATAAAAGACTCTCAGTCTCCCCCTAAAAGCCTAGGTAATCTCCCAATCTCATTTGTCCCCTGGAATAACCACATTATTTCATCTTCTTAGGGGTACTATTCAGTTGAATTAGGAATTTTTTTTCTAATTCCTTTAGAATATAGCAGAGCCCCCACTGGACTCCAGAGCAAGATCATCACTGTGTTTTTAAAATATTGTCCTTTCTAGTGCTACTGTGCACTCTTAAAGTGAGGCTGCTCAGCCTAGAGACAAAGTGACTGGAAATTGCCAAACCGATTCCCCTGATGCTTCCCTAAGTTTTTTGACTGGAGTTCTCTCATATCAACCTGTACCCCTGACTTCCATAGAGTTGGACAGGGGTCAAGGAAGGCATCTTTCTGGACTCTAGCCAATCAGCACATTATCATCAGCAAGACCAGCCTATAGAACAAAATGGTGTTCTGTAGCTTTTACTGTCCATTGAAATTATAATACCCTTGACTAGATAGGATTTAGGAAGGTGTGCTGATAGAAACTCTTATCAATAATCTGCCCTCTCTGCTCTTTACTTCCCTTCACTTGTCCATTGAAATTTCAGGATCAGCACTGGAAACAGAACTTATGGGCAGATATACAATAAAAGTCTTAGCAACAGAGCTCCAGTGGCAGTGTTTCTGCAATCAATACCCCATACACGTGAAAAACCAACAGGCCAAATAATCCATGATATATTGTCCATGATAAAACTCCTTTGTAAGAGCAGAGCTTGACTGTTACATCCCACGGTCAAGGCAAAAGCTGGAATGAATAAAGCAGAAAGAGATCCTCTAATGGGCAAAGATACTCTAAGTTAATGTCAGAAATGAAGGGGGTGAAATGAACTTGGAAAAATATAATAACCCTTTTGACTTGGAGAGGGATAATACCTGCTAAATAGAATGTCTTTCACAATTTAACGTAAGGCATCACCAGCTCTTTTAGGGTCATTTCAAATCACACCAGGTGGTACTAACTTGGCTCAAAGGCTAGAAATTGAGACCCAGCTATGATCAGGTACTTATCACAGTTTAGAGTGTTGGAGAAAACGGTAGTATGATAACCTGTTCTCTGTGCTTCCATTCCTCACAGCTTTCAGTCTTTTACCTTCCTCTACCGGGCAATTTGATGTTACTGACATTGTTGGTATAAACTGTCTTTTTCAAGTCACTGACTTATCTTTTGGTAGAAATTTAAGATGTGCCTCCACTGCTCCTTTAAGACAAGGTTGTAGACTTAGTGGAAAAGATTGATTGACACAGTGCCTTTTGAGAGTGATTTTCAGAGCACCTTCCAAACTAAATTTCATGTCAAGACTTCCAGCCATCGGAATTCCCAAGCTATTCTATATAGAGAGCTCTGGGTATCCTGCCATTTTCTCCATTGGCCACATGGCTACTCCTCTTCTTTTATAACAGTTAAAAGAAGAGAGCCTTTAACAAAGCTAAGACCACAGTGCAATGAAGAAATACAAGCAAAAGCTAATTCCATTTCCTCCTGTAATCGGTGTCCCTGAAACAGGTCATGAGTAAATGAGAAAGTAGCCTAGCTTGAGGTTAATTTCTTCATCACAAATAATTATGGTGAATTGGTTTGGTACTATCAACACACTTTATTTTCAATTGATTTGTTGCTAAAGTAGAAAAAAGCCTGAAAGACTAAGGCCATACAACCATTATGAGAATGAGAATTATTTACTCTACAAAGCATATATTTAATTATTAAATCCAATAACTGGTTTTGAGTTAAATGACTGACACACTAGAAAAATTTGTAAGGTGAGAATATTTGTCTTCTTAAAACATTATTAGTCTACAAATCATCAAGCTATTTATTCACATACAAAAACATATTGTTTCACGTTATGTATTTGTACACATTCATTTTATAATGACCATATTTAAGGGGTGCCTGGCTGGCTCAGTTGGTGGAGCATGAGACTCTTGATCTCAGGATTGTGAGTTCGAGCCCCATGTTGAGTGTAGAGACTACTTAAAAATAAAATCTTTCAAAAAAAATGACTCTAATTAAAATTAAATACTAACTTCAAAATTTTCATTAATCTGTATTTTTAATAGGAAATATATAAGACCTTAGACTGTTCTCCAGAGAAAACTTCTATTTTGAGGGGACTCTTATGATTTTTAAGGATCACTGAATCTCTGTATTATCATTATATTCACTCATATTTTTTCTTCTACTAACTTATACTTTCCTTTGCTCTCCCTCTTCAAGGAAGGCAGCTTTTCTTTATATTATTCCCAACAGTGCTGAGGCATGAAGCAAACACAAGACAATCAGATACTAGCTATTCATCAGGCTTAGGTGAAAGTCAAAACTATTCAACCAAAATTAATAAGAAGGGACGTAACAAACCCACCTTCTTATAATTCATTTGAAAGTCAGATAATATCAATTAGCATTTATCAAATAAAAATGGGCAGGTGAGGGTGACAATATCTTACCTACCTCTTAGGAACATGTGGTGATGAATGACTCACTCATGAAATATTTTAGGTCAGCATTTCCTGAGCACTCACAGATTATGTCTAAAAAACTCCAAATATCTAGACAAAAGACAAAAACTCAGTTGTGAAGCCACAGTTGGGTGGACACAAGCCCAGTATGCTGAATACTTCACCAAGTTAGAGTCCTAACCTTCTGGCTGCTAACATCCTAGGAGATAAGCATTAGGTAAAGTTGACCTGGATTCTGTTTATTTCAGGTTCAGTACAAAAATCATTTTCTAGGAAAATATATAACTCTTTTCTAAAGAGTCCTGGGACTATCCGCAGTTAATTCCTACTAATCTCTGCAAGGTGGATACCACTAGGCCTATGGTTAAGGGAGAAAATGAAAACAAAGAGAGACGTTAGAATGATTTACCCAAGTGAAGAAAGTGAGAATAGAAACCTATATGCTAGAAACTTAGGGCAGCACTTCATCCACTATGCCAGACTGTCTTTTATACCAAACTACTTACAGGAATATTCCGCATGTTTATGTTAGAATCATCACTGTTACTACTTATCTAGATAAATGCACATCTCCTTAGTAGGCTCTCACCAATATGTGAAACATTCAGATGCAACCTTATCGAGTTTCAGTTCAAGAAAACACAGATTCCTTCTCATGCCCCAGAGTACTTACTAGTAAGTCAGGCTTCCTACACTGAAGGAAGGAGAATCTTTGACCTTGCAATTCCTGGCATGTTCAGGCTTAAATTCACTAAGAAAGTCAGGATGCTTATATTTTATTTGAACACCGGATGTCAATACTGAGGCCAGCATTACGAGCTTGGAATAAAGTGTTGAAAGTCAGTTTGACTAGTAAGGTATAATTAATTTAGGTTATAACTATAAAATTGAATACATCAGATTTCTTAGGCTTCCAGTAAAATGGGTAATAAATGCCAAAAAAGATAATTGTCTACATTAAATGGTTATAAAATCAGAATTTTTTGAGGAAACTATTCAACTCAGCTGCATTTTTTTTCCTTTCATTCATTAAATGCCCAGATCTATGTGGAGCACCTGCTGTTATACACTAGAGCTAAGTGCCTGGTGACGAAGCACTGTGCTAGGGCTGAAGACCCCGCAGAGAGCAAGGGGACTCACAGTTGGGGAAAGGAGAACCACAAAGTGCATTCGAATATTTCATGAAACACAGGAATATAGAATATTATCAGTGGGATACACCCTGGAGGCAACTACTCCACCAGGGAGAGCCAGACAACAACCACAGAAGACTTCCTGGTGACAAGGAAGAGATGTGCATGGATTAGGGAAATATTTAGAAAATTGATTTGATTTTTAAATGTAATATGAGACTAGTTTTAGCCTCACATTATGGTGGCTGTGAGGGCGCTGGGGAGTAAAGAAGGAGAAGTTGATCAAAAACTCGGAGACGTCATGAGCATGGCTTTACAATGCCCTCTTTTTGAAAAATAAGTGAGTTTAGTAAAAAGGTAATGGATTTACTTTTACAAGATATGTAAATCTTTTTCTGAGAACTGCTGACCTGATTTAGTAACTTTTTTTTTTTTAAGATTTTATTTATTTATTTATTTGGAGAAGAGAGAGAGAGCCTGAGTGGGGAGGGGGGACAGAGGGAGAAGCAGACTCCCAGCTGAGCGGGGGTTGAAAGGCTAGCCCCAGGACCCTCGAGATCATGACCTGAGCTGAAGGCAGATGTTTAACTGACTGAGCCACCCAGGCGCCCCTTACCTCTACTGTCAAAAAATATATATAATTTGTTAAATGTCAACACATAATCTGATTCAAAGTATTCCTTCACAAATATGCAATGATGCTGCCTAATAGCACACAAGGATATTTAATTGGGCAAATTAAATTAAAGAGAGAATAAAAATAAAAAGAAAAAAGAAAAAGTAAGTAGTGGTAAGGGCTCAGAAAACTGACTTGAAATTTGTAGTTTCCCTTTAAACAATAGCATTTTTAGTTGAAATATCACAAATACTGATAAATTTGAGAAATTCTTATCTTAATATGATGCAATGCACTCCTCAGCATTTACCAGGGAGAGAATTAGAACTTTAGACACTGAAAGTTCAAAAAATGAAATACTTATATATAAATCTAATAAAATATGTACATTTGATGTTTGTTTTCCTAGGGGTGCCATAATAAAGTATCGCAAACCAAGTGGTTTAAACAACAGAAATGTATTGTCTTACAGTTCTCCAGGCTAGAAATCCAAGATCAACATGTGGGCAAGGTTGATTCCCTCTGCTCACTATGAGGGAGAAGTCTGTTGCATGCCTCTGTCCTAGCTTCTAGTGGTTTGCAGGCAATCATTGGTGTTGCTTGGTTCCTGCATACACTGATCTCTGCTTTCATCTCTCGTAGCATTCTCTGTGTGTGCTATCTCCAAATTTCTCCCTTTTTGAGGACACCAGTCATATTCAATTCAGGCCCACCCTAATGATCTTACTGTGACTTGATTACCTCTCTAAAGGCTCTGTCTCCAAATAAGGTTACGTTCTGAGGAAGTGGGGATTAGGACTTCAATACTTGAATCTGAAAGAGGATACATACCAATGCTGAAAACTAGAAAGCACAGATGAAATCCGTAAATGTAGGAGCATACTGTGTTCATGGACTGGAAGTCTCAACATAGTAAGGATGTCAAATCTCCCCAAATTAAGGTATAGATATAACACAATTCCAATCCAAATACCAGCAGAAATGTTTGTATATATAGGCAAGTGTATTATAAAATTTATATGAAAAAGCAAAAGAACTAGAACAGCCAAAACAACTTCAAAAAGAGTAAGGTTGAAGGACTCACGCTACCCAATTTTAAGATTTATCATAAAACTATATTAATTGAGACATGTGGTACTGGTGATGGAAAAGACACACAGATCAATGAAACAGAAGAGAGTACAGAAATACGAATTTTTCCCGATGATTTTTGATTAAAAAAAAAGTATAAAGATAATTAAAAGGAGAAGGTAGTCTTTCAACAGTGGTGCTGGAGTAATTCGACATTCATATGTGAAAATACAAATCTCAACCTAAATGACACACCTTAGGCCAAAATTAATTCAAGAAGAATCACAAATCTAAATCTCACATTCGAAACTATAAAACTTTAAGAAGAAAACATAGAAGACAATTTTAGTAGGAAAGGGTGTTCTTAGAAAAGACACCAAAAGTTCAACCCATAAAAGAAAAAAGTTGATACACTGGATTTCATCAAAATTTTAAAGTTCTGCTCTGCAAAAAAATACTGTTATAAAAAAAAGAAAAGATAAGCTAGAGACTGTGAGAAAATATTTTTAAACCACAGAACTAAAAAGACTTGTACCAAGAAATGCGTAAAGAAATCTGAGAACTTGAGCACATTTTTAAATAGGCTAAAGATCAGAATAGACACTGAATAAAAAAGGATATATGTAAAGCAAACAAATGCAGAACTGTTGAATGCTTTAATTTCTATTCTTTCCTCCCTTTATATGTTAATTATGCAAGCATTTTATTTCTACTTTATTTGAACTAATTTCTCTAAATTATTCAATATTTATCATGTTCATTTATAGTCAATATCTATTTAAATTTAAAGTCAAGTTTACAAAGCCTATTTGTTCAACATTCTTACATCTCAGCCCTTTTCCCTAAGTTAAATTTCATTCTTGCTGTAGTAGATATTTGTTTTGTTTGTTTGGAAATGTATTTTTCCCTAACTCCTGAAGAGTTAGGAATTTAGTTAAACATATATTTCTAGGTTAATGGTTCATTTGTTTCACCATTTTGAAGACTCCATTTTCTTCTGGCTTCTTATTGTTGTAGAAAAGTTTACAGTTTGATCTAGTTGGAATTCTTTTATAGATAATCCTTTTCTATTGTTGCTTTTAAGATTTCTCATTTGGTCTTTGGTGTTTTGCAGTTTTAGTGTGATGTCTTAGGTGTGGGAAAAAAATATTTATTGCCCCTGGTGATCTGGGAAACAAAGGCAGAAGAGAAATTATTAAATTTCCTTCTACCTAAAGCCCACTGACAAGTCCTTGAAACAGGTAGAGTGGCATTCCTCTAGGGACTCAAATGCCTCAATGTTAATACTTTGCTAAGGGCAAAAGGCAACCTTAGCCTAACCCCAGGATCCTGTAAGTCTACTTCAACATATAAAAATTCCTTTAGAAATTTCCTTTATCTCTAAACCCCACAAGATGCGTGTTGGCAATATCCCCTAAGCATATGGCCCACCGATATACATCTGAAGGGTCTCATGACTAAGGTTTTATTAGACAGTAATAAATGACTTTTTCCCAACAATAGCTAGCCCCATCAAGGTCCTGGAAATCTTGCTTCCAAAATTCCTTAAAGACTTATACTATCCCTAACCCACTCCACACCTGAAAGTGTATAATGGGCCACTCCTCATGATCCCAGTGCAGCTCTTTCTGCCCACGGGTCTTATCTCCATGCTTTAATGAAACCACCTTTTTGCACCAAAGACACCTCAAGAATTCTTCCTTGGCCATTGGCTTCAAACCCTAACATCTTTCTTATGTCACTGGGATTCACTGTGGTCCTGAAAAACTTTATTATCTTATTATCTTTATTCGTTACCTTTATTCATTCCTTCTGGAAGTCCTATTAGGCATAGAATGAACCTTTTTATTTTACCTTCCATTCCTCTTTTATAATTTCCAACCTATAACTCTCTTTGCTGCATCCTGGATAATTTCCTTAGACCTGTTAATTTGTTTCACCTTTGCATAAAGCACAGACCATGGTTACCCATTCTAAAAGAACTCTTTTATTCCACCCAAAATCCAGGCCAAAAGAAAATGGCAGATTTTTTTTTCTATTCTCACTTTTACTGAAGTTGTAACCTTTTGAGAATCTTAACATTATGCGGAGATTTCGATTTTAACTGACCTCATCGGATAAGCACAAATCCTAATCTGCTGTCTTCATTTGAGCAGCAACGAAGTCCTTATATTACAATCTCTACCATTCAATCTATCTCCCACCCCCATACCTGGTAGCTCCAGCAGCAGGTACAGGGCTCACCACCAAGCCTTATTCCTAGAACCTAGTGATTACCTTCCAGTGAGATCAGCCATACATTGAAATGTATGTAGTAGATATTTTTGTTTTGTTTAATTATTTTTTAGTTGTTCATAGTGGTAGGATTTTTGTGTTTCGTTTTATTTTGTTTTTGTTCTCTAAAACAGTACATCTCAACCATTTTTTCATCAGGGCACACATTTTAAAATATTTATTTGACACTCTGGGTTAAACAGAAGAAGCTAAAGCTGGCTTTGCCACTTACCAGTCAAATGACCTTGATCAAGCTGTTTAATATGCCCATACCTCAGTTTTCCCATCTATAAAAATGTGCATAAGAGTAACTACCTCATAGTGTTGTTATGGGAATTAAATGAATTAATATAGATCAAGTGCTTACAAAAGTGCCTGGCTCTTAGTAAACACTGATTATTTGTTATATAAAAATGAAAACAAAGAGGAAAATGTTAGTCTTCTATTACATTAATACGTGTATTTAAAACAAAGAAATTCCATTTTGCTTTAAAATCTGGTGCCTATTATGAAGATGGAGGATTAACAAGAACCCAAAATATTTTTATTTAAAATCACTAGGTTAACACACTTGAAGTTGAACAGTAACATTCACTCAATTCTGTTCTCATCATTCAACAACAACTCTTCTCTATCCAGTATATTCACCTTGTCACTCACATGTCTCAAATTCCTATAAGCAAAAAATTATATATGACAAATCAAATGAGTACTGCATCTCTCCATTTCCCACTCAGAGAAGCACTCGGAGTTTCTAGGAAACACACAAATCCCAAAAGGAAATTACATTAAAGGATTAAAGGGGTTTGCTTTTTATTATCTTCCTTCTAACTTCCCTGGAGCAACCACTTTGGCATATTGCTTCTTGAAGTCTCTATCAGTCAGCACCGGGCAGGTGGAGAGTAACTTCTGGGCAAACAGGCTGAGATTTCCACCGATGCATATATTTCTGCATCTTTGTAGAAAAAAGTTAAATTTTCAATTATTCTTATAAAAATGGTAAGCTTAGGGGCTCCTGGGTAGCTCAGTTGGTTAAGCGACTGCCTTCGGCTCAGGTCATGATCCCGAACTCCTGAGCTCGAGTCCCACAATGGGCTCCCAGCTCCATGGGGAGTCTGCTTCTCCCTCTGACCTTTTCCACTCTCATGCGCTCTCTCACTCTCTCAAATAAAATCTTTGAATGAATGAATGAATTAATTAATTAATTAATATGGTAAGCTTAGAGTCAAAACCTCTTCCTTTCATTTGAATGGGCTTCTAATACTTGTATTTCCACTTCTCGATTTGGCTCACAGTTATTCAACAGCTGATGCAGTGCCTGTCATATCCTTTCCTAGGCTCTCTATTAAAAGTTTCTTATTTTCCCCAATAAAGCATTTCAAGGAATGCTTCCCTAACTGTTCATTTAAAGGAATAAAAAAATCATTAGTCTTTAGGCTAAATCTTACCAAATTATGGGCAAGTTTAAAAAGTCAAAACAAAGAGGGGTGCCTGACTGCGTTAGTTGGTGGAGCATGTGACTCTTGATCTAGGGAATGTGGGTTTGAGCTTATGTTGGGTGTAGAAATTAGTTAAAATAAAATCTTTATTGAAGGTTGCTGGCGGGTTGGAGGGTAGGGATAGGGTGGCTGGATTATGGACATTGGGAGGGTATGTACTATGATGAGTGCTGTGAAATGTGTAAGCCTGATGACTCACAGACCTGTACCCTGGGGCAAATAATACATTATATGTTAATTTTTAAAAATAATTAATTAATTAATTAAAATAAAATAAAATCTTAAAAAAAAAAGTCAAACCAAAGAGGAAGGAAGGAAGGAAGGGAGGAAGGAAGGAAAGGAGGAAGGAAAGAAAATAAAAGAAAAGAAAAAAAAGAGAAGAGAAGAGAAGAGAAAAAAGAAAAAATCCCACAAATTAACCACATAGTAGAGTTCAGCGACATAGCAGTAAGTCCAACCTAAGTGCTTCTCCTTCTTGCACTGACTCCAATGATTTTTCCTCTGTTAAGGACCATCTGATGGAGTAAGTTTTTGTTTTGGTGTCATTTCATTGGAAAAATATGTACATTTAAATACAAAAGCTACAATCAGGGCAGTAAGAGGCTCACACTATCGGAGTTATGGAAGTGGTATGGCCCACAGCCGGGACAGAAATTCACACCTAACACTCACTGATTGTGAAAGAGCAAGCAGAATCACCTAACCTATTTAAATACCCTTTCTTCCTTCCGCAGCGTTAAATGTGATCAGATTTTATTATTCTCTGTATCCATGATGATGGAAAAGTTTGGTCTCGCTGGTTACTAACATATCCAAAAAAAAATTAAAAAAGAAAAGAAAGAAGAACAGCACTTGGGTAAGTGACAATTCAAAGCCTAACTTAAATTTCACAGAGAAATAATCATAAAGGAGGGTCATAAAACAGAACTTGACATAAATGATAAAATCTCTGATTTACGTGCTACTAAATCACTTATTGATGCTTAAATTGACTAAACATTTCATAATAGCATAATATTATTTCCAGAATATCAGAAATATTTTTTCATTTAAAAATCTTCAAGCTTTTTGCTAAAAGCCATTCTTTTAATATGTCAAAAAAATGAAAACATGCAATTCAATATATCCAATTCATATTGGTTTTCAAATTGTTCTAAGGAGCTCAAGAGTTTGGGATTATTCAAGATTCGAAGGAGACATGATAGCTGTCTTCAACTATATGAATGTCTGCCATTTAGCAGAAGATTCAGTTTAATGGAACTAGGATCAATGATTGAAGTTGATAGGAAGGCAGATATTAGTACAAAACATACAGTGTAATTTTTTAACAATTAGAGCTGCCAGAGTATGAAACAGTCTCTCTTATGACATAGAAATTCTCTATCACTGGATTTATAAGTGGAATAATGGTACATGAAAGCATCTAGTACACCTAAAACTAATATAATACTGTATGTTAACTATACTAGAATTAAAATAAATATATACAGAGAGGAAAAGTAATTCATTAAAAACGAAATTTAAAAAATGAAAGCACCTGGCATACAGTAGGTTCTGAAGTGTTTATAAGCTTAAACCATACCCAATGAGCAATTCCATATCGGGACACTATTACTAGGGATAATTGAGTTAATTTCTAAGATAGCTCTAGTTCTAAAACTCAGTGAGCTCTAGATGGAAGTTTCTGTCCCCACGATGGGTCACAGCAATCCCATACCTCTCATAATTTGAGCCTCTCATTGCCCTGACTGTAACTCTGTATTTAAATGAACATTTTTCCAACAACATGACTCCTAAATGCAAGCCAACTCCAACACATGGTCCTTGAAAGAGGAAACACTCATTGGTGTAAGTGCAAGAAGGAGAAGCCCTTACACTGGACATACTGCGACATCACCAAACTCTACTTCACAGTTAATGCTGAAATGCTTCCAAATTATTCAAGATAATTGAATAATAGTTTGAATGTTTTTTGAATTAAGAACAATCCATTGTAGTATTGTAAGAATGATTCTTCTTAGAGGACCTCCAGCAAGATACTTTGGAACAGGTGCATGTGTTATGTGTACAACATGACAAAGCAATTCTTCCTGTATATCAAGGGTCAACAACTTTTTCTGTAAAGAGCCAGAGAGTAAATATTTTAGGTCTCACAGGCCATGTGGAGTCCATCACAACTATCCAACTCTGCTATGATAGCATGAAAGCATCAATGGACAACACATGAATGAATTAGTGTGGCTGGGTTCCAGTGAAACTTTATTTACATAAACAGGAGTAAGCCACATTTGGCCTGCAGTTTATCATTTACCAATCCCAGCTGTGCATCATAAAACTACAGATACTACACAAGGTTAGAGAAAAATATATGATCTTTCATATCACAAGCTTTTAATAGAGGAGAATCATCTAAGAAGGCCTTTGAAAAGTTGTGTGAAAATTCAATGAACCATTGATTCATATTTGTTTGTTTAGCAGAGTAATAAACATTTAAGGAAAAAAAATCAGAAAACACTAAAATAACCCCAGCTCCTAGATGTAATAAGGCAGTTTGTCAGATTTTCCGCTGATCTTTATCCTGTGTATATTTTATTTTACATACTAGAGTTACATAATGTATATATAATTCTGTATGGGGTTTTAAAACTAACATTTAACATGAATACTTCTTATCACTAAAAATTCTTCATAAACATAATTTCTAATGGCCATATATATTCTAACGCATAAATACCACAATTTACTTAACTTTACACTAATGTCCAAAAATATTTATAAATTTTACATTTTATAAAGCACTTTACACTATGGAAAATGTAAACATGCAAAAAGTAACCATGATCCAAAAAAACAAGACCTATGAGAAAAACCAGAGCCTTCCATGAAACATGCAATATGAACACCTTTGCCCTTTTCTATGCTTCCTCTTAAAATGACAGCAAAGGAATGTAGGAGACAAACACACAGGGACAAACAGGAGAGGAAATGACAGCAGACAAGAGATGTCAACAGGTTGGGGAGGAAGGAAAGTGGATAGGTGAGAGACACCTGTGACTTAATAGGTACTTTCAGAGAAAGCAGAAAGGTGAAAAAGCAAGTCACTGTAATAAACATTACAACGTCGTTACCACTTATTGTTTCATTTTCTTACTCTCTTCACTTATCTCAAGTATATTTCATCATACCTCTTTTAAATTCATGATAATTCTGCTTCAATAATCTGCTTTAGGATCGTGTAAGGTAGATACATTATCCAGTTTGTTTTTATATTAGTTAGGATAAGGCTAAACTGCTATTACAGAAAGATCTAAAAATACAGTGGCTTATGGAATACAGACACCTATTTTCTTCATTTAACAGAGCTGAAGAAAGCAGTTGTCAGAGGGGCTGCTGTGCCCCATGTGACCATTCAGAACACCAGATTCCTTCCCTTGTGCTGCCCATTCATTCCCAGGTCACTGGAACCATCTGCGTGGTTGAAGATGAGTCGCCATCAGGTCAGAGTCCGACCCAGTGGAGGGAACAAGAAAGCCTGCAGGAGGCATGCCCAGCACCAGCATATATCATTTCTCCTTATATCCCATTGATGAACACTTAATCACATGGCCACACCTAGCTGAAAGGGAGACTTGAAAATGTTATCTAGGTTACCAAGGAAAGAATTAGTTTTGAAGAAAGTTAATAGTGGCCACCACAGTTGTCTTTCTTTTTTGTGAGTTGTACGCCTCAGGCATCTAATTATTTTCACTTGTGAGCTCATATACCAGTGAGAAGAGTGAGTATTTAAGGGTGGCCGAGAGTAAGCACTCACTTTCATCTTCTCCTTACCATAATTCCTACCATGTTACCAGTGAGCTGACTCTTGCACTAGTAAAGGGGCCACTGCCACTGATTCCTGCCACGGGAGGAAGTGATGCAGTGATGGCCCATAAAGGGGAAAAGCAACAACAGAGTTAAGAGAAGGCTTTCTTCCACCTATCCAACACCCTACCAACACAGGCTACAGGCAAGCCTCCTGCACTCGTGTGTGTGTGTTCTTGTACAAGTTATTTAAACTATTTCATCATCAAGTCCTAGCTTCCCACCGTAAAGAGCCGGTAATAGTAACTATCAACAAGGGGTATTTGAGAATTAAATGGTACATATATGTAAAAATCTTATTATTCTGCCTGAAACACATAAGGCAGTCAACAAATGTTAACCATTATGTTTCCCTACCCCCCAGAGCCTCTTATAGAATGTTAAAAGATCTGAGATCTGGTCTGTGACAAGGTCACTTTGTGTTTTTAATGAGATCACCTAACCATAAATATCTCAGTCGAGTCACAGAAAACTAAATAATCTAGGGAACCAACAATAAACTCTAGAGCTCCTTTCTAGCTATTACCTTCTATGATGCAAAATGAAACCAGTTAGTGTGATCTGCATTTCCAGGACATCCTAGGGCAGCCATGATGCATTTTGTGCCTGAATAAACTACCTTGTCCAAATGTCTAGGAAAAGATTCTACTATCTCATCAAAAGAAAAGACTACAAACAATTCTGATCCCCAATACCACTGCACCATTGGAAACTAGAAAGAACACTATTTGGACTAGTTTGAGAAGACACAGACAGAGATAGACAGATGGATGGCATGCTACTACATAGCATGAGATTTCTGGGTCCACCCTTCCTAGAGTGTTGGTGTTAAAATACACTTTCTTTTATGAAATTATGATGTCAGTAGATATGTTTGGGTTTTTTGTCGTTGAATGTCCTAAAAGAACATAAAGTTAACTATCCTTTGTTATGCTGTTTCTCAAAATTTTTTTTAAAATGTTACTATCCATAAATTTCAGGATCCTGGGAACTACCACCTAATGACTAAAGATAGACAACTCAAATTGCTCCTGCATGGAAGGACTGATTCACAATTTCCTCATGGTCTTTTTTCACAATCCTATACTTATAGTTTCATATGCACTATGCCTGCTCTCTCTAAACATCCTCAAAACAGTGCTTTAGGATTTTGATTTGCTTTCATTTGAGGGAGTATCAAGGGCAGACGTTCTGATAAAACTTCCCAATACACAACACATATATGGTAAAAAAAAAAAAAAAAAAAGGAAAGAAGGAAGGAAAAGGAAGGAAGGAAGGAAGGAAGGAAGGAAGGAAGAGAGAAAGTCTCCAGAGGCTCAAAACAAAGTAGTTGCAAACCAGAAGTTACCACAGCTGAGAGTATTTGCTGCTCTTCGATTACAACAGCTACATACCAGGGATAGGATACATGACCTTGGACTTGCAAAGATTAGGTATTAGCATTGAGAACCCCAATATAAAGTTTGGATATTGGCAGGGCGACCGCATTAATGAAAATGTAGACCAGGAAGAAACACTCTCTACATCAGTAAAAAGAGTGAAGGAAATTATCTATTTCAGCCTAGGCTCTGAGTGGGAAAAAGTCTCTCCCAAGAATTTGTAGCTAAAGGCCTTCCCTCATACAGATTTGAGGTTCAAATTTATACTACCTATGTGTGATCCAAGAAATGCCAGACTGAAAATTAATCTAGAGTGGAGTTGGCATTCTAGGACCCTTGTGAAAGCAGCTGTAATCATAATCCAGGCCTACAGGATTCCCAAAGACAATGTCTAGCCAAATATAATCTCACAACCCAAAATTACTCATAAGAAATAAGAAACCACGACACAATGACAGAGAGTCATCAGAAACACCAAGCAGTATGTTAGACCCCCATGAACTTACAGTTATGATGACTAGATATAGAACTTACAAAGAATATGAAATAAATATGCTTAATGGTAAAGAACAACAACCTGGAATCAAAGATATGACAGGGAACAAGATAATGTCAAAATAAGATCCAATATACTTTTTTAAGGAACCAAATAAATCATGTAGAAATTAAAAATATGAGCATTGATTTATAGTCACCATTATTTTGAGTTGTGGGACAATTCAAACATGTGAGTAAAAGGTGTTACAAACATATGCACATTCCTATCATGTTCTGGTTTATGTTTGCCTGACAGTGTCCTATGTTTCTGGCCTTATCCAGCTTTAAAATAACAGAAGATAAAGGGTATATTCTGACGTCAGCCTTCCTCCTTTTTTAATACTCCAGGATAGTTTTCTCTCTTTTTGTTTTATTTCTTATAAAGATTTTATTTATTTATTTGACAGAGAGAGAGAGAGAGCAGAGGGAGAGGGAGAAGCAGACTCCCAGCTAAGCAGAGAGCCCAAAGTGGGAATCGACCCCATAACCCCATGATCACAACCTGAGCCAAAGCCAGATGCTTAACTGACTGAGCCACCCAGGCACCCCATCTCTCTTTTTAATTACAGTTGACATATTGTATTAGTTTCAAGAGTACAATACAGTGATCTGACATTTATATATATTACAAAATGATCACAATAAGTCTAGTTACCACCTGTCACCACACAAAGTTATTACAATATTATTGACTATATTTCCTATGCTGTACTTTAAATCACTGTGACTAATTTATTTTATGTCTGGAAGTTTGTATGTCTTAATCCCCTTCATCTAATTCACCTATTCCACTACCCTTTCCCTTCTGGCCACCACCAGTATTTATGTCTGTTTTTATGTCTGTTTCTGTTTCGGTTTGTTTGTTCATTTGTTTTGTTTTTTAGATTCCATATATAAGGAAATGATACAGTATTTGTTTTCCTCTGACTTATTTCACTTAGCATAATACCCTCTAGGTTCACCCATGTTGCCACAAATGACAAGATTTCGTTCTTTTTCATGGCTGAGTAATATTCCATTGTGTGTGTGTATGTATATATATACATGTGCATATATATACATATGTATATATATACATATATATATACTACATCTTTTTATCTACTTATCTATCAATGGACGTTTAGGTTGTTTCCATATCTTTTTTTTAAGATTTTGTTTATTTATTTTACAGAGAGAGACACAGCGAGAGAGGGAACACAAGCAGGGGGAGTGGGAGAGGGAGAAGCAGGCTTCCCGCTGAGCAGGGACTCTGACTCAGGGCTCGATCCCAGGACCTTGGGATCATGACCTTAGCCAAAGGCAGATGCTTAATGACTGAGCCACCCAGACGCCCCAGGTTGTTTCCATATCTTAGCTTTTGTAAATAATGCTGCAATGAACACAGGGGTGCATATATGTTTTTGAATTAGTGTTTTTGTTTTCTTCAAATAAATACCCAGAAGTAGAATTGCTGGTATTTCTACTTTAAATTTTTTTGGTTTTGCTTTTTAAGCTTTTATTATTTTTTTATTTAAATTCAATTAATCAACACATAGTGTATTACTATTCAGAGGTAGAGTTTTGATTCATCAGTTGCATTTAACACCCAATGCTCATTAAATCACATGCCCTCCTTAATGCTCATCACCCTGTTACCCCAACCCTCAGCCCCCTCCCCTCCAGCAACCCTCAGTTTGTTTCCTATGATTAAGAGTCTCTTACGATTTATCTCCCTCTCTGATTTTGTCTTGTTTTATTCCCTCCCTTCCTCTATGCTCCTCTGTTTTGTTTCTTAAATTCTACATATGAGTGAGATCATATAGTTATCTTTCTCTGATTGACTTATTTCACTTAGCATAAGACCCACATCATTGCAAATGGCAAGATTTCCCTTTTTTGATGGCTGAGTAATATTCCATTGTATATATATACCACATCTTCTTTGTCCATTCAACCATTGATGGACATCTCCATTCTTTCCATAGTTTGGCTATTGTGGACCTTGCTGCTATATACATTGGGGTACGAGTGCCCCTTCAGATAACTACATTTGTATCTTTAGGGTAAATATCCAGTAGTGCAATTGCTGGGTTATAAGGTAGCTCTATTTTTAACTTTTTGAGGAAACTCCATACTGTTTTCCAGAGTGGCTACACCAGCTTGCATTCCCACTAACAGTGGAGGGTTCGCCTTTCTCCACATCTTCGCCAATATTTGTCATTTCCTGACTCATTAATTTTAGCCATTCTGACTGGTGTGAGGTCATATCTTGTTGTGGGTTTGATTTGTATTTCCCTGATGTCGAGTGATGTTGAGCATTTTTTCATGTGTCTGTGTACCATTTGTATGTCTTCTTTGCCAAAATGTCTGTTCATGTCTTCTGCCCATTTCTTGACTGGACTATTTGTTCTTTCAGTGTTGAGTTTGTAAAGTTCTTTATAGATTTTGGATACTAGCCCTTTATCTGATAAAACATTTGCAAAAATCTTCTCCCATTCTGTCAATTGTCTTTTGGTTTTGTTGACTGTTTCCTTTGCTATGCAAAATTATCTTGATGAAGTCCCAATAGCTCATTTTTGCCTCTGTTTCCCTTGCCTTTGGAGACATGTCTAGCTAGAAGTTGCTGTGGCCAAGGTCAAAGAGGTTGCTGCCTGTATTGTCCTCTAGGATTTTGATGGATTCCTGTCTCACATTTAGGTCTTTTATCCATTTTGAGTTTATTTTTGTGTATGGTATGAGAAAATGGTCCAGTTAGTTAATATACAGTGTTATATTAGTTTCAGGTGCAAAATACAGTGATTCAATAATTCCATAAGTACCCATGCTCATCACAAGTGTACTCCATAATCCCCATAGTCCCCATCACCTATATAATTCTTCTCTCCTGCCCTCTGATACCATCATTTTGTTCTCTATAAATAAGAATCTGTTTCTTGATGTGTCTTTTTACCTCTTTGCTTCTTTGTTTTGTTTCTTAAATTCCACATGCGTGAAATCATATGGTATTTGTCTTTCTCTGACTGACTTATTTCACGTAGCATTCTACTCTCTAGCTGCAGCCATATCATTGGAAATGGCAATATTTCATTCTTTTTATGGTTGAATAATATTCCATTGTATTTATGTACTACCTCTTCTTTATCCATTCACCAATCAACAGACACTTGAGCTGTGTCCATAATTTGACTATTGTAAACAATGCTACAATAAACATAAGGGTGCATGTATCCCTTTGAATGAGTGTTTTTGTATTCTTTGGGTAAATATCCAATAGTGCGATTGTTGGATCACTTAGGTTGCATCCATATCTTGGTTATTGTAAAAAATGCTATAGTGAACATTGGGGTGCATATATTTTTTTGAACTAGTGTTTATGTTTTCTTCAAATAAATACCCAAAAGTAGAATTGCTAGTATTTCTATTTTAAACATTTTGAGGAACCTCCGTACTGTTTTCTATAGTGGCTATACCAGTTCACTTTTCCACTAACAGTATGTGAGGGTTCCCTTTTCTCCACATCCTCACCAACACTTGTTGTTTCTTGTCTTTTTGATACCAACCATTCTGTGTGGTATTAGGTGATATCTCATTGTGGTTTGATTTGCATTTCCCTGATGACTAATGATGTTGAGCAGTTTTTCATATGTCTGTTGGCCATCTGTATCTCTTCCTTAGAAAAATATCTATTTACTTCCTCTGTCCATTTTTTAATCATATTGTTTTTTTGATGTTGCTCTTTTTTTTAGAACATTTTCAAACAAACCTAATATGCAAAATAAATGGAATTATAATTACCATCCTAGATTGAGGATGGTAATGGTGGATAAAAAGGGGAGAATCGTTCAGGTAGGTCCTTACCAGCTTGAGCTCTACATGACAATCCCTGAGACCTAAAACCCTAGGGATCCCTACCACCCAGTATGAAAAATTCCTGCTCTGGTATGGCTGACTACCATGCTGCCTCAATTGCTTTTTCCCCTTCATTTCCTAAAGGTACAATTCCTGGATGGTTTTATCATAAGAAAGAATTTTTTTTTTAGTAAATGACTAAAAGATTTTAAATGTAAGGTATTTTTGTTTTTATTCCCAAATGTTCAGTCATTTTAATATCATTTGCCTCTAAACTAACACTATTAAATATAGTTAAAGAGGATTTCTTTCTCCACGATAGATGTAGGATTTATTAGAATAATTCATTGTTCCCTATAGACAGTAATACCCATATATTGCAATTGTTGCAAATCACATAGTTATCATCTTTCCTGGGGTTTTTTTTTCTACTGAAGTCTTGTTTTGCACAATCAAAATTTAGCAACTTCATTAAATGCATTGCCTGATGCACCTGTTTGGACTCTGGGTATCATTTTCTTTTCTGCAACACATTTTTATTCAAGATGTGCTGAATTTCCCAGAGGCTGTCTGGGGACTTTGAGACATCTGTACCCAGCAGTTTGCTTAAACCAACAAAAAGTATTGAAGCAAAAATCAAACTTTGGGGCAAATTTAACCATTCCTTTTCAAGTATCCTAGATTGATGAAACATGTCAGCCCTGATACAACCACCACCACTGTTCAATGCTTAGAATAACTATTAAAGCAAAATTGACTACACTCTAATCAAAGCTGTTACTGGGAGCGGTGTGAGGACCATGAAAAGAAAACAATGCAGGAAATATTATGAAAACCTTTGACTGGAATGGAGTGACTATGATAAAAACAGTTCGAATGCCAGAAATAATATCATGCAAGATAATTTAATCTATACGAGTGATTGTGTACAAGTAATTAACCCTATTAATAAAGAAGTAACCATCCAACCGAGGAGGATATAATAAGATCAAGCTTTTCAATTCTCAGCATATAGTTCAGTTCTATGATCCCAATTTTCTGAAAGTTTCCTTTTACCGCATGTGAATGTGGCAGTGATCATTTCACTGGCTCCCTTCAATGAGTTTATGAATTTAGATTTGAAGAACTGTGTACAAACAAAAGGGATAGAAATAATGGAGTAAGCAAAAGGGAGAAAGTGTGGCTAACAAATGAAAATTCATTTGCAAATCTTGATGAACCCCTTCTAAGAGCCAATTTTTGGTCTCTGAGTCTTATATCAGCTTTTTGGAATCAGATCTTTTTTTTTTTTTTTTTTTTAAGCATACTAGGGTAGGAAGAAGCAGGTGAGAAAAATTAACACACAAGATCATGACCAGTAGGGGGCAGGATGGCTTTAATATTTATATTAAGAGTATTTTAAAAGCCTCCAGTGTATTTCTATAGATTGATTCTATGATATACTGACTGCAAAAGTGCCTGCAATTCATCACTCCTCCCTGTCTATGCCCTTGGCAATCTGACGGTGAAGCTCCTCCCATCAAGAAGTAGAGCTTATGTCCTCATGATTCTGGGCTTGCTTTGTAACTTACTTTGGCCATCAGCATGCAGAAGCAGTAATTGCCGTCTAGTTCTGAGCCTATGGCTCAAGAGGTCATGCACATTTCCAGTCACTCACTCTTTTGGAATTCTACCACTACAGATGAAATGAGTTCAGCCTAGCCTGGCCAGATAGATGAGTAAGGCAGACTCCAGCTCCACCAGACAGATTCCAGCTAATCAGCAAGCTGACCACAGCACATGAATGAGCCCAACTAACATCAGTCAACCTTGACCCAGTCTCTTATGGCAAATAAATGCTTACTGTTTTAAGCCACTGAATTTTGATCTGGTTTGTTAACAACAATTAGGTGATTCAGTTTGCAAACAAAAATGTCATTTCATGTCACCTTTGTCATATATGTCCATTGAGTCACTCTTTATTCATTCACTTAGAATTTTTTTCAGTGCCAATTCTAAACTAGCTGTTAGGGCATAGACTATTCAGCAAGCATTCACTGAACATCACCTGAGCACTATAAGTTCTTAGAATACAAAGAATGGGGGCAGATTCTCAAAAAGTTAATTCTCTGCTAGTAAAAACAGACATTTGAAGATTAATTACAAAGGAGCAGCATAGGGAATTTGTGGTATGATGAAAATATATAAAGAACTGTGGTGGTATACACATAATTATATGCAATGGTCAAAATCCATAGAAGTGTACACCACACAGTGAAGTTTAATGTATATAGTTTTTTTTAATTAACTAAGACACGAGAGAACCAAAAGTAAACATACATTGTAGCAAATTAATCTTATAACAAATAAATCATGTAACCACACTGAAAGGGGTGGAGAATAAAGGGGCTGACCCAAGTAATTCTGGAAAACAGTGTTTTGACTAGATATGGTAAGATAAAGACAAAAAGAATTGTTACAGTATACTTCTGTACTCTGGTTGATAAGCTTTTTTCTCACAAGAATGTGGGTTAGTCATCCTAAAACTACTGTATATGCACGATAGAATTGAACAAGCAAGTAAATGTACTACAGTGTTAAGAGCTAGGTTTCTCACTGTCAGAGAAAGATATAAATAAAGGAGGAAGGCTACAGTGAACTCTGTTTCTTTCAGTATCAACTCATCAGTATGAACCTCATCACATCATATGAACCCATGCTTCTTTCTATTTTAAATACATATACAGATAGAAAGATACAAAACTATATATAGATGTGTGTATAAAGGGGTAACTATACACATACACATAGATTTCCTAGCTCTGTCTGCTGACAAAGCCTAGAAACAGTGACATCCCAGTAGCAATCAGCACACTTAGTATCCAGATCATGGTTTCTAAGTACCATTTCTAATAAAAAGAACCAATTCTCCATGGGAAAGTGGTTGATTTCAAGTCTGGGGCAGGCAAAATACAAGATGAGCCTAGGGCATCTAATGGTGCTTTTAAAAAAAGAAGAAGAAGAGAAAAGAAAACAGATGGGGGCGTACAGAAAAAAAATAAGAGCCAAACTAAAAGTACCCCAAATGGTCAAATCTGTAACAAGTTGAGCAAAAAAATAATAATGGCTTATAATCCAAAAAATAAAATAAGTGCCCTCGATTTAAAATATTTATTTACCTAAAAATATTTATTTATTAAAAAATGAAGCAGAAGAGGCAACATTTCTTTACTTCCTCCCAGTTAATAAATATACAAGGAGGGTGCCTGCGTGGCTCAGATGGTGTCTGCCTTCTGCTCAGGTCATGATCTCAAGGTCCTGGGATGGAGCCTTACATCAGGCTCCCTGCTCAGTAGGGAGTTTGCTTCTCCCCGTTTCTACCCCACCCTGTGCGTGCTCCCTCTCTCTCTCTCTCAAATGAATAAATTTTTTTAAATAAATTAAATAAATATAAATAAACAAACAAACAAGGAATAAGAGAAATAGTCAATAACAATTAGAATGCCACAGTAATAACTAATGCAGGCACAATGCACTGATGGATGCTAAAATTAGTGGGTAAGAGTTAAGGAAAAATGGATATTTGCATAATTCTAAAGTTCCTCCCTGAAAATAAATATATGTTAATTACAAAGAGAAAAATAGTAACCTTGCAGTATAGAAACAAGACAGCCACCTCCTTTAACCTAGTGACCAACAGTAATATCGCTGGTAATAAGATATATCTACATAATTATGCACTAAGGACATACAACCTTTGTGATATTTTTCTTAATAGTGCATAACCTCAATATAATCATGAAAAAACATCAGACAAACCTAAGTTGAGGGACATTCTCCAAAATACTTGGCCAGTACTCTCGAAAAGTCTCAAGGTCATGAGTGTCAGAAAGATTGAAGAACTACCACATATTGAAGGAGACTAAGATGAAATAACAGCTAAATTTAATCTGGAATTCTGGGTTAGATCCTTCAAGAAAAAGGGAAACTAGTAAAATCCAAAATCTCATGTTTAGTGCATAGTATTATACAAATGTTAATTTGTTCATTGTGTCAATTGTGCTCTGATATGTAAGATTTTAATATTAGGGGAAGCTGGGTGAAGGGTATAGAGAGGTATAAAGGGTATAAATTTTTTAAGGAATTTCCAGGTTGTGATTTCTTTTTAAGATTTTATTTATTTACTTATTTACTTATTCATTCATTCATTCATTGAGAGAGAGAGAGAGAGAGAGAGAGCATGAGTGGGGGGGGTGAGGCAGAGAGGGAGAGAATCTGAAGCTGACTCCGAGATGAGCATAAAGCCTACAAGGGGGCTCAATCCCACAACCTCGGGATCACCAGCAGAGCCGAAATCAAGAGTCAGACACTTGGGGCGCCTGGGTGGCTCACATGATTAAGGGTCTGCCTTGGGCTCAGATCATGATCCTGGGCTCATGTCCTGGGATGGAGCCCTGCCTTGGGCTCCTAGGTCAGCAGGGAGTCTGCTTCTCCCTCTCTCCCCTGCTCATGCTCTGTCCGTCTCTCTCTGTCTCAAATGAATAAATTAAAAAAAAAAAAAAAAAAACTTAAAAAAATAAAAAAGACACTCAACCAACTGAGCGACCCAGGCACCACTACACAGAAATCTTTTATACCACATTTGCAACTCTCCCAAAAGTCTAAAATTATCTCAAAAAGGTTAAAAATACATATCCATAGGGGTGCCTGGGTGGCTCAGTCAGTTAAGCATCTGCCTTCGGCTCAGGTCATGATCTCAGGGTCCTGGGATCGAGCCCCACATAGGGCCCCCTGCTCAGTGGGGAGTCTGTTTCTCCCTCTCCTTCTGCCCCTTCTCCCCCCATCCCCATGCTGTCTCTCTCTGTTAAATAAATAAAATCTTTTTCAAAAATACATATTCATTATTAATTTCTTTTAGTAGTAGATGCTACTAAGGTAGTTTCGAATATGTCTATGGTTTTATATACATCAAATTCAAAGACGGAGAGTTTTAATATATGCTTATTTATATATGTTCATACTGCCAAATATATCAATAGAAATTTGGACTAGTTACCAGGTTAGGTCAACTAAATAATGTTAAATCTCCTTTTGTGTATTACATTATATAGACGCTGATCAAACAGATATTAGTTTTACTAGTGTTCAGTGGACTTGGCATTAAATCAGAAGAAGTTTCAAAATCCCTATTCCAGGGGCACCTGGGTGGCTCAGTCATTTGGGCCTTCAGCTTAGGTAGCGATCCCAGAGTCCTGGGATCAAGCCCTGTATCTGGCTCCCTGCTGAGCAGGGAGTCTGCTTCTCCCTCTCCTTCCATCCCTCCTTCCCTCTCCCCACTCACACTCTCTCTTGCTCTTTCTCTCAAATAAATAAAAAAATTTTTTTAAAGATTCCATTTATTTATTTGACAGAGAGAGAGAGAGATCACAAGTAGGCAGAGAGGCAGGCAGAGAGAGGGGGAAGCAGGCTCCCTGCTGAGCAGAAAGCCCGATGCGGGGCTCGATCCCAGGACCCTGAGATCATGACCTGAGCTGAAGGCAGAGGCTTTAACCCACGGAGCCACCCAGGAGTCCCAAAATTTTTAAAGATAATAACAAAATAAAATAAAATTCCTATTCCATTCAAGCACTAGAAACTAAATCAAACTAAAATAAACTGAACTAAACTAAAATTAGGGGCACCTGGGTGGCTCAGTCAGTTAAGCATCTGCCTTCAGTTCAGGTCATGATCCCAGGGTCTTGGGATCAAGCCCTGCCTCAGTCTCCCTGCTCAGCGGAGAGCCTGCTTCTCCCTCTCCCTCTGCCTGCTGCTCTGCTTACTTGTGCTCTCTCTCTCTCTGTGTCAAATAAATAAATAAAATCTTTCTTAAAAAATAAACTAAAATTAAAAAAACATGAGCACATAAAGTGTGACAGGCACTATTCTTGGTACTATGATAAAGTACTAGGCAAAACAGACCTGGTCCTTACCCTAATACAGTTTATATTTTACCACTGAGATTACTCAGTTCCTTTGCTTTCTTTTATATCTTCTGAGATAATTATCAGAAAGTCTATAATTGCAACACATGTCTCAAGGGCAAGAATTCTATCTTCTTCTTCCTTTAAACCCAATGCAATATGTTATGTATACAACTTAATCCTCAATAAATTCTCTTGGCTGGCTGACCCTGACTCAGGATGTGCGCATTGCAAAGGCATTTTTGTTCAAGCCTATGAGAAATCACGCACGCAAAGGTAAAAGCTTTTGGAAAATGTTCTCCACATTGCAGATTGTAGCAAATTTCTCAAGTTGGCCAAACACCTTGCCTTTCACCGTGTTAACTAGAAGACCAGCTGCAGAATCGTCAGAAACAAATTACCTATTAACATACCGACTTCTACCCAGCAATAATAGAAAATTCTATGTCCTCTTTGGTGATTCCAATTGTCGGATATTGATAAACGTTATTGGGTAAGAAACTACACAAACTGATTCATCTATTAGTACAACTGAGATCTATGATTTAACTAATAAGAATAAATTTAAAAATCTGCCCTGTGTTGGAGATTATTTCTAAGGCAGTTTCCTGCTATGTCCTCACATGGGCTTTCCTCTGTGCATGCACATCCCTGGTGTCTCTTCTTCTAAGGACACCAGTCATACTGGATTAGAGACCCAACCTTATGACCTCCTTAATCTTAATTACCTCTTTAACCCTAAAATACAAACAGCAACAAATACAATTAACTATATTTCGAGTGAATAATATAAGCACACTGAAGGGAAATATAACTAATCTAGCTAACTTCTAAGTACAGTTTTTTTTTGTTTGTTTGTTTGTTTTTTTTGTTTTTTTTTTGTTTTTTGCCTATACACACTCAGGCTAAAGATGAGGAGAGCTATATATTTATTAAACTCTAATTAATAGATTTGTTTTTCTTAGTGGCATGGGTGAGCAATTCTGAAACTTTTTTGTGTGTATCATAGCATTGAACAATAGGTAAATATATCCTGGATCATAAAACCAAGTCATTTTATGAAAAAAAATTACCTCTTTAGAGGCCCTATCTTCAAATATAGTCATATTCTAAATTACTGGGGGCTAGGGCTTCAACATACAAATTGAGGGGAGGGGGGAAGAACACAATTCCATTCTTAACACTCCCACCTGCTCTGTTGTCAAAAAGTCAATGGACCCTGGAAGAGATAGCAGGAACTAACAGTAAGATGGAAAATACCCACCAAAATCACCTTCAAAATGTCATGAATAGCTTCTTTTTTTTTTTTTTTTCTTTTATACAGGATCCTATCAAGATTCATTTTAGGTGGCCTGTCAGTGAACTAGCAGGAAGAAGGATCAATCCCTCTCTTGGGAAAAACCATACCCCAAACTTCCCTTCCCAAGAATGAGGGGTCCAAAACTACCAGGTGTAAGAAGCTGGCATTTCTTCTCGCCCCCCCCTAAATAGCTAGCACTTAGGCACAGACTCCTCAGCACCTAAGCCAAAAGAATACCAGTACCTGCCAGTTCCCCAACCACCACCCATAGGCCACTCTCATGTTCACCTCAAAGAGTCCCAGCCTCACAAGGTAAAGCTCTATCTCCAGGTACACAGTCAAACGGAGCTCTGTCAACTGTGCCCCGGTCCACACACATACTCCACAGCATGCAAGAGACTCAAGGAGCTAGGCGCTTGATGACCCAGCACCCAGGAGCTGCAGCCTGACCAAGTGACCAGGCAGTATTTGCCCAGAGCCTTCTGCATGAAACACCTTCCTGAGACATTTAAAACAGCTGTGGAGGTTTCTCCCTGTTCATCTTTGTATTGAGCCTAGCACAGTTCCTGAAATATAGTGGGCCTTTGATAGATGTTTGCTGAATGAGCAAATTACAAATGAAAGCATACCCGTTTATCATCTTCCAAATGATTCTACAAAGTGTAGTTGCCTGACAATAACAACAGTGTGCATTCATAGGTATTTATGAATTTGCATCGTACTACAAACATGCAGTTTTAACACCAGTGAATTTCCTCCACCCCAGCTTGCAGAGAATAAAATGCCAGTGTGTTTTCACTGCCTCCCTGCATATGTTGGTAGTAAAATATTCACGACTTAGAGAATTATGCAGTGTGTTTTCAACAGCAGCTTTTGAAAGCCACTTTTTCCATTAAAACTGTCAGTTTGGTAATACAGCCATGATTTCAAAGCAAAGGAGTATTATGGCGCAAATCAAAGATAGATTACATATTTTATGTTTATATATTCTAGGACCTTCACGGTGCAAAGTTGTTGGATTTTTTTTTTTAGACTTTATGTAAGTCTCATCCATTTTGGAATTGGAATGCATCACCTTTATTATGAACCAAATAAAACCTGTGTATAATATATGTGGTATTGCTAGGTGTTATACCCACTCTATTCACTAGCAACTGCAAAGGAAAAGAGTGGCAGTGAGAACTGAAGAAAGCCATTCCCTGTTGCTTTAATTTTTAGTTAATGACCCCTGTATATCTTCTATCTTCCTTATATTCTGGCAGATATGCAGATATCCCCAAAATGTCTATGATTAAAACTAACTACTGGTCAGATAACAAAGTTAATAAAATTTATAACCAACGGACCTTAAAAGTGAGAGGAAGCTCTGATGCTATTTTTTTATTAAGAGAAATATATTAATATCTCTGACAATTAGCTGCAGTAGGAAACTATTACTGAGTTTGTGGTGCAAAGGAAAAATTGCTTGGCAATAAGGCAGCCTGTATCTTAATTATAGGTTACAATGCATACTTGGGCATGCTCAGTTTGTGGGAAAAAAAATAATAATAAAAGGAACTAAAGCTCTTAAAATAACAGTATTTGTCCATAAGTGGTGAGATTCTTCAACAACACGTGAAAGTGACAAGATGATAGCCTGTTTAAATACAGTTAGATAATATGCTTCAGAGATTTCCATCTTTAGCAGTATGGTAGCAAATGAAGGCTATATAAATTAAACTAATATTGGAACAGTCCTACAATCTTAGGTTCAAATTTGATGAGAACTATTTTATATAAGCATCTCTTCTGGTCACCAAGACCCAATAAGGGAAAAAAGAAAAAGAAAAAGAAAAAAAAAAACCTGAACCTAAGAAAAATAGAAGCAATGTGGCATCTTGATTAAGGGTGTGGGCTCTGAAAAGCCTGAGTTCATGTCCTGGCTCTGCCATTTACCAGCTCCTTAAAAAGTCACTTAGCCCTCTCTGATCCTTGCTTTCCTGATCTCTAAGTGTATGAAGCACTTAGTCTGGCTGACCCAATGCCATGCCTGACCCCTTTCTGCTATACTCACACAGGTGAAAGAACTCATGACTTGCTTACCAGGCTCCCGTCCAGCGAAGGCTGGTCCCCCAGTGCCATTCTGGCCAGTGAGAGAGAATCAAACAGTCTGGTGGGAGTCATTGGGAAAACATTTGCTTTCCTGTAAAAGGGATCATGGCAGCTGACTCTCCTCTTTCCTCAGTCTTTTTGCTTTGAATGCAGAGCGCAAGACTTAAATTGTGGCAACCATCTTGGACCTTGAGGGAAAGGCCCAGAGAATCCTAGAGACACCAGCCCTGACATCATTGAGCCACAGGATAATCAGCCATAAACCTGGTAGTAGTCTTCTATTGCAACTAATTGTCAGAGATAGTAATATATATTTTTCCTAATAAAAAATAGCATCACTGCTGGCACACTATAATTAGCTGGTAGTGTAACTAGCAGTGGTATCATCATCATTATTACACTTTAAAACCTGCTAGGAAAAAGAATATACCTCCAACACGATACCCCTAAGTGTGCATCTTTGGGGTCAGTCATGAGTCTAGGATAGGGGATACTCAAGGATTCAAACATCTCTCAGGTTTAAATGGCCCAGAAGAGAATCCAGAGCCCTGAATGAATGTGGTTGTCAAATGGGCATTACCTACAATCACGGGTTAACTCAGGCATTGAGAAATCTGGGCCAGCCCTAAAATCCACTGTAAAAGAATAAAGGAAGAAGGAGAAGGAGAAGGAGAAGGAGAAGGAGAAGAAAGAAGAAAGAAGAAAGAAGAAAGAAGAAGAAGAAGAAGAAGAAGAAGAAGAAGAAGAAGAAGAAGAAGAAGAAGGAGGAGGAGGAGGAGGAGGAGGAGGAGGAGGAGGAGGAGGAGGAGGAGGAAAAGCAGAGCATATGCAATTTGGAATTACAAGAAATTTAGTTTATATGAAATATGGGTTAAAGATCATGACAGTAGACTACCCAATGCAGTCACATATGAAACAGAAAATGACATGTAATTATTTTATTTTTTTAAAGTATTGTATTTTAGAAAAATATTTCTTCCAAGAACTGCTAACTAAAAGAAATGTATCTTCCTCTCACCTTAGCCTTAAAAGAAGACAAACACTGCCTTCTCCACAACCACAAATGGAATTCATGCTAATCATCAAAAGTACATGGCCAGTTTCACTTTGGCAAAGACGGAGCCAGATTTAGATTCCTAAGAGTCAGTCACCAAATAACCAAATGGCAAACTCCAGGATATCAAAGCAAAAAAATTTTAAAGATTTTAAAAGCCACCAAAACATAGTACTTGGTTTGAGAGCAGCGAGTCCGTCTCTGACCACGGAGAACCTGGCGCCCTGACACTCTTCACTGCAGTGTTTCCAAGACTACGTGTGGGCTCCTGCTCTTACTGCCGGTGGAGGAAAGAGGAGGCAAAGGCAGCTCAACAGCAGGGTGGGAAGAACAGCTCCTGACGACCTGCACTGGTTCTGCCCACAGTCACAGAGCGGCTGCTTCCGCTTCGAATGCCCTGTGATGTCGTTGCCCCTGGCTGGCAGGAAACTAGATAGAGCTTTATTCCAAATGCTGACAATCACTCAGGTTGATAATGGACAGTGTGAAATAAACATTATGTAATTCCCCAATATCAAGTTGGCCTTTTTAGAGCAGAAGAGATCTACTTCCTGTCTTCTGGGTAAACAGGGCGCAATTCAAAGCTCTGTGCCCCAGCGGCCCATTAGACAGAGCTGTCCCAGTCTGCTGGCAGCACGACTCTAACGAACACAGTGCCCCTTTCTCCTTCCTTCTTATTCATAATGCTGTAAGGATGAATTGTTAGCTTTAACTCTGAGCTTCCTGGCATTGGTCCATTTGTATCACCACCCTGGCATTATTTAAACACAGTGTGCTTCATATTTATGAGCTTACAAAATTTCTGGTCTCCTGCTCCTGCCATTCTTAAGAACCATCAAGGGAAAAGGGTGTGACCATAAAAGCTAGTGTGTAACAAACCTCATTCAAATGCAGGCAGTGTATTGGGAATCTTAATTCTATTAGAGCATGGACAATGAATGTATTTGTGTTAGTTACTTTCCCACTTTGAGGTTAAACAAACCAGTGAATGGGACTCCGGGTGGCAGCAGAATGAGATACTGCATTGGATGACGCAGGCAGACAAATGCCAGGGAGCATTTTAAAAAACAGCAAGTCTCTTTCCTGCCTTCCCATGACTTTTCAGCAATTTGGATTCTGTAAATGGAATTGAATAGCTCCAGTCCTCCAATATCTTCATTCAGCAGTTCGGTTCCGACGGTCACGTGATGCATTTATCTCTATGGCTGCTTCTAAGAAAATGTACCCCATTCAAAGAGGGTCTGAATTAACTATAGTAAATGTGTTCTGTCTACTCTTAAATTGATATCCTTTCCTGAATAAAGTTCTAATTTGCAATAATTGCCACACTGAATAACTTGTCGCAAAACCTCCTACTAATGTCACCACAAGACTTGTTTTCCACCAATGTGATTAACTGAATAGTGTTTAAAATACCACACACACACATACATACACACACACACACACACACACACACACACACACACACACACGTGCCGCACCTTTGATGATGGTTGGCTCCAACACAGGTCCTCCTCCACTGCAGCACCCATCTGAGTGGCATCACTCACTCTGAAGAGGGAAAGGGGTGCCACAAGTCACCTCTACCACTTGGCCAAACTTTCACTTCACACACAGTTACTAACTATGACTGGAATCCAGCATAATTTTTTTAGTAAAACTGAAGGAACATGGACTTACTTGCTTTTCTAAAGATTATCTTCAGGTAGAGGTTTAGTATAGAATATGGGCCCTAGAAATCTGGGCGGTGTCCCCTTACCACTCTCTATTGCCAGTATCCTGCATTATGGGCCTGAAGCTAGGGTGACCACAGAAAGCATCATTTAACGAGTATCGGAAAAGCACTAAGAATTAAACCCCTACAAATCAGGCAGGTGTTGGGCGATCAGACTGAATGGACAAGAACAGTAAGAATAAAGAAGTTAAACGTGGATGATATGGTGTCATAAGATCGTCAGTGTGCCAGGATTTTCACAGGCCTTCAAGTCCAGTGGGAATCACTACAGATAAAATAGCCTGCCCTCTGCTTTAAGAAATCTCCCCCACAGAAAGAGGGAATCATTCTATTCTTAAATTCTCACTAAAGAACATAATACAAATAGTCCTGACTATCTGCACTGGTTCAAATTTGCAATAAAATTTATCATAATTTTTCTGAGACTCTTGGCCCTCACTGATACTCACCTAATTGGCATTCAATAAATATTGATGCTATTGCTGTTTCAAAACGTTAGGCAGCTATTGAAGTTAATAAAGCTTGTTTTCTAGGGAAAGAAAAATTAACTATTTAGGTATTATCAGGGTTCAGATCAAATGTTTATTCTTCAGATTTTCTGATCACAATATCATGAAGGCATAGAGAAAAGATCAATTGATATTTATCTACAAATAGTGCCATGGGAATCCTGATACCATTTATTACCAGTAAAGACTTAGGAAAATGTATCATTTTCTAAATGAGCCTAAGAAAAATATAAAAGTAAGACAAGAAAACTGGACAAAGGTATGAAAATATATCTCTCAAGAAATGGTAAAACGCTTGGTTTCATATTAGACGTTAGGGTTCCTGGTATTTTATCATGTTTCCAGTTTCTAAGAACTACAGCTACAGAATGTTTGCTATCAGATCCATAAGTAAAAGAAACGATGAGATGACCTAGCTGGCAATCTGTAATTGCAAAGAGAGATTCAGACTTAAAAATGAGCTAGGAGGTCCATGATAAGAGGCTGACTTAAAGTTTAAAGTTTGTCATTTGGGGTGCCTGTCTGGCTCTGTCAGAAGAGCATAGGGCTCTTGATCTTGGGGTCATGAATTCAAGCACCACGTGGGGTATAGCGAGGACTTAAATAAATAAAACTTAAAAAAAGAAAAGAAAATTAAGGTTTGTCATTCAATGCAGTCCCTATTAATAAGTTAATGTATTTAGTAATAAATTCTACCAGGATAGAAAATAAAATAACCCAAGTTGACACATTCTTTCTTAAGCAAATAGAGACAGGATCTACAGAAGCAAGTGAACAGGAACTGTGTGACGCTTACTGGCGACACATCTTCATCTGAAATATCCAATCAATTTATGTAGGAAGCCATACCACTTATCGGTAGTGGAAAACCCTCTCAAGAGTTCAGGGTTAAAACATCTAAGTCCTCTGGCTTCTGGCCTTCTAACTAGGCCACAAAGTTTTCCAGAAATGCTAATAAATATAAATCCATATTTTTAAGAATGGTGAAAATTACAGAAACAAAAGTATTTAAACCAGGTTTAAGCTAAAGCAACTTGTCTCCATTTTATAAATTCCAAGAAACATTAAAGACTTTCCTATATGTCTTCTTCTGCCTCCCACCCCCAAAGAGGACTGTTCTTCCAGTCAAGATATCCTATAATGTTCAGCCACTGGATATCTTCTACCTGATAGTTTTGTCAGGATTTGGAGCCTATATTGGGATTTTGCTAGGTCACTGAAAAGTAAGATGCAAATGCTTTCTTGGTATGATATAGCCCTGTGGCAGTTAGAAATATACATTTAATTTTTAATGTCCCTTGGGTCTAGGAGTGTATTTAAGCATCTCTTTCCATGGTATGCAACAATTAAAAAAAAATGCCCATTTGAGAACCTAATAAATTTTCATTATGATAGAAGTTCTAAACAGTAAAATCTTCTTACACAGACAATAGGCAGAGCAGGAACAGTGACTCTGGCAGTTTTCGTTTTTTCAACCAAGTCAACCAACAAAGGAAGGCCTGTACTCATCAGAATGAGAAAGTATTTCGGCCCCGGGTTCCTATTTAGCCCTTGACCTCAAATGTGACTGACAAGTGGAATGGTGATTTGGGAATGCGAGCAGACACCTGTCCACTGAGGAATGGACTGGAGCCAACAGCTCATTACACAGAAAGCTACTAAACAGCCATTGTAGAACAACGACTTTTCATCACCTGGGTCAGATACAAACCAATAACCTAGAGGTGAAAGGCTGTCCATCAAATTCCAGTTCCCACTTCCCAGCTCCATTCAATTCCATCTATTCAATTTTAAGGACTCTCTTCTATAGGTTTGTGCAAAAGAGGCCATGTGATTCAATAGAGTTCAGACTGTTATTATTTATGGGATGAACTGAAAGGATTATAGATTCTATCACAATTAAGTTCTCCCCTAATGAATCTGCAGGCTTTAAATAATCTTCTCAAAGTGCACATCACTTTTCTTTTCTCCTTAGACGCTCTTGAGAGAAGGCACACTGGGTGATTTCAATGGTAGATACTCTCAGCCCTAAAGTGGATTTGACATGTAGACGAGGCTGTTAAGCCCAAGACTGTGAAGTCCACACTAGTTGCAGTGTTCCTGATGTGTGAGCACGTATTCATAAATTAGCAGCCCAAGTGTTTAATTTTCATGCAAGTACTTATGTGTTTACTAAAGATTAGCATTTTAATTAGTCTATATTTTTCTCTCAGACAAATGGCACGAATAGTATTTGCGGATACCTGACTAAGAGGATGCAAAGTAAAAAAAAAGGGGGGGTGTCACACAGTTTTATTCAAAAATTCTAATTAGCTAGACATTCCCTTAGCATGAAAGAAACTGACATGGACTATAAGTTAGGTAACCACTGTGTGTGGTTGGTTTGAGGTTTGGTTTTTTATTTTATTTTATTTATATATTGATTATTTGGGGTGGGTTTTTCCTTCTCAATTATAGCTCTATGGAGAGTTCAGCAAAAGTCTTTCTTCTCAGATCTCTTTGTATTGTGTATTTGGGTCATGCTTGGAATATTAAACATTTTGTCTCCTCGATTTTAACTTCTGACAGTGTAAAATTATGAAGTGGCTTTAATTTAGCTAATTTCTAAGAGACATCAAGAGAAAATGATTGAGATACTTCATCTCTGTTGAAAGGCTTTCTGCTATAGTTGGGTAAAATCTTTATTGTGAGACTCTTTTAATGGAACACCTAAAGAAATGTACAAGTTGCTAAAAACACGACCCAAGAATCCCCAAAAACCAGCTTCACCTGGAAATGCCCACACTGATGGTCAGTGCAACAATTTAATCACTTAGAATTCCTCCTAAAATGGTTTCACAGATCCAAATACAGTAATTCAGAGGCTGGGTATAGTTATCAAGGACCCTAGCAAATCAAATCACACATGAGTTCACTTTCTCTCCTGTTACCAGTCATAAAATAGAAAGCTTTTTAAAATTCCTCTACTTTTCTGTTTTTTTCAGGTACAACTTTTTCTTCTAGTCTCTACTTCAGAGGTTTCTCTTTTTCTTCAGTAATATTTCCTATGTTAATATATAATCTTGTTCTGATATTACTCCCCAAAAAATAATAGTGTGAGATTTATACTTGTTTTATAAATTTTTCATGCAAATTTTCTAAAATAGCATGCTTGGGAGGCATTACTATATGTTCACAAATAATTTGTTTCAGATGGTCTAGAATTTATGCAATTACCACCAGTGTTTTAATAGAAAATGTTTGAGATTTTTAAAGACTGTATCTTTAATTCTGCAAAATGTAATTTTGTTTTGCATTATCTTTTTTCCATGTAATGGTTAATTTGAAGGAAAAGAGAAAAGAAAGATGATTTTAAAAATTAGCACCACAGAGATGAGCATGGAAGTAGCCTATGTAAATGTCATATAGACTTTTAAAATGTATAATGGAATCTGATCATCTTCTTTGTCATAGTTATGACTAGATGTCACATACAGATACTTTATGGCATTATACATAACCATGTGGTGTTATTATAACATGTAACATGACATTTGACAGACATTAAATAGCTCTCCAAAGTGAAGAGGGCACGGAGACAAGAGGCATCAAAATTTTCATGAAAAATAAAATAAACAAAACAAATGAAAGGGCAAATGTTTCAAAAGGGAATAGTTATTATGATCTCTCTTTCCTTTCACAAGATCACTCAGGAAATAAAGCCTCTAAATTTGGGGGCTTAAAAACTTAAATATCTGGAGGCACCTGAGTGACTCAGTCAGGTAAGCATCTGATTTGGGCTCAGGTCATGATTTTCGGGTCCTGGGACTGAGCCCCGCCTCCAGCTTCCCACTCAGTGGGGAGTCTGTTTGTCCCTCTCTCTCTGCTCCTCCCTCTGCTCATGCACTAGTCCCCCCTTTCTCTCTCTCTCTCTCTCTCTCACAAATAAATAAATAAAATTTTAAAAAGAAAGAAAGAAAAAACTTAAATGTCTAGGAGAAATTTCAACCCCATTATGAAGATCATAGCTACTTTACAAAGTACAGTGGCCTCTTATTTCTAGCATTGATAAGGGATAAGATTTTCCAAAGAAGTGAAGCCTAATATCAAAACTTTTTTTGGTTGACTTCAACTCTTTTTATAAAATTCCTTCTGAAATGTACTTCATACTTCCTTACCCTCTCTAATTGATTATACTGATGTAGTCATCATTTTATTGATGATTTGAAGCTATCATAATAAACTTCAATTATTGTGCAGTCAGAGTCTTATTGGCTATTAACACTGAGTTTATTTACTCTGAAAAGAAATTCTTCCACATAATTATTTTTTATTTTCTATAGCTGATATTTATTTAGTTATTTATTTATATTTATCTCTTTCGGCTTCCAGCTATCCCTACTTAGTGCTATCAATACTCCTGTGTCCTATAATAACTTTAATATTCTAATTTCAAATTCTAATTGGCTGGAAAACCAATAACCTGGCTTTGGAATTAAGTGACCTAATGATGATGCATTCTTCTTATCTTTAACATGTGAAATACAATGCAAAGACATTTTGGCATCTATGTTTGCTTTTCAAAAATTTCTCTGCCTACTCTTGCTCTCAGTTACATCCCCCATTAGTTTCAGTAGATGAATGAATGAGCTCTAAATAAAAAAAAATTTTAAAAGGTGTTTCTAATATTCAAACCTCTAACTGGGTCTATAGGGGGGGAAAAAAACGAGGCAAGTTAAATTCAATGCACTGTCTTCTGACCACTTTATCTGGTCATTTTTAACCTCCAAAGAGTCAACCACACCATTATCTTTTCCTCCTGCTACACTTACAGGCAATCATTGGTTAACAAAAGATTCCCATTTTAGTATTAGAGAAAAAAGTCTAGTTCTGATTGAGGTCAATCTTAATCTGCTGTCCCTGCAGTCACTTGCAAGCCACTGAAGGACAGTTCGGTACCTAGGCTAAGAAAACATAAAAGATACAAACAATGACAAAACATTGTGTGTTCAGGCATTCTACACCTGCTGATAGCATCAGAACAGTGATAGCTTCCTAGCTTAAACATTTTGAACTGTCTCTGCAAATGAATATGAAAGTGCCAGGAACTCAGAACTAAAACTCATTATCAGACAACCCTTCTTACGACCCTAGACATTATGTAGTCCATAAAGTAAAGCATAAATTATTATTTCTCTAAGCACAAATAATTTTTCATAAGATGACCAAAAGCAATTCACAAGGCTCCCTACAATGAAGTACTTAACCAACAGATGAAGAAACCTCCCAAATTTACATAAGAAACAAAATGAATAAATGTTTAGAAATCCAAAATTAGCTAAATTCCCTTTATAACACCACTTTGTGGCCCGACTAATTATTTGTCATCTTTCTGACTCAGTTTCTTCTTTGTCCATGGAGGAGGAGCTACTTAAAAGGGACAATGCTGGTATTGTCTTGTCTACCCTGCATGGCTGCTTGGGGAGTCAATGACTGATTGAAAATCTTGTGAATTTATCATTTCGAATGAGATAATATATGCAAAAGGGCTCTGAAAACTTGTTGAGCATTATAGTAATGATTGAAATCAGTATAAAAGAAGTTAGGTATCTGTAAAATATACTTTCATGCAGACACATCCTGGATGTATATATTTCACAGCTTTATGCCATTTCTATGTATAAAATTTTAATTGTAAATGTTATAAAAGTTATCTCACACAGAAAGTATGTACTAACACACACACACAAACACACACCGTATTGATAAAAATTTGAAATGAATCCCAGCAGTAATAGCAATAAGACGGTGAGGGCAATAAAATATTTGCAAAAGTAAACCTCTTAAGGATGTCTCCAAAACCTCCATGAAACTTCAAAACCAGATTCAATAATTTGAATAATTAGAAAGAAATTGCTTCCAACGAAAGGACAAGGAGCAGTTCCAAAAAATAAGGTGATCAAGGTTCTGTCTCCTCCAGGAATACATTCATTCTTCCAATGAGTATTCCACGAAAGACTACCACATGCACCTTTCCACTAGCTCCTGTTCGTTTTTCAGGTCTCAAAATAGGTATCAATCCCTCAGGAAACCTTCCCTGGAGTGTCTCTCTGAGAACAGTCTGCAGCTCTTCCATCAGAGCATTTCTCACATTGTATGGCAATTGCTTCTTTCTCTCCCCCAATAGACCATAACTCTAAAAAGGCTGAGTTCTTCTCTGTCTTGTTTGCAGTGTCAAAAAAATATTTGCTGGATTAATAAACAATAGGCCCTGTGCTAGAAAATGGGAATATAAAGAGTATAGCACGGCCCCTGATCTCAAGAAGCTCTCAGTCCAAACAAACAACTGTAACACCCATCGTAAGTGGAATGAAAGAGCGTCCCCAGGGGCTGGGGAGATGTCAAGGGAGATTTTCTGGACAAATGGAGTAGGAAGAATAGAGAGCCAACCAGCAAGCCACAGAGACCATCTGGATGATATTCTCCTCATAACAGAACTCTAGGAAATTTTAAATTGAGATCATAAGCGTCAACATAAATATTTAGAATTGAGTTACACAAAAAGTTGAGTTTCAGGAAAAGTGAAAGAGACGTTTTAGAGCTACATGTCTAAACTGTGTTTCTCAAAACACAAGTATTCTGGTAGAATGTTAATAGTTATTTAGTGAAGAAAAATCAGAGTTCCACAGACAAATGTATTTGAGAAACATTACATAGTTTACCCCAACAGGAGGATACACAGGGCTCATTAAATTATTACAGGCTCTAAGTAGTCCTACAGGAAATAATTTTCCTAAACTTTCTTTGAGACAGGGATTCCAAACTTATTCTATCAGGGGCCATTTCCTCTGAGACAACCACTGCCATCTCAGTGGATACAATTTGAAAACACGGATCTAGACATGCATAAGTTAGTTCCATGTTACCTTCTTCATCAACAATATCATGTAAATTACTGCTTTTATTAGACTATAATATTTCAAAAGACGCATGCAGCATCAGTGAGAATCACCTCAGAAACTATAGCTAGTGATAATTAGATCTAATTAGCTAATTAGATCAGTGGTCATCTCCTCATAAACTTCTCATATACATTTATACTTCTCATATACTATATAACTTTTATAGTATTATATATATGTGTGTGTAGTGTACGTGTATATATATAGAGAGAGTTCCCCATATTTAAAGAAAAGATTCAGCATTTACCAAAAGGCATGTGAGACACGTGTCCCCAATTCCACTTTCATCTCTAATACCAAGAAAATGGAGGCTCGTTATCAGTGACTTCCTGTGAAACCCTGAGCAAGTTCCTCATGGCCTGGTCTCCACAAGAAATGGAAGGACTAACTTGGATGATCTCTAACTATTCTGGCATCACAATCATCCTATATCGATACTTTAATATATTTTCCCTTTCCATAGCCAATTTTTATAATTAAAAATACGATGTTAATTTTTAATTGTTCCTTTTCATTCTAATCACCCCTTCAAGGTTATCAAAAGTCTATGATGGATAGAAGTGTTTTAAAAGAGCTTTTGATCTCTTAACTGATTGCCTATTCCTGTGTAATAGCTATCCAAACGTCAATCCACAATGGGCTGTTTGTTATTTTTGCTCAAGTAGGAAAATTCTTTCTATTTCTAACAGTAGGCCAAACTACCGAACATTTTTAGTTCCACTTCACTTCAGTTCTGGAAAAAACTATATTTGTTCCATTACAGTCTTTAAGTGTAGATTACATAATGTACTCCTAAATTAAGTTATACGTTGAACATTTAATCATGTTTGCAAAGAAAATCAGGAACATGACTTCAGCTGATAGGAAAATTTAAAACAGCCCTTTAAGTATAGGTTTCCTACCATCCAAAGACAGCATTTAGTTTCCCAGAGACGATCACTCTTTTTCAGAAGACACCAGGAGATAACATTAAATGACAAAAGATATGAGGGTTACAGAAATCCCAAAAACTGAGAATGTAGTGAAGACTTTAGAGAGCCAAGACAAAAATCTGAAGAAGCAGCGCACAGTCTGTGGAGAGTAATTAACTGGATGAGAGGAATGGTCCTCATTATCCACTCAACTGACAGTTGGGATGACAAATTCCTGTTCAGGCAAACTGAGGTAACAGTGATTCTTGGATATTTATAGATTATGAGTCTCAAAGCTGAAAAAGTTTGGGTTGATGCATTTGAGGCCCATAAAAAAACATTACAATTTGTTACATCCCTGTGAAAACAAGGCAGGTAAGCTCCATATGCCAGCAATCCCCCTTTTTTTGAGCATTCCACGCTTGGGAGAAGGAATAAAATTTTGATTCTGGACCGTAAATCCAAAGTGGTTTTTCAAGGTTTAAAAATCTTTTTGAATTACAACTCTACCCTGCTTTGGCATTGGAAGGCATTCATGACTGCTATCAAGGTAAGACAGAAATTGATGGATTGAAAGACCATGTTTCTTTAGCCTGTGTCATTCGGAGTTTGCTGAAGAGAGCTGGGATTTATTATGTGCTCATTAGTTCTAGGACTATGGGGCCATGGTTGGTGCCTTTCATATTAATGAATCCCAACTCACTTTAGGAGGCATTAGAGGTGAGAAAACCTGGATAATCCTCACTCTAACTAAAAAAAAATCTGCATCTTACCAGCACTCTCTTTTAAAAGTAGCATTGTTAAAGAGTTTAATTCTTTCATGTTTGCCATATTCAGAAATAATGTGGTAATAAAGAATGCTTAGAGTCTTCAGTTGAAGAAAAAAAATAGGGATATTGATATTGACAATTATAAGGAAAAATAAATGTTCTAAGAGTCAATGATAATCTTTGAAAAATATGCCCTATAAAAAGATTAGAGAAAAGCTATACCCACTTTTGTGGAAAGAATCATCTGAGAGGTAAAGATCCCAAAAGGAAGAGTCCATTAATGACTGGTCATAACCAAGAAAGGCAGGAAAGGGCTGTAGGGCTGAGTGGAAGAGCCAGAAGGAAAGAGGTGCCTACCCAGGAGGGCAATCAGAGGCCTCAGCAGCATGGCTGTGCGACAAAATTTTAAAGGCAGGAGAAATTTCTTCATGAGTTTATCTTTGAGATACAAGTTACAAACCATAAAGAAAGTGGAATGTGATGAAACTATCACAAGCGGAGATGAGTTATCAAGCTCTAAAAGTCAAGCAGTGGATTCCACAGTCTTAGAAGGCATAAACCAAAGTTAATCTAGTTATACCCAGAGAGCCTGGCGTCTGTTTTTAAATAGCCTGAAACCAAAGAGGGAGTTAGAGACTATACGGAAAACAAGAGACAGGTCAAATAGCATAGTTTATAACAATGGCTCTTGACCTTCTTTGCCGCTCTTTCAATCACCCGGGGAAGGTCTTAATAACACTCAAACCCAATCCCCTGAAATTCGGTTTTGGGATCCAGGTTGGGGCCCCAGGCACCCCTGCTTTTTAAAGTCTCTAAAGTGATTCTTAAAGTGCTGCAAGGGCTGAAAAGCCCTGAGTGATAGCAGGGGATTCTTTAAATTGAAATATCATTTTCAGAAACAACAAACTGGCAAAAGTGATGGCCCTGAATATTCAGAGTCTGAATCTAGCTAGCTCTCACCTACCTTTCTTGCCTTATTTTGCATGCACTCCTCTCTCAAATAGCTATTCTGTCTACTGTTCCCCAAATATGCAGTGTTTTCATGCCTCCACCGTTCTTTCATGATGTCTCTTCTGCTTGTTACATTTTACCTGCCCTGCTTCCTCATCAGCTAGTGAATTATACTGTTTCGAAAGATCATTTGATTTCTAACTCACTGATCTCTGCTCTAAATTATTTCTCTTCTCATACATGGCTTAAGCTACATTTGTTGTTTTTTCTCCAGTTCTTTAAGGTGTAAAGTTAGTTGCTGAATTCGGGATTTTTCTGTTTTTTGGAGTGAGGCTTGGATGGCTATGTATTTCCCCCTTAGGACCACCTTTGCCGTATCCCATAGGTTTTGGACCAATGTGTCTTCGTTCTTATTGGTTTCCATGAATTGGTTAAGCTCTTCTTTGATTTCCTAGTTGACCCAAACATTCTTGAGCATGATGGTCTTTAGCTTCCAAGTGTTTGAATTTCTTCCAAATTTTTTCTTGTGATTGAGTTCCAATTTCAAAGCATTGTGGTCTGAGAACATGCAGGGAATAATCTCAGTCTTTTGACTCAACAACCTGATTTCTGACACAATATGGGGTCTATTCTGGAGAAAGTTCCATGTGCACTCAAGAAGAATGAGTATACTGTTGTTTTAGGGTGGAATGTTCTGTATATATCTATGAGGTCCATCTGGTCCAGTCTGTCATTCAAAGCTCTTGTTTCTTTGTTGATTTTCTGCTTAGATGATCTGTCTATTGCTGAGAGTGGAATGTTGAGGTCTCCTATTATTACGTATTACTATTAATATGTCTTTTTATTTTGGTTAACAGTTGGCTTATGGAGTTGGCTCCCATGTTGGGGTCATAGATATTTACAATTGTTAGATCTTCTTGTTGGATAGAGCCTTTAAGAATGATATAATGTCCCTCTGTATCTCCAACTGCAGTCCTTAGCTTAAAATCTAATTTGTCTGATATGAGAACTGCTACCCCAGCTTTGTTGTTGTTTTTTTTTTAAGATTTTATTTATTTATTTATTTGACAGAGAGAGAGAGAGAGATCACAAGTAGGCAGAGAGGCAGGCAGAGAGAGGGGGGGAAGCAGGCTCCCTGCTGAGCAGAAAGCCCGATGCGGGGCTCGATCCCAGGACCCTAAGATCATGACCTGAGCCGAAGGCAGAGGCTTTAACCCACTGAGCCAGCCAGGCACTCCACTACCCCAGCTTTCTTTTGAGGTCCGTTGGCATGAAAAATGGTTCTCAACCCCTTCACTTTCAGTCTGGATGTATCTTCAGGTTCAAAATGAGTCTTTTGTAGACAGCATATGGACGTGTTCTGTCTCTTTATCCAACATGCAACCCTGTGCCATTTCATGGGAACATTTAGGCCATTCACGTTGAGAGTGATTATTGAAAGATATGAATATATTGTCATTATGTTGCCTGTGAAGTCCTTGTTTCTATAGATTGTCTCCGTAAATTTCTGTTCTATATCATTTTTGGGCCTTTCTCCTTTTATAGAACCCCCCTAATATTTCTTGCACAGCCGGCTTAGTGGTCACATATTCTTTCAGTGTCTGCCGGTCCTAGAAGCTTCTTATCTCTCCATCTGTTCTGAATGACAGCCTTGCCAGATAAAGTATTCTTGGCTGCATGTTCTTCTCATTTAGTACCCTGAATATGTCTTGGCAGCCCTCTCTGGCTTGCCAGGTCTCTGTGGACAGGTCTGACGTTATTCTGATGTTCCTCCCTCTGTATGTAAGGAATCTCTTCCCCTTAACTGCCCTTAAGATGGTTTCCTTGGTTCTAAGATTTTCGAGTTTTACTATTACATGCCGGGGCATTGGTCTCTTCTCCTTGATCTTGGAAGGTGTCCTCTCTGCCTCTAGGACATGAACACTTGTTTCACCCCCTCAGGGATCCCAATAATTCTGACATTGGAATGTTTCATGGTGTCGTTTATTTCTCTAATTCTGTTTTCATGGATTTTAAGGTGTATGTTCCAGGCCTCCTCCTGTTCCTTCCTATCAGTTTATCTTCTAGATCCCTAATTTGTTCTTCTGCCTCATTTACCCTACATTGTAGAGTATCTAGTTTTGACTACATCTCATTTATAGCATTTTTAAGTCAGCCTGATTAGCTCTCATTTCTGCCCTTAGAGAACCTATGTTGCCATTGATCGTTTTCTCCAGCCTAGCTATTATCTTCATAACTGTTACTCTAAAGTCTCTTTCTGACATCTTCCTTATATCCATATCCATTAGGTCTGGTCTGTAGGAGAGGCCGTTGTCTCTGATTCGTTTCTTTCTCTGGAGTTCCTCCTCCTAGTCATTCTGTTGAGGTGTGGTTGAGGGAATGTACAGAGTCAAAAATATCAACCACGATCCAAGCAAGGTACACCCTGGGAAAGTTCGGAGTGATTGGAAGCCATTACCAAGAAAACCCAGCCAAAAGGAAACCCAAGAATAAGATTTATAAAGTTAAAAAAAGGAGGGTAAGGGGGGTGATAGGAGGGGGAGCTATAGTCTCTTAATGTGGGCGAGGTAGGGTGTTTCAGTTCTTCCTGGGTGTATTTTGTTCTCTTTCTTAGAGAACACTACTTCCCAGAGTCATATATATATATATATATTTATTTATATATATAAATAAATATATAAAGAACTACATTGAAGCTTATATATATATATGTATATATATATATATAAAAGAAAAAAGAAAAAGGTATATGTGTGAAAGAGCAGAAGTTAAAAGTTACTATGGAATATGTTGTATTAAGCATCTAGTTGAAATGCTAAGTAGGTAAAAAGAAAAGACAGAAAAGAAACATAAGAAAGAATAAACAAGTTGTATCTACAAAATGCACAGGCTGTGAGGCAACACCAAGAGTTCAGTATACTATTCTCCCCTGGTGTTGGGGTTTTACAGTTTTATGGGGACCCTTGGGTTGTCATCCTCTTGTTCTTCCAGCTTGTCTTCTGGGGGAGGGGCCTGCCAAGTTGTTTTTCAGGCAACCCTGCTTGGGTGGAGTTGCCCTGCCCCCTATCGAGGGGCTGGGCTCCATGGAAACCAGTTTTTTGGGCTTTGGGTCTCTGGTGGCTTTTGCTCTCTGCCGGCTTTTCGAGCCTTTTCAGAGGGTCAGGATAAAAGAAAATGTCTGCACCCAGACTTCCGCCCCAGAGGAGAGAAGCCACAGTCTGCTCCTCTCTGAACTTTCCAGAACACACAGTCTCCCCCTCTGTAAGCGCCGCTGAAAACCACAGCCTCCCACAGGCAGTGCACCCCCCAGCAATCCTCTCAGCAGTGGACCCCGGCCTCCGCTTGTCTCTGCACCCCCGTCCCACCAAAAACCGCAAGCGATCCTGGTCTGGGTGGGTGCCCGCGGCAGCCGCAGTGGCGGCTGCAGTGGCGGCGGCGGCGGCAAGCGCCATCCCCCTAGGTCTGCACAAGTGGCCAACCGGGTGCTAGCATTTGCCCCTTAAGCTCCTGGATTCTGTTCCAGCACTGTTATTGGGCACTTCCCATCCCACCACCACCACCACTCTGCAAGCTATCGCTAGCCCCCAGGTGTAGGACACCTTTGCACTGGGGTATTGTATTACTTTCCAGTGGGTAGCTTCTGGTGGCCCCCTCCCCCTTCTGTTTATCCTCCGATATCTGCCCGCACAATCATAACTCCGTCCTTTGTACCTCTCGACTGAAGATCCTCTGTCCCTGCAGAGATCCAGACGTATAATCTTACATCTCAGGCTGATTTTGTGGGTGTTCAGACTGGCTTGGTAGATATCCAGCTAAAATCAGGGAACCGGTTGAAACTGAGTCCCCCGCTCCTCCGCCATCTTGCTCCTCCTCCTCCTCGAAAGATCATTTGCAAGTCACCCTTTCAGTGATACTTTCTCAGGAATCTTCTAGCCCCCTCTCCATGAGTCCATAGCACTTTATTTAATCCAAAAGCTTACCACTTCCTGTTGTATTATAGTTCACTGTTCAGTGTGCCATATCCCCAAGACTATTATAATACTCACAATCTGTGCTGACGGCTAGTCCTTAGGCAGCCAGATTTTGAACATATGACGCTGCTTCCTCTACCACAGCTAATTGGATTAGGGCAAGCACCTGATCCTGGACAATCATTCCACAGGATAAACAGTGACCTGTGAGCCAGGATTCAAATGCAGGTCTGCCACATTCCAAACTCCGAGCTCTTTGCACTATGTTCCACTGCCAGCTTATTTTGGGTAATAAAATTATCAATAATAAGGGGGGATTGGATCATTAAAAATAACACATGTTTATCATAGAAAATCTAGAAAATAAAAACCAACTAAAATAAAATTTAGATTACCTATAATCCCAAAATTCAGACACAATTAAACTGTTAACTTTTGGGATATATAGATATAAAACTCATTATATACATACACACACAATTACTGAATAAAAATATAAACAATTTCATATCCCTATGTCCCCAAAATTAACATGTATATATGGGGAAAAGTAGTTATATATAATGAGGAAGGATATTCTTTTAAATCACATGTATATTTAACACTCCTTAGGGAATGAAATATTCTTTTATAAAATAATTCAAGGGGTGCCTGGGTGGCTCAGTCAGTTAAGCATCCTACTCTTGATCTCAGCTCAGGTCTTGATCTCAGGGTTGTGAGTTCAAGCCCCTCTTCGGGCTCCACACGGGGCATGAAGCCTACTTAAAAAAAACAAAAAATAATTCAAAATACTTTATAATAGTCTATATTATAAAGTTACCGTGACTTATTATTGGACATTTAGACTAGATCTAATTTTTATAAGTAATACTATAATAAATATTGTGGTTAAATCTTTGTATTTATTCCTAGCTATCTTCAAAGATATATTAATAAAAATTGAATTCCGGGTAAAAGACTATACACACTTTCAGGACTTTTCTGCAGATTGATTAGCGTCCAAAAGTTCTGTATGCCCATTTACCCACATTTTCTCCAACACTTAATATGCAAACTTTTTTTGCCAGTTTTTTTTAGGTGGAAATTACATCTCTTTGTTGTAGCTTTAATTTCTTTGATTATTAGTGACTTTGAGCGTTTTTTTCTTTTGAGGGAGGTCATTTGTATTTCTTCATTTTGAATTTCTTACTCCTTTTGCTTTTTTTCTTCCTGAATCATTTTATTTATTGATTTGTAAGAGCTCATCATGCAGCAGTGGTATTAATTTTCTGCTGTTATATGTGGAAACATTTTTTTCTTATTTTATAACTTACCCTTCTATTTTATTTAAGATGTTTTCTGATCTGCAGAAGAGTTGGCTATGGAGTTTAGTCTTTCATTTTCTGTGTTGGCATCTGCTTAGGGATCATGCTTCAGAAGATTTTCCTTGCCCCCAAATAATACACATATGCACCTTATATTCTCATATAACTTTAAGTTCTCATTGTTAACCTTTACATTTTTTATCATCTGGAATTGATTTGTATATGTATGATGAAAAAGAAATGTAGCTCCATTTTCCCCCCAAATTGCTCACAGTTCTCATAACATAATATCAGTAATTTCAAATGCTAACTTTATTATATATTTAAATTATATTAAAGTCTTATATATGATATATATCAGGATGTTTCTGATTTTTCTCAACTTTTAATTATGTCCTATTGATCTGCCTATATTCCTGTGGTGACCCACTCTGTGTTAATCATTGTAGTATTGCCAAATTATTAAGTATCACTTGAAGTATATCTTCCTTATTAATACTTTTTAAAAATTAACCATTATTGCTTGCTTATCCTTGCACATAAATCGTAACATCATAAAAATGCCCTTGATGTTTTAACTGAAATATAATTAGATTTAAGAAATTTGCTTGAATTATATGCAAACAATGAATCATGGAACACTACATCAAAAACTAATGATGTACTGTATGACTAACATAGGATATGGTGACTAACATAGGATAATAAAAAAAGAAAGAAAGAAATTTACTTGAGATACAGCACCCGTTTCTATCTCCATCATCTAGGACAGTGCCTAAAACATAGCAAGTACTAAATGTTGCGTAATTTAAGAAGATCACTGCACTTTTGGTTTCAGTTTGGACAGTATATTAGGTGTGTCCCCTACAAGGATATAAAGTTTATATCTTTATACATATATTTTATACCTATGGCAATAGGTGTACTAAACCAAACTGCCATGATTCTTTTGGACTACATAAGATTAAATAAAGTAACATTAAGTTCTTTGATGTTGGTCATCTAGGTACAGGCCAAGTTCTTTTGTTATTGGTAGACTCTTTCTATAGTTAAAATAACATATAGTTAAGTAATAAAATAATATAGTTAAATTAATCCCGCTAACTCAGAATCTAACTAATAACAAAATACAGATCTTCCTTAAGTTATGATGGGGTTACATTCCAGTATACCATCATAAGTTGAAAATTAAGTTGAAAATGCACTTAATGCACCTAACCTACCTAACATCATAGTTTAGCCTAGCCTATCTTAAACGTGCTCAGAACACTTGCATTAGCCTACCATTGGGCAAAATCATCCATGTAAAGCCTATTTGATAATAAAGTGTTGAATAGCTCATATAATTTACTGAATACTCTAATGCACGTGCAGTATGGTTGTATGGGTACAGAATGGCTCTAAGTGTATGGGTTGTCTACACTCCAGCTGGTGTAGCTGATTGGAAGCTGTGGCTCGTTGCTGCTGCCCAGCATCATGCGACAGTAGTGCACTGCATATCACCGGCCCGGGAAGAGACCGTAATACAAAATTCGAAGTTCAGTTTCTACTGAAAGTGTATGATTTCCACACTGTTGTAAAGTTGAAAAATCACTAGGTCAAACCACCATGATTCAAGAACTGTCCGTACAATAATTATAACAATACACTGTAATGAAAATTACATAAATGTGGTCTCTCACACTCTCTCTCAAAATCTCTTTTTTTTTTTAAGATTTATTTATTTACTTGAGAGAGAGAGCGAGAGAGAGGAAGTAGGGGCAGGGGCCGTGGGAGAGAATCCCCAAGTTGACTCCCCACTGAGCAATGAGCCCAACATGGGGCTCAACATGGGGCTTGATCCCACAACCCATGAGATCGCAACTCAAGCCAAAACCAAGACTCGGACCCTTAACCGACCAAGCTACCCAGGTGCCCCTTATAAAATACCTTATTGTACCGCAGTCACACTTCTTGGGATGATGTGAGATGCTAAAATGCCTATGTGGAGGTGGACTGAGGGGAATGACATAGGCATTGGGATGTAGAGTTAGTCTACTATTGACCTTCCGATGATTCGTCAGAAGGATGATCTGCTTCCCCACCACAGCTAACCATGGGTAACAAAAACCACAAAAAGCTAAACCCAAAAAGCAAAACCACGGATGAGGGAGGAGAACTACTGTACGCTGAAGGGCTTCTGCAGGTGTAATTAATTTCCAAATCAGTTGACTCTAGAAAATACTAACCTGAATGGAACTGATCTAATTAGGTGAGCTCTTAAAAAGGGATAGAGCTTTTCATTAAAACAAAAGAGAGAGAGATTCAAAATGTGAGAGGAATCTGACACAACATAGATTCTCCATTGAGGACAGAGGGAACCACGTGGCAAGGAATGTGGGGGGCTCGAGGAATCTGAAAGCAGCCTCCAGCTGTTAACCAGCAAGGAAATATCACCTTCTGTCCTATAGCCCCAAGAAATTGAATTCTGCCACAACCATATGAGCTTGGAAGAAGGCAGCACACGAACCCCTCAATTTTAGGCTTGTGAGACTCTGAGCAAAAAAACCAGTCTTGCTGCGACACAATTCTAAAGAAGTGACAGACTACAGAACTGTTAGGTAACTGTTCTAACCATTAGTTTAAAAACAGATGATATCTTAAGCTACTAGGTTTGTGGTCATTTGTTATACAACTATGTCTGAAATGCAACTTGACTGATATATCATTGTATCCCAGATCTAAAGGTATTAATGTAACTTAAATTCACAAATAACTAACTTATTTGCCTTATTGGTCAGAATTGGGTACATCAGGAATCACTATAAAAGCAATACAGAATATCTGCACTAAGGCAAACTGCACTAGGCTAGAAGGCGCTCAGTAATGCATATTGCCATTACAGTAACAGTATGTGTCAGTGGCATCCACCATATTTTAATGTGTTTGATAATGAAAGACAACATTTGAGGATTTTAAAAAAAAAAAATCTGTGTTCAGTACCCAGCCAAGGCCTTGTTAGGTAAATGTTTTGAGGTTATCTCTTATCTACATTCTGTACCCTACTATGGCCTCTCTCATTTTCTAATGCAATCTAGAGAACAAACACTGGGGAACGGTAAGTCACACTTTGTGTAAAATGTGTTTCTAGAAGAGTGACATCTCAGTGGGTCCTTAAGCCCCTCCGAACGTGTGATTGACAAAAGCCACTATTCAAGAAGGCTCTCATCTTTCTTACACATTAGAAGTGGAAACAGTAGAAGAGTTCCATTTCTGTTTGAAGAATTAAAGTGTTTTTAAGGTTTCAACTTGGTCAAATGATTCGAGTCTTCCTATATGGGAAAGTGCGGAAGCGGATATACTAACACATCAGCTACCACAGAATCAGCCAGTAAAGTCAACCTATTCTTTTGAATAGAGAAGTATCTCTTACCCATTCACACATGGCATGTGAGCGCACACATGGCAACTCAACAAAACCAAGATGACAAAGAAAATGACTATGGAAAAGTTGGACATATAAGGACATTATTTCCTTTACACAAAGCATGCTTCGTTCTTTTAGGACTACTCCAAAAAATAGCTTAGTTCTATTTCAAACAAGGTTATTTTGTCTAGTAGCAAGTTCATGCTTTCTCCTTGGCAGAGTAGTTCTGAAAATGAAAGAACTTTCTTTAGCTAACATTCCATCTATCAGTAAAGAACAGTATAGCTTCTAGTCAATGATCTTAACCTCTCTTCTTCATTTGCTGGCCTTTTATGGGGATCAGTGGCTCTCTGAGTTGAGTCCCTATAGTAGCTTATCACCTTTGCCAATGGAAAATCAGGGCTTAGAATCCTCTTTTGAAAGGATGAACACAAATATCATCTTTATGGTACAAGTACTGGTACAGCCTGATGTATATAAGAAATCTGTTAAGTGTTTGTACCCCTTCGTGCAAGCTCCTTAGATAAAATAAGTTACTGCATTCTGGTTTTCAACTAAATTGTAACTACAAGATCTAGTCCAATAACCAACATCAGACCAACCAAAGAAATATCCTGTTGCATGCCGACTACCTTTTTAAGTATTTCAGTGATGTAGGTATGTAGGTGATGTAGGAGAAAGCAATCCCATTCCTACACTATAAGTTCTTTTTCTTTGGTCAAGGAACAGGATGGGGCCCTGCCCAAATCTTCACATGTCACCCAATCTAGGTTGAATCACGGCATTCCTGTAAACTTATGGTATGACTCTAGAGTTACCCTAAATATAACTTAGAAAAAAATCATCATACTCTAATATGATAATGCCTTCAACAACATTTTGAGTAAATAACAAAAGGAAGCAAAATTCAACTCAGGTGAGAATTTTTTTTCTAATACTTTTTTAAACTAAATTCAATCTAAATTACATAATCACATTGACCTGGGTTTTGAGTCCAAGTAAAAATTTAAAAACATTCTCCACATTACATTTTAGTTGATTTTTTTAAGGAGGAAACTGAAAAAAAGTTTGGTCTTTTTCTCTCCAAAATCCGTGATGGAAGATGGAGTGATATGCAGCCATAGTAATGGACGAGATAACAAAGGGATTACTTGTTGGTTTGAAAATCTACCACTGAGCATTGCAAACCAGAAGAAGCTATGGGACCCTCACAGGGCCACTCCCAGAGATCCAGAAGAGTTGTTTGAAATTCAAGGCTTTTACTTTTTTTTTTTTTTTTAACATAATTGAAATGATAATTGTTCTATGTTTATTACCATTTCCTTGAAAATCTGGGGGAATCTGTGCTTTTTGCCAAAAACCGACTTTCAGTAATATTGCTTCCTGATGGAACTTGAAAGAATGCCTCCATATCTCCTGAATATCTTAGAGTGACATCTGGAACAATGGGAAAAAAGAATCGGAAGTAAATCAGCACCAGGAAGATAATACCCAAAAGAACCTGGATATTTGCACTAATAAAATGAAGTATAATAATGTCACTCTTTAGAGATTGTGTCTTTAAATAATAACCTACTTTTTTTTTTTTTTTTTTTAGATTTCATTTATTTATTTGAGAGAGAAAGAGAACAAAGCAGGGAGAGGGGCAGAGGGAGAGAGAGAAGCAGACTCCCCACTGAGCAGGCAGCCCAAGACAATTCAGGGCTCTGTCTCAGAACCCTGGGATCATTACTTAAGCCAAAGGCAGACATGAAACTGACTGAGACATCCAGTTGCCCCAAGAATAACCTATTGTAAATGATACCATACATACAAGAAAAGGGGGTCATATATTTTTGTTCTGCTTCTCTGTGTCAACTTTTGTATACATGATCTCATTTAATTCTCACAATATCCCTGACAGGATAAACAGTATTATCCCCATTTTATAAAAGAGGAAATTGAGGCTCAGGAAGGCTACATAACTTGTCTAAAATCATACAGTCTATAAATGGCCAATGCCAAAATTTAACCCTTAATCTCCTGTTCTTGACTTTATAACATGAATAAAGGTTTTATTCTTTATTCTTATAGAATAAAGGTTTCCCCCAAGTCGGGTCTAATATATATAAGGTCATGCATCAGCCCTTCACAGGACATTGGATCGGAGAATTAGAGGAATATGTCTGTTCTTAGGTCAGAATAAGAAAAGGTGCCCAAAGTTATACCAAGCAGTAATGATAATGAATAAAGAATCAAAGATACCAATTGAAAAAAATGAAAAACTATAGCAATAAATGCACAGTAAGTAAATAAAGCAATAAAATAAAATACAAAGAAAATTATAAAATAGATTTTTTAAAGCAATAAAAAGAATGCCTTTCTTAAATTTTTCTTTTTTATCTCCTCTTCCCTACCATGTTACTTAGAAATAGGATGACTATATATTTCATCAAGTTGGGATATTGTTGAAAGTCAAAGGAGGCCCTATCAAAAACTAGTGTGATTCAACAAGACCTTTAAACACTGTGACAATGAAGGATGATGAGAAGTTTCACTCTATGGCAAATAGTTGCTTTTGTAGTAGGGTTGATAAGAAGCAAAACACGCATTTCTTGTATCTTTAGTACTACAAAACTACCCTACAATTTCTAGTTTTCCCTCTAAAGTAGGTTTCCCCTGGCTACCAAAATGTATCTTTTAGGGGGAAAGATCTTATGAGGCACTAATGACTAGATATTTTACTATCCCAGGAGCATTCATATTTTAACATAACATAAAAGTATTTCATAAGCTAAAGGAATGAATTTCTAACTGTGGAGTACCAGTATAAGAAGCCAAGCGGCTCCTCGGCACATGTTAAAACATCACATCCACAGGAAAGAGAAGCCCTACTTATCAATTCACCTCCAGCTATAAATACAAGTGAAACTAACTCCAGGGATATGTCTTTATGAAAGACCAAGGTTATCTGAAAACAGACACTGAGCCATTCAATTGGAGTTGTAAAGTGTAATCCAGAGAAAATCTTGTAGGTCTCAGCTCTCAATATTTTTTTCTATTCACAACTTGAAAAGTTGTCATAGGAAAAATGGTTATGGTGCATAATTGTCCTTGTTGAAGAAAGCCTGAATGCCCCCCAAAATGAGTCAATCGGTCTAGAAGAGGGTTATTTCAAATGAAGAATTCTGAGATCAGGCTAATCATAGGCGCAAGTGAATACGTATTTACCCAGGACCATGGTGGCACAGACTAGACATTGAGAGACGTTTAATAAATTCAATAAGTAATGAATGAGTAAGTGAATAAGGGACATGAATGAACCTATGACAAGAAATTAGGTCAGATCTCTACTCAGATCATCTGACTTCAAATTATGTACTCTTTTTGACTCAATCTCAAGCTCTGAAAAGTAACTGCATTATACAGAGGATAATAACTATTTAGACAAAGCAAAATAAAATCTGAAATCAATAAAATCTTCACTTGAACTAAAAAGAGGAGAGAATATAAGAAGGGGGGGGTTAGAGAGAAATTGGGATTTAGAGGTGAATGCACCCACGCAAGAGAAAACAAGAATTTTTCTGGGATTAGAAAGATGGATGAAAAGGTGAAATGCTTTAAAAATGGGGCAAGGATGTAAAGTAGACTGAGAAGAAAACAGAGAAAAAAGGCAAAAAAGAACAGCTTTTGTTTTTATTTTTATTCAGTAACTGTAAAATGCATGCGTCCATCAAAAAATAATTAAGTGAAACATACGACAATTATATACAGCAGGATTTGGAAAAAAGGAAGGGAGAGGAGCATTGATGATGAGGAATGGAAATGTACAAAGTTATAACCCATAGGAGGAAGAGAGGAAGAGGTACAGCTTCAAAATATGAGGGTTGATAAAGGAATGCACAATCTGCAAAGGAAATGTGACTTGAAACAACAGATAAGCAACAGAATCTATCACAGAGAAAATCCAAGCATGACATTTTAAAATTAAGCATAATTAGATGGAAGGAAGGCAAACATCAGAAGTGATAAGGCAAATACACAGGACCATGTGTGCGTGCGCACACGCGCGCACACACACACACAAAATAATGGTTATAAAAGAACAAAGGGAAGAGAGGAGAGAAAATAAGGGGAAAAGAAATACAAAGGAAACAAAGTAAATTTTTTTTTTTTTTGCTTCAGAAAATTCTACCCTAAAACTTCCCATCTCCATACACACACTCTGTAAAGAACCAGACACACAACTCTTTTCCCAGACATTGAGAATGTCTTTGCCCCCAGACGTCACCCCTCAGCCCCCCTTACAGAAAGTCTCCTGGGAAAAGCAACTGTTCAGGCAGCAGTGCCTGGGTTGGTCCTTCATTAGAATAGTTCCCACAGGCATGTGTCCTCGCTAGTAATACACAGGAATCCCATATGGCACAATCTGGATCTCGCAGAGGTGGAATCTGCATAAAGTAGGACGAGGCCAGGACCAGCACAAAAGCGGAGACATGCATGTAGCGACATTGGCTCTGTGCCCTCTGACCCGGCTCCGCGCCTGTTCCCACACTTCATGCAAAGCCAGGCGAGGGTGTCCCGGGGCCTGGAGGTGGCAGCAGTCTGTCACGGGGTGAGGGTGGGGCTGAAAGGAAGCCCAGAATTAGTCCCTCGACAGTGCGTGGATCAATTTTAAGGCAGTGCCCTGTCATCCAAAGAGAAAACCTACGTGTGGCTGCAATTAACTCTGTTAGCGTGTGTCTAGCATTGTCCTCCTGCCAAGCAAATGACCCTGCGAGGAAGATGACCAGAGCAGACCAGGCCACTGAGCTCCTACTCGGTTGTCTGCCATTTGGACTAGAACTAATGCACTTCACTGGTAAAGGTTTTATTTGGATATGTATGGGTACAGGTTTGGGGGAGGATCTCTAGCTTCTGCCGGGGTGGTGCTCCTTGAATGAAAGAAACTACGAACATTAAAAAGTGAACTAATTAATTCCTGGTACCAGCCATTGACTCCATAGCTGGCATTTTTAGAAGTACCATTCAAAAATACATGAAAGATTAGGACTATAGTTCACGTTTACATTCAGGGATGGGTATTTTATTTTATTTTATTTTTTTAAAGGAATCCCAGTTTTGTTCTGTTTTGTTTTTTTTAAGATTTTATTTATTTATTTGACAGAGAGAGATCACAAGTAGGCAGAGAGGCAGGCAGAGAGGGAGGGGGAAGCAGGCTCCCTGCTGAGCAGAGAGCCCGATGCAGGGCTCGATCCCAGGACCCTGAGATCATGACCTGAGCCGAAGCCAGAGGCTTTAACCCACTGAGCCACCCCGGCGCCCCGGGCATTTTATTTTTGAAACAAAAATGCCTTTTCACTTTTTCTAATTTTTTTTTCTACATCCATTTTTCATATTCAATGCAAAGGGCTGAGGTGAGCCCATGTGAAATATAATTTCCAGCTTCCTTATTCCACTTTTTTTCTTTTTCTGGTTTGAAATAATACAATTATCTTGATTGGGAAAGAAATTTTAAACCTTCTCCAGCAAGGTTTTTTGATGCCCACTGCATGCCTGAAAAGAAATCAGGGCCCCGATGAAGTGCACTGAATTATTCAGGAACAAGGGAAAATATCCAGGTCTCCTTGCTGGCATCCTAGACTCCTACGAGCTGGCATGGTAGGCCCTCCCAGCTCACATGCACTCTCCCAGTGCTCTGGACTCTTGTCTACCAGAACGTCTTCTCTACGAAGACTATGCGGTCTTGATCTGCCATGTAGCTTCACAAATGACACAAAATCCAGGCAAACAGACTCGCTTGAATTTTAGGACAGACCACTCACCACTCGCATAAGAAAGGTGCTGTGTGGAGCGCTAAGAGACAACCAAATTTATTTGTTAGGAAGCTGCAAGCACGGAGATCATCAATGCCCACCACGTGTTCTCCGTGTTCAGGACAATTGGCAGGGCTGCCAACCACAGCGTCCTGCAGCCCCAAAGTCAGGAGCTGCTTCTTTGGGAGCCGGAATGGCGCAATGACATTCCTGGTTTGCCAGAATGCATCTGATTCCAATAGGGAGCACATGGTGAGAGAAGAAATTGAGACAGGACCAGGGAGATGGCTTTTTTTTAACACACTTAATAATAGTATCTAATATGAAATCACAGAAGGGACTTGTTTTGTTGTGATGTTTGGCTCTTTGTTGGTTGTTGTCTGATGTGAACCATAATAGCTTACAGCAAGAATATTGCTTAAACACTGTACTATTTTGATCATATGTTCAGTATATCGTACTACCCTCTCACACCTTCTGATGCTTCTTCTAAGCATATTGTACCAGCTTTAACCAGAGTAAAATGACATCATGTATACATTGCCTATCATTGTCTTTATCTAGAGTTTCCCGGAGCACCCGGGTGACTCTGTCAGTTAAGCATCTGACTCTTGGTTTCAGCTCAGGTCATGAGGTCAGGGTCATGAGACCGAGTCCCACATCAGGCCCCACACTCAGTCCTTCTCCCTTTGCCCTCTCCCCACCTTCACCTGTGTGTGCTCTCTCTCTCTAAAATAAATAAATAAATCTTAAAAAAAAAAAAAAAAAAGACTTCCCCGAGGTGCTAAAAAGGATCTCTAACCTAATGCTATCTTCTTTCAACAAGTCACTTGAATTGAAAATATAACGAAGCAGCATCTGTAAACAGGCAAATTCTAGGTCTAAAACGATCGATTTTTACTAAGTTGAATGTTCTTTTTTTTTTTTTTTAAAGATTTTATTTATTTATTTGACACAGAGAGAGAGATCACAAGCAGGCAGAGAGGCAGGCAGAGAGAAAGGGAGAAGCAGGCTCCCTGCTGAGCAGAGAGCCCGATGCAGGGCTCGATCCCAGGACCCTGAGATCATGACCTGAGCCGAAGGCAGAGGCTTTAACCCACTGAGCCACCCAGGTGCCCCAAAGTTGAATGTTCTGATAAAAAGTTTGGAGACGACGAATGTATTAGAAGGACTTTGGCACTCAAGAGAAAGACAGAGTGCAGTTATAACTGTAGGCCATTTGCTGGCACGAAATAATTTGAGGGATACCGGGCTTGTCTCCCATTAGAATAAACCTCCCGCACGGGCATGCCCAGAATGCCATCACTAACATCGTATTCCTTTGGGTTAAATGATATCCACTCCAAGTGTCTGCGTTTAAGATACAGACACCCAGCTGAAAAGGCCAGAAGTGACGTCTCTAACCCTGTAATGTCAATGAGAGGCCTGAGGGTATAGCTTAACTGTACTGGGTGGGAGCTATGGAAGAAGGAAGCAGGAGCGAACCCTGAAAAGCATTAGGGTTCACTGAGGGCTAACAACACCCACCTCGCCCTTACTGAGAGAGGTATTCTTGAGTCCTCGGTAGAAAACTGGTCTGTGGCCAGGACCACCCTCATCCTGAGCTGTGCTCACGTGTGGGCTCACTCATGGGCATGGGGGCCACTGTTCACTTACTAGCAGCACCCTGCAGTCAGCCCGTAAGGATCCTATTTTGGTCTGTCTAGATAGATCTCTGAAGGATTTTTTTGGTAGTATTCGGCATTTTTTGTAATATTGGCAATTTACTATATGAAACTCGCAAAGTTTGTCAAATTCTATTTCTAAGCCCCCGTCTTTTTTTACGCCAATGTCCATCTGTTCACAGCTATTTCCAGATGAAAACAGGACCACTGTCGCCTCACTGACAGTGACTCTCTCTCGCTACAATACACCAAAACCATGAACATTTCAATCAGTTGTCTTCATCATCTGTCCCAGGATTTCTTAGCTGCCCTCCTAACATTTTTTCATTGTATCAACGCTCTCTGAACAGAAGGCGTTTTAGAATTGGGAAAAGAAAAGTTAACTGTTTTTGGAGCCACCCGTAGAGCCACACCCTCCGCACAATTCCATACCTGAAACAATTAGCAGACTGATTCTAAGGCCCTGAGGGACGCACCCTTTCTGGGCCAGTGCCCGGATGGGCTCTTGCAAATTCAGAAGGCAGCCATCTCTGCCAGCCTCCCATCCCATCACCTCAGCAACAGAAACCCTCCGATGCACAGGTCACTCCACTGCGGCTTTGACAAGAACACACTCCCCGTGGGTGGTCTGGCTTTTACAAGTGTCTGGGCATCAATACATTAATGGGACCTTTTTTTTTTTTTTCAAGCAGCTGATCCTTCAATGCTTGCATGGAAAAAAATCACCACACCAGTTCTCTGCTTTCTAAAATACTTTTCTTAAAACTGAGCAAATCCAAATACGGCACAATTTCCGACTGTTGCTGATTCCCAGATTCTCATCGCCCTTCTGCCATCCAGTCAGAAGCTTATGCATTGTATTCGTGTTTTCAGCTCTGCTGTCCTCGGAGCATCTCCATACTTTGCTGCACTGCAGTGATATTTAGTGTCCTATCAGATCCCCGGTGGCAAGGAGTGCAACCAAATGGTTTGCTACTTAATCGGCACAAACTGTGAGCGCTTAGAAACCAGGCACAGGAAAGGGTGTTCCTTGATTACAATATCAAAATGCTTTTTAAATAAGTAAAATTACTTTGGCCTATTGGCAAGCAAAACGTGCTCTTAAGTTTTTGTTCTAATGAAGGAAAAACAACAGTATTTTCAGAATCAGCTTTTACACCGATATCTGCAAATGAAGTTAATTTAGATGAGAAACTGGGCACTTTTTTCATATAACAGGTTGTTCAGAGTCTCGGAAAGTATTAAACTATTTTCTTCGTGATTGGAAGGAACCATTCTCCGCAACAGCTGTAACCTGAAGGTGAAGATGCCTAATTCACTCGTAGGTTATTAAAAAGCAGCAGGACGTACTCAAAATGAAAGGCCCTTAGTTCTTCAGATCGAGGTGACTAGTTAAGGAGAGAAACAGCAGGACTTCTCAAGGGTTCTTTTTGAGGTCTGAGTTCTAAGAAAGTTGCAACGGCTTCTCAAAGTTCTCGTGGCTCAGGAAAGAAGCTACCAAATTAAATTGATCGCTTTTAAAGGGAGGGAAAGAAGAGCAAGCAAACAGTGAATTATTCACAAGGCTCCATTAATGAAAATTGGGTGTATGTGTGTCTGTGTGTGTGTATGCTTAACTAAGTAGCTTATTTTCACAAAACACAAATAGGTGGGTCAACTAGAAAGAAAATCGAAAGTGAAGGGCAAGTGGACATAAAAGCTGGTGCTCAATACCTATCCTCCAAGTCTTGAACTGCTGGTCTATTATCAAAAAAGAGCCCACCCACCTCCTGTTTCATGAGGCTCTGTGTGTTTGATGCTCTACCTCCTTGCTCCCAGACACATCCTTTTCTCTTCCTTTGTTCTAGCCAACTTCTGTCTCACTCTTTCCTCCCTTCCCTGTAACCTCTGCCATTCTCCGGCAGACTCTTGCTCTGTGCCGTGACCTTGCCGTGTTCTTTCAGGTCAAAACTCCTTGAACTTCTCCCTGACCCTGACGCTTGTTCCAGCTTCATTCTTGCCCTAGAGCTGCTTGCCGGAGGGCTTCCTGGCAGCCTCCTCTGAGGATGAGGGGCCAGTGTCGGCATGGCTAAACAGCCTGATCACCGCGCACAAGCCCTTTATTGACAGCATCTTCCCAGAGGTGGAAAGCGTGGGTCAATTTTGAACTTGAAAATTTTGCATGGTTTCCAAGGGTCCTGGACGTATTCGCCCGTTTCATGTGATTATCACTTTGCAGCATGCTGCTGGCTACCTAAATCCCATGCAAATCGCTTGGAAGATGTAGGCTCAGTGAAAAACCCTCTCCCACATGTGCAATTAGAACCAAGCATTCTTCCCTACAAATCTAGCTCTGAGAAATGAAAAAGGGAGGTTATTATTATTTTTAATATTAATAGCAACTATTAACCGTTAATTTAGCCTAAATCATCTGCAAGGGAAATCTGTGCCTCTTGCTTGTTAGTTGAGTGGAGTGCACAATAATATTCTGTTGTATGCTATGTGGCATAGTCAGTTGCTAGGTTACCCAGAGCATCAGGAATTCAGGGAACAACGTACTTATATCTTTTTCAATTTTGAAAAATAAAATAGGTATTGACATAAAATACAGTGTGGCACTGAAGTAATTTTGTAGTGGAGAGATCAGAGGAAGGGGGCCTTTCATCTCGGTGACAGCAGTTTACTCCTCGTTGTGACTTACTGAGGGCAGTGGCAGGACAGCACAACAGGATGTCAGTCTTTGCGAGAATGCTTGTGGTCCCTGTACCCCAGCAACTGTTTCTCGAGTCAGGCTCCCCAAAGCCATCCAGCAGCTGCTGTTCTGAGCTGTGTCAACCGGTCCTACAGAAACCCATGACAGGCCCCGTGATGTATGGGCCTGCAAGGGAACAGCCAAGCCTTTCATGTTCAAAACAAATATGACAGATCCAGCGAAGGTCCTCAGCCGGCCGGGGCCATGCCGGGCGCTTTCTTTTTTTTTAATGATTATTGTTATTATCACCTTCCTACTCAGAGATAATGTCATAATTTACAGTCAGGCATTGTGTGACCCAAATGATTGATGCCACTTGGACATGAATTGGTGGGGTTAATAATGGTCTTTCAGCAGGGCCCAGCATGGGAGGAAGCTCTCTCAGAAAGGCCGCGTTCGCTTTGATATTCTGCTCAAGACAGGAAGGTGGACTTCTGGGAGCCAACACTCCATCATGCTCCACTTCGCAAAGCATCCCATGGGCCCTCGTGAAAACTGGGGATGGGGAAACCTCAAAAGCTCGTTTCTGTTCTTTTCAGAAGTACTTTTGATTTTGTTTCACCTTCAGCGACGGATGTCACCGTAGAAGCTCCACTGAGAGGTGCAGCCCAATTCTCTGATAAAACAAGACGTGCCCCAGGAAAGTACATATCAAGACTCCAGACGAGGAATCTGCCTCCATCCCAGCAGCCTTATTCAGGAGGCGCCCCAGCTAGAGCACACTGCCTCCGTGTTCTTTCTTCTGTTCATCATGGCGTCACGTCGAATGCCTACAGTCAGCCACTGGGCTGAATGCTGAGAAGGAGTTAACAATGATTAAGATTTGTTTGTTTGTTTTAACGATGATTAAAGGTTACTTTAAAGTGGTTACAACCAATCGGCGATAGTGTAATAAATTTAAAGAACGGAAAAGCATAACGAGGACACTAGTGTTCATTTTATACTATGTGGTAGGTACTTCAGTGAAATTTTTTGAAGCTTAAGGACACTGAAATTGAATCCAAGGGATGTTAAGTACCCGGCCTAAGATCACACAGGAAGCAGACAATTAGGATTCAAACCCAGATCTCTCTCTCTCTGTCTCCTGCTTATATTTTGGTATAAAGATAGTCATGAGAATAATAATAATAATAATGAGAATAATTTTCAAAATCTAACACAAAGTACCACAAAAGTTAAAGAAAGGGAACATGCCTCCTCAACGAAGCCATCGGAGAGGTCTTCAAGGATGGAATGGGGTAAATGTGAACCTTGAAGGATGAGAGAACTTCAATAGGTGGAGAAGAGCATATCGAGTGCCATGACAATCCTATTGCGGTCAGTTCTGTATGGAGAGTCACTACACCTTTGTTCCCAGTGCTACCAAAAAGGAGAACTACTCTTTGGAATGATTAAACTGGGACAGCTTGCGCCATTACGTAGCAACGTTCATTCTTAAACACGGCGGTTTGCCTATCCCTCTGAAACATACTATTCAGCCATCACCATAAAAGCATCATTCATCTTAAATTTCCTTTTTAACTTTATACGTACATCCAGCAATACCTGTCCTCCAAAAGCCCTAAAGCACTTTAAAAACAGATGATATTATTACTATTTTACTGGCAATGACACTGAATCGTACCTACTGTCTAATACTCTTTTCCCTGGAATTATCAATAGTTACTAGCCATAAAGATTACTTTCTATGAACAACAACAAAAAAACCCCACAAATGCAGTGAGTCTTCCTAAGTAATAAAACAAGGCAGAATTTATTTAAAAATACACAGTAGGTATGCAATAAAGAGCAAATAAAATCAACTGTAACAACAAATCAACATCCTCGAAAGCAACTTAGCTGAGGGTCCTAGAGCTTTCAATTGTGAATCTCTTATTAATCTTGTCAGCTTTCAACTGTCCTCCAGAACCAACACAGGAAAGCCCAAAGTCATCAGTCTGGCATCCAGAGTCCCTCGGTACAACTTGATCCCCATCTGGACCTACATTTCCCAAAGTCTATTCCTTATATGATCCTGGGCTAGTTGGCCACAAGAAAAAGTTTCATGGCATTTGGAAACCCAAATCGAAACAGGAGCCATTGCGTTCTGAAAGTCAGTCAGTGCAGGGTACCAGGTGCCACTGCCATCCACATACATTGATGCTAAATCTGCTGGATCACCCTATCATCCTTCTGCAGGGCACATGCGTCCTCAAGGTTGGATGTGGTGCGGGCCCCGGGGGTGGCTCAGTCAGTTGGGCATCTGCCTTCGGCTCAGGTCATGATCCAGGGTCCCGGGATCAAGTCCCACATACATCCCCGCATTGGGTTCCCTGCTTAGCAGGGAACCTGCTTCTCCCTCACCCTCTGCCTGTTGCTCCCCCTGCTCATGCGTGCTCACGTTCTTGTTCTCACTCTCTCTCTCTGTGTCAAATAATAAATAAAATCTTTAAAAAAAAAAAGAAAGAAAGGTTGGATGTGGTGATAGCTGAAGCTTCCAAAGCTGCACTTGTCTTTGCTCTTGCCCTCTTTACATCCACCATCTCCAACCACTTGCCAGTCCTGCTAGCCTCCCACCCCCAGAGACAAACAACCTGCCAGAGACTTCTTCCCCAGCACTCCAAATCATGTGCAGTCGAACGTTTGTTAAGAAATCCCTTATTTCGGGGCACCTGGGGGGCTCAGTGGGTTAAGCCTCTGCCTTCGGCTCAGGTCATGATCTCAGGGTCCTGGGATCGAGTCCCCGCATCGGGCTCTCTGCTCAGCAGGGAGCCTGTTTCCGCCTCTCTCTCTGCCTGCCTCTCTGCCTCTCTGCCTACTTGTGATCTCTCTCTGTCAAATAAATAAATAAAATCTTTAAAAAAATTTAAAAAAAAAAAAGAAATCCCTTATTTCATATCCCTCTTAGCGGGTCTCCTCCCCTGATCAAACCCTAATAAATACGCTAGCCTATGTACCCTAATGATCTTTTTATTCCACTTCTACTTTTGTACACCATACCTCAAAGAGAACTTATCATCCCATTTCATTCTATTACTTTCCCCCATGATTTCTTGCTTCCCTACTTTTGAAATAATAATAGCCAACACTTAGAAGAAATTTCTGTATGCTAAAAACTGCTCTGAGTGCTTTACATATTAAATTATTGAATCCTCACAGCAACCTTATGAGATAGGTACTATTGCTACCCTAATTTTAAAGATGAGGACAGTGAGGCCCAGAAACATTAAAACTAACTTGTTAAAGTTCCCACAGCTAGTAAGCAGAGGCACTAGGATCTGAACCCATTTAGTCCAGTCCCAGAATTCCTGCCTTTAGTGACTACTTCATGCTGCCTCTGACCTTCCATAGAGTCCACAAAGCGTGCTGCATTAACAAAGGAAGCCTCAAATCTCAGTGGTTTAACACAACAAAGTACATTTCTCTTTCACGCACAGTCTTACGTGGGTCAAGCACTCTCCTCATCATCTGGAATCTGGCCCCCAAGGCTATCACCACCGAGAAAGAAATATCCATAGGATTTTACAGGACTATTTTAAGGGCCAGGCCCACAAATGACTTACATCTCTTCCATTCACATCTCATTGGCCACAACCCAGCCACCTGGACCCAGTCATCTGGACCCAGTCTACCTGCAAGGGAGTGTGTGATGATTGCCAAACACCAAATCTCTGCCACGTTCATCCTTCTCCATGAAAACGGCCTTCCAGGCAGAATGAATCTTTACTTCCTCAATATCCAAAGCACTATGTTTGCGAATCTGATAGTACATAGCATCTTTTTTTGGAAACATTATTATTTTAACTTTACTTTTTATCTAAGTCCAAAAAAGAGAAAAACTGAACAATTTAAAGTCAATTGATCATGCCACCTTAGAATGAAAAACAGTTTCCTGCCCCAGCGCTTCTAGAAACTTCCATTCCCCAGCTCCCTCCAGGACTGCTTGTCCAGTAGTCCTGCAGCTCTGTTGTCATCCCAGTTATTCCCTCCTCTTCCTCCTATGTGGAATCCCTATTGTCTTGGGCCCATGTTTTGTTTGATCATAATTGTGCCCTCAATTTCTTAGAGTAAGTCCTAAGAGGCTTCTGCAAAAGGAGGAACATTTTCTGAGATCTTGTGTGCAAAATGTGTTTGTTTTACTGTTGTTTGAATGGACAGAGACTCCTAAGCTGCCATTGTTGCTACTAGGAAGTTTGATGCCATTATAATTCTTGATCCTTGTATGTGAGCTACTTTAAAGATTTTACGAATCTTCTTTTCAGACTTGTCCTGAAATTTCCCAGTGAAGTGTGTTGGTGTGGATCTTTTGTTGGCCCTCATGTTGGGCACTCAGTGGGCTTCTTCTGTGTGGAAATGTATGCCTCTTAGTTCTTCTCATTCTCTTTATGGAAATATTATGTCAGATATTGGTTTTTCTGGATTGGTATTCAAATCTTCTTATCTTTTCTTCCCTTTTAAAAGATGATTTCTTTGTCTTTCTCTTACACTTTCTGGAAAATGGTCTTAACTTCCAAATTTTTACTGTTTTTTTTATTATTTTGACTATCTTATGTTTAATTTCCAAGAGCTCTTTTGTTTGTTTTCTAAGTGTTCTTTTTAATGCCATCTTGTTCTTGGTTCACAGATACAGTACATTCTCTCAGCTCTCTAAAGATTTTATTAATGACTTTGAAGCAGAGAAAGGTGCATTTCTTCTATTTCTTGTCTTATCTATATTTTCTTCCAAGTTCTTTTTTGTTCTCTTTCCCTCTCACACACTCTCTCTCCCTCTCTCTCACACACATTTTCCTCTGTGTTTTTTATTGAAGGCTATCCTCATATATCTGCTGAGTTGTTGCCCATTCACATTTAAGAGTAAAACACTAAAAAGTTTTTCAGAAACTATGTAAGGTGGAATTTGTCATTTGGTAAGTTTCAGCGCTGGCTAGAGACGTAGCCCTTTGGATGAGTGATTTAGATCGGTCTCTGTAGACAGATACAGACATTCTATGATAGTTCAGAACCGCCAGAGAAAACTTTCCACCCTCCTGCCTATGAGCTGCTTCTTTCAGTCAAGTAGCTCATGGAGGTCAGGGAGGCTTAACCACTCAGCATAAAGACTTTCACTTGGTCGTCCACTTTTCCATATAGTTTCTTTCCTCCCACCATTCACATGAGACTCCCCAGTTTAATTCTTTTAAAAAATACAACCTCTGCTTTCTGTCAACATTGGTGAGGGAAGGAGAACCAGGGGGTTCCAGTATCTTATTATAGCAATTTCCAACCAATTCCCCCTGTTTTCTTTTCTTTCTTTTTTTTTTTTTAAAGATTTTATCTATTTATTTGACAGAGAGAGAGATCACAAGTAGGCAGAGAGGCAGGCAGAGGGAGTGGAGGAAGCAGGCTCCCTGCTGAGCACAGAGCCCGATGCGATGCGGGGCTCCATCCCAGGACCCTGAGATCATGACCTGAGCCAAAGGCAGAGGCTTTAACCCACTGAGCCACCCAGGCACCCCTCCCCCTGTTTTCAATTCCATGTTTTATTTCTGTCTTCAACGATACCAAATATCTTTAAGTTCTGAGATTTTCTGGGGTCCTGTGGCAAAATTTGACTTCTCATTGCCATTACCATCTGTAGACACTTAGAATCAGTTTTGTACCTCTGCCAATTCTTTCATTCACTCCTATCTTCTAAAAATGGCTTGCTCTATTGTCGTATGCACTCCCATTCTGGTATGCCTATCAGCTCATGCCTCTTTAGTTTTTTTACTCTCATTGTAGTAGTATTTCGGGATAGTAAAAGATAAACATGTATACATAATCCGCTAGGTCTAGCCTGCCTATGTTCTATCCATGTGCACACTTTCTTTACCCCAACAGAGTTATAAACTTCTTGAAGGCAGGTAGCATAACTTACTGTGCCTTCTATCTCCCATGGGATCTTGCACATACCAGCCTCTCAAAAAATGTCTACTTTATTGGAGTGTTGGAAAACCACCTGAAATTTTATCCAGAAGCTCACAAAACCTACTTTACTTAAGGGCATTTGAATAACCTTTTTTTTTTTAGAATAAAATGTTTAGGTAAAAACCTTCTGTCAACAATCCCTGGAATTGGGCAGATCACCCTATCTCCTCACCTCATTGTTTAGATTTTTCTTTATTGGCTAGATATATGTTTTTCACTCAACTTCTACTTTCTAGCCAGAAGCCCCAAACAATATAATTTACAGTGAAAGAAAAAGCAAAAGATCCCTGGTTATTTCTAAGCATTAAAGACAAAGCCAGCCTGAATGTGAGGGTAAGTAGAATTCTTACTTGACAAAAAAAAATGTAGTTCTCTCCATAAAGGATTTCAGTCTCAATCTCTAGGTTTTTATTGGCACCCTCCTATTGTGATTGAAAACTTTCTGCCATCGAAAATACTTAAAGATAGTGACCCACTCTCTCAGTTTTTTTAACAATAATATGAATACTATTTACTCAATTAGGAACGAGACATTGCCCACAAAATAAGAGATAACAATTTAAAAGAGCAAAGTGTAAATCTACGTTTTTTATGATACAAGAAAGATTATTTTAAAATAACCAACATTGTATTCTTCCTAGCTGTTTGTGTGTGTGTGTGTGTGTGTGTGTGTGTGTGAGTGTGTGTGTGTCTTTTTAAATTGTCCTTCCCCATTGTGGCATCATTTTAAGCTAAGATTTTTCAAATATATTATTTTAACTGCTGCTGTTTTGTTTTATGTATTTTAATTGAAGTTTTAAATTTTGTGCTTACACCCCATGGAGTAATAACCACAAAGGGTACAATTTTATTAATTGAAAAAATAAATTTGAAGCAATGCCCTAAATAAGTTAAACAACTAGGTTATAGATGGACTTCCAAGAGATATATGGATATAAATGTGTTAGTGCTCATGTGCCTTATGTACATGTGTATCATTTTATATAATAAGGACAAAGCGAACGGTAAAATAAAAGTCTAAATTACTTGTATAAAAAATACCGTGCTCTTGAACTACTTAAGTTATAATGTGTTTCTGAAGGGAGAATTTCATGAACATTATAGTATCCCTGTTCAGAATCACTGAGTAACCACTGTACACCAATACTATGCTATGCTCTAGGAAAAAAAAAAGAAATGATCCCCCCCAAAATAATTTGCCCTCAGAGAGTTTGCCTTCAAAAGACAGACACAGAAACAGTTGCAAAACAATGTGAAAATGACTAGAGCATGGCTAGATGTGGAGTTCTATAGGAAGAGATACAAAGGAGCCCTGGAACTGAGACTTGCCAAATAGGCGGGCATTATCCAGGAAAGTAAAGGCTGTAGTGTCATTCCAGAGGGAGAGTGCAAGTGTGCAGAGTGCAGAGCAAAGCACCATCCGGGTAAAGCAGGGGAAAAATAAGAGATGGAGGGGGAAGAAGGAGCTGAAAAGGTAGTCAGGGGCCAGTCTGTGAAATAGCCTCTATGCCATGCAAAGGGGTAGGACAGCAGGCCACGGGAAATAGAGGATTAGAGGATTTTATGAAATGGAGTAACAAAATCAAATCCATATTTTAGAGGAATCATCATGATATGAAGGATGAACTGCAAGGGGACAAGAATAGAGGGTGAGAGAAATGATAAGGGCCTGAACTAAGACACTAGCAGAGAGGCTGGAGGGCAAATTTAGACCGAATCTAAGAAGTGGAATTGGTAGGAATTGGTGAGTGATCAGATGAAAGGCAAGAAGAAAAAGGAGGATGACCGTGATGCCTCCTACTTGGGTGCCCATATAGATGGTAGTTCCATTTGCTGAGATAGGACATACAGAGAAAAGAGAAGTTGGTGGGTAAGAAGAAATCTTAAGAAATTCACTTTTAGACTGGTTCTGTTTAATGTGGTAACATCATAACCAGGTAGAGATTTCAGGAGATATTTAGCTCTGTGTGTTCAAACCACAGTCTGCCTCTGACATGTCTCATTTCCTTCCATTTCACCTATATTCCAGTCACACTAACCTTCCATTTTTATCACTGGGACATTCCATGTTCATTTCTGCTTTAGGGCCATTGGACTTCTTGTTCCTTACTGGAGACCTTGCATGACTGATTCCCTCACTTCATCCAAGTTTCTATTCAAAGGGCTGTCAAGAAGACTTGCCTTACTACCTCATATGAAATAACCTCCAAATCCTACAACACTCTCTAGCCCCAGAGTTTGTGTTTTTTTCTTTATGAGTCACTGCCTGAAATTACATCATCTATTCATTTGTATTTTTGCTTAACTGTTTGCCTTAATAGAATGTTTCGCATGGTAGCAGTCTTATCTAACATATTCTTTTCTGTATCCTCAGTGCATAGAAAAGCTCCTGACACATAGTCAGGGCTCAACGAGCAGCATCAGGGGCCCACCTAAAAATGAGGATCACAAGCTTGTAGTGGCTCCAACTTTGGTAGTTCCCTGATACTAGTAGCAGTCAGCAGTTTCGACATGAAGAAGGTGACGTGGACTGACCCAAAGCATGGAAAGTGGCAACATATCTTTGTAAGAGAAAGGAAACAGATGGCGAAAAAGATAAAAGAGAGAGAAAAGAAATGGTACCCAGTCTACATAAGAAGGGAAGTATTTAGAATTCAATTTGGCATAGGGGAGAAAAGGAATTGTCTGGCTCATGAAACTGAATATTGGAAGGGTAAGTATCCCTTTAGGTATATCTGATTTCTTTTGCTTGAACTGGAACCTAACTCTGTCAGCTCCACTTTTCTATCTGTGTGGGCTTCATTCTCTGACAGTCCTCCATGAGCAGTAGCCAGAATGATCAGCAGCAGTAACAGGCTTACCTTTCACCAATTTAGAAACCCCAAGAGAAAGTAGGTGTCTATCGGTTAAGCTTTTGCCTTTGGCTCAGGTCATGATCCCAGAGTTCCGGGATCAAGTCCCCCAACAGGCTCCTTGCTCAGTGGGGAGCCTGCTTCTCCCTCTGCCTGTCAGTCCCCCTGCTTGTGCTCTCTTTCTCTGAGAAAGAAAGAAAGAAAGAGAGAGAGAGAGAGAGAGAGAGAGAAAGGAAGGAAGGAAGGAAGGAAGGAAGGAAGGAGGAAGGAAGGGAGAGAGAGAGAGAAAGAGAGAGAGAGAGAGAGAAAGAAAGAAAGAAAGAAAGAAAGAAAGAAAGAAAGAAAGAAAGAAAGAAAGAAAGAAAGAAAGAAAGAAAGAAAGAAAGAAAGCCTCTTCCCTAGTAAAGGCAACCAGTCTGGATTGACATGTCCACCCCTGAATGAAGCATTACAACTAAAGAAATGGAGTTTTATGATTGGCCAAGCCTGGTCACATGTCCACCCCTGGATCCAGGGGATGATCACGGCACCATTCAATCCATACACTGAGATTAGAGTACAAGTGATTCCCTCAAGGGATACTGAGCAAAGAACAGGCGTGCAACTACAGAATATAAGACACTGAAGAACCAGTGGGGTAAAAGGAATCAGAAGGAAATTCAAGTGCTTGAAGACTTCAACAAAATCAAAGTGCATTGTTGGGGGAGGGAATAAGGTAATGAAAGAACTGGCGGGATGCTGATTGGACGGTTCAATAAACATGGGTAGTGAACTGTGAGTCAATACATAACAGCACAAAAGAAGGAAAGACAATGGTAAAATCAGGCACTATAAATACAAAAGTACTATAATTAATAAAACAAGGGTTAAGAGTAAAGTTTAGGCAACAGTAAATTCAGAAATTCAGAGTAAAAATAATGCATACGTAGCCTTAAAAGTATTAGGGAAGGGACTTACTATGGGCCAAAAAAAAGGCTTGGATATGCTTTGTCCTAGCTAAATCCCTTCTATTCATATTAATCTCACATCAATAAAGTATTCAGTTGTGTGGTGACACTGAAGCCTCCACATACTTATTAATCTAACTATTTAGATTAGGACTGTTATTCCCACGTGTTTATACGGTTAAGCGGGCCAACGTAATAATGTACATCAATTTGTTTTATCTAAGAAGTTAATCATTTTTAACCTATTTTAATGTCATAAAAGTGTCTAATAAAAGTTGCAAAATAAATATACCATTTGGTTAATATTAGATGTATCACCCAAGACAGAGACAGAAATGACCAGATTGCTCATCACTGATGACCATCAAATGGTCCTATAGGTACACACAATATACCATCATGTTCAAGAGTGTTAGACAGGAATGCTCTTATCCCATTCTGGTTTCCAGGAGGAAGTATTTTTCCCCAAGTACTAAACCTTTTTGCCCCACCTTGCTTTCTCATCAGATAGAGAAACTTACCTGTATGCAGGTGCAGGGAGAAGCCAGAGACAGGTGTAGATGCTGTCTACCATAGGAAGCTGGCATTCTGCTCTGCTCCTCCATGCTGCAAGCTGTACACGGGCAGGAGTCCACATGGGAAGGCCCGTGCTGACCTGGGGCTGCCCCTGGCTGGATGAGCAGATCCAACTCTGCAATATGATAATAGGAATCCTACGACTGCCCACATTCTCCAACATCAGCTTTACTGGTAATTTTAAAGGGGACCCCCGGGCACGCCATCTGACCATCTTTTGTTTTATCTCTCCAACAATTCCACACTCCGACGGGGACAAAGTATTACATGCAAATCCCAAAAAGGTTGTATCTACTTTTAAATAAAATGTATTTCAGGAGACCAGAACCTAAAGCAGCTTGCTTTAAGACAAAACTCTACACGTGAGCTATTGTCTTTATTGATTCAGATATTAAAAATAGGGATAAAATAAAGAGAAATGAAATACACATCTCAATTCACCTGCATGGAAAGGAATCACAGAACGCAAGAACATTACATGAAATGTGGCTCTTTCACATAACTCTTTTACTACTCTCCAAATACATTCAACCTATCAGTATTAACATCCAAAACCAGCTGTTATATTAAAACATAAATTAATAGAATGGATGAAAAATATCTTTCCCTTTAATAATACTTTTACTTCTTTTGAAGAAGGGGGAAAAAACTATTCTCCAGCCAGCTAACTAACATTTATTTCCCCAATGCATCCACCAAACAACAACTGAACACCTACCTGCAAATGGCAAGATACTCTCTATAAACACTATGTACACAAACCTTTCAAGGAACACACAATGAAGCTGGGGAGATGGTACCCATGTACAAGTACCGAGTATGAGGGAGTATTTGCTAAGTACCTATAACAGGTAATAAAAGTCACATGGACTTTTACAACAAATCACAACCTCCGTCCGAGGAGAAAAGCCTCTCCACAGAGGAGGAAGTAAATTAGGTGGCATTTTCAGTGGAGATAACAAAGGAAGGTATAAAAGGCAGAGCAAATGTATGGAGTTTGGAAAGCACAAGGCGAAGAGCTTTTGGGGAGAAATGAGAGATGAAACTGAAAAGGTATTTTGGGGCCATATCTGGAGCGGTGCTTGAATCTCAAAGAGAGTTAAAAATGTTTGGAAAAACTGCTGTGTGGGATGTGCAGTGAGTCAGCAAGAGATGAATAAAAGAAGTGCTGAGCAGAAATGACGGTTTGGTTAAAGTGAACGAGCACGAATGTGTGGCGGACTCAATCAGCACAGCTTTCTCCAGCAGCACTCGGCAGCCCAGCAAGGAAGGGACTGGAAGTTCAAGGTCAGTGGGGAATTTTAAGCCATAAGCAAAGGCACTGCTGAGTTGGCTGGCCCTGGAAAGCAGGATAGGCAGGAGAAAAATGCTGTCAGAAAGAAGGGAGAAGAGCTGAGGCAGGGGTGTGATGAAAGTGAAGACAGGGTCGGTCTGAGCAACAAATTAAGAATGCCTGACATTAAAGAGATTTGGTAAGAGGCAAGATACTCACAATTAGAGATTGTGCAGATAGATGAAGAGACCCTAGTTGGAGTGGAGGTAGGGATCATTGGTGTGAAGGAAGTAAGAAACTGTGGAGTCACCAATGTGGTAACAAAGAAAGTACTGGAGGCCTGAATATTCCATAGCAGCTCCATAGAGGAGGGTGGCATGAGACAGCTGTAAGAGGATAGATTACTGAATTTCAACAGCCAGAACAATAATCTAGAATTGGCAATGGTGAACAAAGAATGTTAACCCTTTTCTCTGTCCTCTACATTAGTGATACAGGAAGGGAAAAAGGAGACATCTGTGCTGGGAAGAATTTCATGGAAATAACATAATTTTTTTTAAGATTTTATTTATTTGTTTGACAGAGAGAGAGAGAGATCACAAGTAGGCAGAGAGGCAGGCAGAGAGATAGGGGGAAGCAGGCTCCCCGCTGAGCAGAAAGCCCGATGCGGGGCTCGATCCCAGGACCCTGAGATCATGACCTGAGCCGAAGCCAGAGGCTTTAACCCACTGAGCCACCCAGGCACCCCTGGAAAAAACATCGTTAATGAGAAAGCCAGGTTCACTTATAGAAGAGAGGTAGAAAGAACAGTGCAGAGAAAGATATAAAAAACCAAAAATTTTTATAAAAATAGGGAAGAAATCACAGAGCATAACCATAGGACCTGGTGCCACAAAAAGACAAACGCCCCCTTTAGGACTCATTAGGGTTATTCACAAATACTCTGATTCACAAAGCCAACATAAACATGGACTTGCTCTGGCCAATTAAATGTGATCAAGTGACTTGTGTCACTTTCGGTAGAAGTTCTGCCAGCTGGTACGCAATTCACCACATTCTCTTTTTTTTTTTTTTTTTTTTTACATATAAGGTATTATTTGTTTTAGGGGTATGGGTCTATGATTCATCAGTCTTACACAATTCACAGCACTCACCATAGCACATACCCTCCCAATGTCCATCACCCAGCCACCGCATCCCTCCCACCCCCCACCTCCAGCAACCCTCAGTTTGTTTCCTGATTTTAAGAGTCTCTTATGGTTTATCTCCCTCTCTGGGTTCTTCCTGTTTCATTTTTTCTTCTCTTCTCCTATGATCCTCCTATGATCTTCCTATGATCCTATGCCAAATTCCACATATCAGTGAGATATGATGATTGTCTTTCTCTGATTGACATATTTCACTTAGCATAGAACCCCCCTAGTTTCACCCACATCATTGCAAATGACAAGATGTCATTTTATTATGGCTGCATAATATTCCATTGTATATATATATAACACATCTTTATCCATTCATCTGTCGATGGACACCTAGGCTCTTTTCATAGTTTGACTATTGTGGACATTGCTGCTATAAACATTGGAGTGTACATGTCCCTCCAGATCACTACATTTGTATCTTTGGGGTAAATACCCAATAGTGTGATTGCAGGGTCATAGGGTAGCTCTATTTTCATTCAACGTTTTGAGGAACCTCCATACTGTTTTCCAGAGTGCCTGCACCAGCTTGCATTCCCACCAACAGTGTAGGAGGGTTCCCCTTTCTCCACATCCTCGCCAACATCTATCGTTTCCTGACTTGTTAATTTTAGCTATTCTGACTGGTGCGAGGTGGTATGTCATTGTGGTTTTGATTTGTATTTCCCTGATGCCGAGTGATGTTGAGCACTTTTTCATGTATCTGTTGGCCATTTGGATGTCTTCTTTGCAAAAATGTCTGTTCATGTATTCTGCCCATTTCTTGATTGGATTCTTTGTTCTTTGGGTGTTGAGTTTGATAAGTTCTTTATAGATTTTGGATAGTAACCCTTTATCTGATATGTCATTTGTAAATATCTTCTCCCATTCTGTCAGCTGTCTTCCGGTTTTGTTGACTATTTCCTTTGCTGTGCGAAAGCTTTTGATCTTGATGAAGTACCAATTTTTGCCCTTGCTTCCCTTGCCATTGCCGATGTGTCTAGGAAGAGGTTGCTGCCTGTATTCTCCTCAAGGATTCTGATGGATTCCTGTTTCACATTGAGGTCTTTCATCCATTTTGCATCTGTTTCTGTGTGTGGTGTAAGGAAATGGTCCAGTTTCATTCTTTTGCATGTGGCTGTCCAATTTTCCCAACACCATTTGTTGAAGAGATTGTCTTTTTTCCAATGGACATTCTTTCCTGCTTTGTTGAAGATTAGATGACCGTAGAGTTGGGCTCTCTATTCTGTTTCGTTGATCTATGTGCCTGTTTTTGTGTCTGGATGAGTACAGCTTTTTAACAGAGCTTGAAGTCCGGAATTGTGATGCCACCAACCTTGGTTTTCTTTTCAACATTCCTCTGATGATTCGGGGTCTTTTCTGGTTCCATACAAATTTTAGGATTATTTGTTCCATTTCTGTGAAAAAAGTTGATGGCATTTTGATAGGGATGGCATTAAATGTGTAGATTGCTCTAGGTGGCGTAGACATTTTCACAATATTTGTTCTTCCAATCCATGAGCATGAAATGTTTTTCCATTTCTCTGTGTCTTCCTCAATTTCTTTCATGAATACTTTATAGTTTTCTGAGTACAGATTCTTTGCCTCTTTGGTTAGGTTTATTCCTAGGTATCTTAGGGTTTTGGGTGCAATTGTAAATGGGATTGACTCCTTAATTTCTCTATCTTCTGTCTAGTTGTCGGTATATAGAAATGCAACTGATTTCTGTGCACTGATTTTATATCCTGCCACTTTACTGAATTCCTGTATGAGTTCTAGCAGTTTTGGGGTGGAATCTTTTGGGTTTTCCACATAAAGTATCATATCATCCTCAAAGAGTGAGAGATTGACTTCTTCTTTGCCGATTTGGATGCCTTTTATTTCCTTTTGTTGTCTGATTGCTGAGGCTAGGACTTCTAGTACTATGTTGAATAGCAGTGGTGATAGTGGACAGCCCTGCCGTGTTCCTGACCTTAGGGGAAAAGCTCTCCGTTTTTCCCCATTGAGAGTGATATTCGCTATGGGTTTTTCATAGATGGCTTTGATGATATTGAGGAATGTACCCTCTATCCCTACACTGTGAAGAGTTTTGATCATCTATTGAGAGTATCATATGGTTCATGTCCTTTCTTTCATTTGAGGATGTTGAACCAACCTTGCAGCCCAGGAAAAATCCCACTTGGTCATGGTGAATAATCCTTTTAATGTACTGTTGGATCCTATTGAATAGTATTTCAGTGAGAATTTTTGCATCCATGTTCATCAGAGATATTGGTCTGTAATTCTCCTTTTTGATGGGGTCGTTGGTTTTGGGATCAAGGTAATGCTAGCCTCATAAAATGAGTTTGGAAGTTTCCTTCCGTTTCTATTTTTGGGAACAGTTTCAGAATAGGTATTAATTCTTCTTTAAATGTTTGGTAGAATTCCCCTAGGAAGCCATCTTGTCCCAGGCTCTAGTTTATTGGGAGATTTGTTATTACTGCTTCAATTTCTTTGCTGGTTACGGGTCTGTTCAGGTTTTCTATTTCTTCCTGGTTCAGTTTTGGTAGTTTATATGTCTAAAAATGCATCAATTTCTTCCAGATTATCTAATTTGTTGGCATATAGTTGCTCATAATATGTTCTTATAATTGTATTTCTTTGGTTTTGGTTGTGGTCTCTCCTCTTTCACTCATGATTTTATTTATTTAGGTACTTTTTCTTTTCTTTTTGGTAAGTCTTGCCAGGGGTTTATCAATCTTATTAATTCTTTCAAAGAATGAGCTCCTAGTTTCATTGATCTGTTCTACTGTTCTTTGGGTTTCTATTTCATTGATTTCTGCTCTGATTAGGCTTTATTTACTGTTCTTTCTCTAGCTCGCTTAGGTGTAGGGTTAGGTTGTGTACTTGAGACCTTTCCTGTTTCTTGAGAAAGGCTTGTATTGCTATATACTTTCCTCTTAGGACTGCCTTTGATGTATCCCAATGATTTTGAACAGTTGTAGTTTCATTTTCATTTGTTTCCAGGAATTTTTTAAATTCTTCTTTAATTTCCTGGTTGACCTATTCATTCTTTAGCAGAATGCTCTTTAACCTCCATGTATTTGAGTTTTTTCCAACTTTCCTCTTGTGATTGAGTTCGAGTTTCAGAGCACTGTGGTCTGAAAATATGCAGGGAATGATCCCAGTCTTTGGTACCAGTTGAGACCTTATTTGTGACCCAGGATGTGATCTATTCTGGAGAATATTCCAAGTGCACTAGAGAAGAAAGTGTATTCTGTTGCTTTGGGATGGAATGTTCTGAATATATCTGTGATGTCTATCTGGTCCAGTGTGTCTTTTAAAGCCTTTATTTCCTTGTTGATCTTTTGCTTAGATGATCTGTCCATTTCAGTGAGGAGGGTGTTAAAGTCCCCTATTATTGTATTATTGTTGATGTGTTTCTTTGATTTTGCTTTGATGTGTTTCTTTTGATTTTTAACTGGCTTATATAATTGGCTGCTCTCATGTTAGGGGCAGAAATACTTACCACTGTTAGATCTTCTTGTTGGATAGACCCTTTTAAGTATGATACAGTGTCCTTCCTCATCTCTTATTATAGTCTTTGGTTTAAAATCTAATTTGTCTGATATAATATTGCCACCCCAGCTTTGCTTTGATGTCCATTAGCATGGTAAATGGTTTTCCACCCTTTCACTTCAAATCTGGAGGTGTCTTTGGGTCTAAAATGAATCTCTTGCAGATAGCATATCGATGGGTCTTAGTTTTTTATCCAATCTGATATCCTGTGTCTTTTGATTAGGGCACTTAGCCCATTTACATTCAGGGTAATTATTGAAAGATATGAATTTAGTGTCATTGTATTGCCTGTAAGGTGACTATTACTGTATATTGTTTCTGTTCCTTTCTGGTCTATGTTACTTCTAGGCTTTCTCTTTGCTTAGTGGACCCCTTTCAATATTTCTTGTAAGCTTGGTTTGGTGATTACAAATTCTTTTAGTTTTTGTTTGTCCTGGAAGCTTTTTATCTCTCCTTCTATTTTCAGTGACAGGCTAGCTGGATATAGTATTCTTGGCTGCATATTTTTCTCATTGAGTGCCCTGAATATATCATGCCAGTCCTTTCTGGCCTGCCAGGTCTCTGTGGCTAGGTCTGCTGCCAGTCTAATGTTTCTACCATTATAGGTTACAGACGTCTTGTCCTGAGCTGCTTTCAGGATTTTCTCTTTGTCTCTGAGATTTATAAGTTTTACTATTAGACTTGGGGGTGTTGAACTAATTTTATTTATTTTGAGGGCAGTTCTCTGTGCCTCCTGGATTTTGATGCCTGTTTCCTTCCCAAATTAGGGAAGTTCTCCACTATAATTATACCTTCTGCCCCCTCTCTATTTCTTCTTCTTCTGGGATCCCAATTATTCTAATATTGTTTCACCTTATGGTATCACTTATCTCTCAAATTCTCCCCTCGTAATCCAGTAGTTGTTTATCTCTCTTTTTCTCAGCTTCTCTATTCTCCATCATTTGGTCTTCTATATCACTAATTCACTCTTCTGCCTCATTTATCCTAGAAGTTAGAGCCTCCATTATTGATTGCACCTCATTAATAGTCTTTTTGATTTTGACTTGGTTAGATTTTATTTCTCCAGAAAGGGATTCTCTAGTATCTTCTATGCTTTTTTCAAGTCCAGAATTCACCACATTCTCTTGACCTCACACAATCTCTGGAGGCATAAGTCAAAATGGAGCTGTAGTATGTGGGTCCTTGAGAAGCAGAGCACCTTGCCAACCTATGACACATATGTGACTTGAATGAAAAATAAATATTTGTTGATTTGAGCCCCTGAGATTTGAGGGATGTTTGTTACTAACCCTAACCTGTCCTCAGTGATATGCAACTCACATAGCCAGAACCAAGAAGCTTTTCCAGAAAGTTCTTGAGATTCCACCTGTGATTCTCATAAAGTACAGACATATTTATAAGTCACAAAATGTTCATTAAAATAAAAAGAACTCTGAGAGATTAGGCAAGAATACTCCAAGATTAGCATACCCTAGTGTTCACTGATAATTCAGGACCAGCAGCAGCCCTTGGGACCTATAGTCTCCTTCTCCAACTCCACTGCAACCCACTCTACTAGCATCACTAAGCCAATGCTACAGGCTCAAGGAAGCATGCAGGTGGAAGGGGCCACTCTCAGTGAAAGACGTGGCCTGAGCTGGAGATGGAGGAGACAGCAGAGGGGAACAGTTTGTGCCTGGATAATGTGCAAGAGAATAGATGAGAAGTTAGCAAGACATTGGTACAGAGGCTCATTAGACAAAGAATCTAGAATCTAAGAGTCAGGAAGGTAACCAGGACTCATCTAACCAATATTTGGCAGTATGGCAATTAACAGGAGGCAGAATTTACTGACTGGAGGTTTTAGGAGCTGATAGGATGAACCAACTCCAATATTAGATGGGCAATCTGCTGTTTATTTTAGTTTTTGTTTCTATCTTTATTTACTTTTCACAGACTGGGAGATATGGTAAGTAGGATTTGGTATACTCTGGGATGATTCCAGTTACACCTGCCAATACCTATAGAAAATCGATCAATTCACAACATTTTGATTTTTTAATATAGCCACATGAAAGATTTTATCTCTTGAGTCAAATAAGTTATATATATATATATATATATATACACACATATACATATATAGTCTTCCTTTGTCCATTTGTAATCAACTTTCTTAGGCCCGCTCCTGCTCCAATTTCTAGGCCCACAGTCCCTGGTTCTGATGGCATAGATGTTTGGTGAGGTGCCAGTTCCCACCTGCTATGAGATGATTCCAGCAGGAAGTGGCAGACTCCCAAGCAGGACAGTCTCACTCAGAGCTGTCATTTATGGCTTATAATATATGGTACACTAATGACTTCGTGACACTGTTATTCCCTTTCTTAGCTTCTCAAAGGACACCTGGCTCAACCGAACAACTAGCTTATTTTGTCACACTGTAGGTCACCCCGACCTTTAGAAACAGAATTGAAGAGAGGAGGGAGCACCGTGCAATTGTCACACCATTAGTCCCAGCCCTAGAAACTCAATGCTACTGAAGTTCAGAGATGCAAAAGAGACTGCTGGGAGGTGGCTCCCTTCTTAAGTCTGACAATGATAATTCCAGAGCCTATGGCTTCTAGTAATAAGGTTTCATACTGGCAGCATTTAGACATATGTATTTTTTGGACAAGTTTTCTTTAGGTTACACTAAAAGCTCTCAGGAGTTAACACTATAGGCCACAGTCTAGCAGATAAAATGAGACTCATTTGTGCATTTTGTGAGATGTGCATCAGTGAAGAAAAAAGGATGTAGACAGATAAAATTTTGCATTTGAAAATCCTGAATGAGCATCACATATCTGTTATTGTTACCATTCGATTATTTTCCATTTATATAGCATTTTCAAACCCAAACATTATGCCACAGAGCTTCTTTTGTTGACTTCATATTTTCTTTTTTATAAATGAGTGGGATCTGCCATCTTAATTATATTGAGTATTTCCACTCCCTTTTCGTTTAAACTCTGTTTAAGCCAGGCATAAGGTACTACTTGCATTTAAACAAATTAGATTAATGGAGTTTTGATAAATCAGCCAGTTTTACTCAGAATAGGCCTAAATCAGACACAGGTGCTGCCAACTCAGAAAGGAGTTTTATTTAGAAATTATGGCTTTGGATAGATAAGTTTTTTTTTTTTCCAACCTTACATAATACTTGCTTTTAACATACGATCACTTGTTATATGCATTTTTGTAATATAAAACCTGGGCTATGGTTAAGTTTTGCCCAGGCAAAATATTACAGAACTCTGCACACAGTATGGAATCTTTTCTCTTTTATTATCAGTTCAAGGTACATACCAGGAGGAACTTGGGCATGCAACTGAAGCAGTAATTCCAGCTCTGCCACAAAAATAAGGAAGAAAGGATACACAGGAGTTCTAGAACATAATTGTGCAGCCGGGCACACATGTTCCACTTGCTTCCGCGTGGAAACACAACCATGTTGTTTACCTTCCTCCTTGTGCTTCATTAGAATAAATATTTTCTAAGGAACATTTGAAAATTAAACCCTACATGAATTTGAAGAAGGTGGACAACTCTTGCAGCTGATTCTGATTCTAGGCTTTATGGGCCATCAAGGTCTACTGAGAAAGAAAATGAACAAAATCATTCATTTTAAGAGTGAAGGGCCCTGATCCTAGCCTCGAGAAAGCGGGCCTGGTGCCCAAGAGGCCAGCGAAGGGAACTGAACAGCCCCTGCTTACATGCACGCTACAATGCCCTGGATTGTAAAGGGAGACAAGCCTTCACTGCCAACCACCCAGGTTCAAGCCAGTCTAGCCAAACTACCAGTTTTACTTTCCTGTGGTTGCTCTACAAAAAGTAGTGGCTTAAAACAGCACACAAATTGATTCCCTTACAGTTCTGGAAGTCAGAAGTCTCAAGTAAGTCTTACAGGGCTAAAATCAAGGCAGGGTTAGTTTCTTCTGGAGGCAGAAAAAAGATTCTCCTTTCTTCTAAAGGAGAATCTGGTCCTTGCCTTTCCCAGCCTCTAGGAGCTGTCATTCCTTGTCTCATGACCCCGCATCACATTGCCTTTTCCCTCCCTGCTCCCATCACTGCATTACCTTCCACCTTTGACCTTCTACCCTCCCTGGTATAAGGAGCCTTGTGATTATATTTAGGACCCAATTGGCTAACCCAGCACAACCTCCCCATCACAAGATCTTTAACCCCATCACATCTACAAAGCCTCTTTTGCCATTTAAGGCAACACACATGCCTTCGAGGGAGTAGGATGTCCTTATCTTTGGGAGGCCATTTTTCAGCCCACCACATGTCCCATGCGGCTGTTCCATCCTCTGGTGCCTGAGGACACAGAATGCTCTCTTACCCACTCCCTCTCCCAGTGACAGCCCTGCTGAAGTGACGTCTGTCTGTGTCAACAGACGAGTTATTTCTTCAAACAATCCCCCACTGCCACCCCCACGTACACAGAGTGCTCTGAGGTACTCATAAACGCAAAATGCAAGAAACCAGGACATATACAGAAGGGTAGAAGAGAAGCTATTCCACCATATTTGGCCAAGGAGCAGGGAACACGACAAGCTGAAGAACCCTGAGCAGGGACAACCGTGAATGACCTCACTGATGTGATGGGGAAAGTCAATTTGAATCCCCTTGAATCTCAGGAATGCTATCCCATGATGAGGGTGAGTTTGAATGGTAGTGACATTATTATAAGAGAAACATCCTAGTGGGCATTCTCACGTCCAGGATCTCCCCAGTCCATTAGTTCATGACTGATTTAAATACTTGCAAATTATTTAACTGGAACAATGCGTGTTCTCCAGAGGGAAGAAAATAGTTCTTTTTCCATAGCTGGTTATAGAAAAACGAAACCATTTAATGCCCGCCCAGACCAGTTCATGGCATTGTAGCTCATTAGGTTTGCTTGGTCCAGCAGCAGGGTAAAGCTAGTCCCAGACCTCCTCGGTAGCCAATGCCTTTCTGGCCGGGATAGCAGCACCTTGTTCCTTACCATGGAGAGGTACAAATCTGAAGCACGAGTGAGCTACCACTCCAATAAGATCAGAGCCTTTAAAAGCACAACACTCAAGAAAGACGTGGAGAAGGTTATGTTTGAAGACAATACAGAGAACAGGCATCTTACAGTAAATTTTATTAGGTTTTTAAAGAGAATTATAGATGATAATGGATCTGTGGAATAATGGATAGTCCCAGAGGAACTACAAAGCTGTGATGCCCAGGAAGGGCTCCAGTAATGCTGTAAACAGTGATGCGCAGGCCCAGCAGCTTATGAATAGCCAATGGACTCAACGAAGAAATTCAGTTTCATATTAAAGTTGATACAATCTAGTGGTATTTAATTCTCAGTGATGATTTTTATTGATTTCCATATTTTAGTAATGCAAGCAAATAAAATGCCTTAGAACCTCAGAGACACTATTATGGAAAGAAAAGTATTTTTATTCCTATAACTCAGCTATTGTGATAGCCTTTCATTCACTCCCTCATTCATCTATTCATTCAACAAATCTTTCTGTAGTGTGTCGTCTCATGATTGATATTGCGGGGACACAAATAATGATAATTATTTAATTGTCTATAGGTTTACAATTTACATGGCACTTCTCCAGATGCTATTCCATTTAAGAGTTCTAAAATAGATATTTTTTTCCCATCACTTTATGGATGGGGAAACAAAAAGCTTACACATTCAACTATCTTCAAAAAGGTCACACCGTCTTAGGGAACTAGCAGAATTATAGGTTAATCCCAATTCTCCCGCCTCCAGAACCACCAAACTACATCATCTGATTTGCTCCCTGCCTTCTGAAATCTTATGGTCTCCAAGGGGTCTTAGACATAACTAATCACAATAAAAGGTAAGAGGTTGTCTATACCATAAGATCAAGAATCTGCAAGTATTTTCCCAGGCTCCTGGCAAACTCATAAATCACACTGACTGGAGAATTACCCCTTTCCTATGCTTCTCTTCAAACCAAAAGTTAACTACCTTTTCAACTTTCATCTAAAGTTTCATCTCCCGGTTAACAGTCATTTTCCACAATGGAGCACAGCTTTTAATGAGTTCACAAAACTTACTGCCTACATTACAACCAAGGAAGAACACGAAGCCTCGCCGAGGTCTAGATACTCAGCCGAGCATGACTCACTTCCCCGTGAGAAAAGTCACCACTGCACTCCCACTGGGCGGCATTCAGGATTTGGACTGCACCTCAGCAATGTTCAAAATGCCTCTGAATTGGACTTTTATGGGCTTTTGTGAGTAATTAAAATGTAAATGTTAAGTCCATGAGTGGTCAGGTTCTACAGTGGACAGAAAGTGCTGCGGAAGTTGAGAGAAAAGAGCAATCCCGCTGATGGAGAGAAACTGAGCCGGCTTCGTGCAGGAGACAGCCGTAGGGCTGAGCACCAGTGTCTAAGCCCGCCCTCGGTGGGACTGCAGAGGAGATTCCAAGAGGAAGAAATGCCATGAGCTAAGGTGTGAACACAGGGACAAGCTGGGTCTGTTCAGGATTCACCAAATAGTCATGGGAGAATAAAGTAGAACAAAGAAGGAGCTGGATTATATACTGTATTTGCTGGTGATCAAGTTACTGAAAGTTTAAGACCAGGGTGATGACGTTTTCTTTAGAAATGTACTCAGGGAAGCAAATTTGGCAGAAATGCAGAATGGATTTAAATACTGACCTGAGAGTTTTCCCAACCTTCCTTTTTCTCCCTAACAAATATAGAGACTAAAAATAGCAGAAATTCCCTTACCTGGTTACACTTGATAGAGGGCAGAGGAAAGTGGCATACTCCTGGCTAATAAGATGTACAAAGAAGTCTTCCAAGAGTTATCTGGGAAAGCATTTCTCCCTTGCTAAGACACATGGGGAGAAATTCTCCCCATTCCCTTCCTGCCAACTAAATGCCCTTGTGTGAGGACCTGAGGCTTGGTGCTGCTGCAGCCATATTGTGACCATGAGGAGCACGTCAGGGAAGTCACGGAATCCCAATCCAGAGCCCTGACATTGCTGAACTATTAAAGCAACCCTGGAGCATCCTACTTAGTATCTTCTTGTTATGGGAGGAAAAAAAAGTCCCTGTCATTGAAGCTACTTTTAGTTTGTTTTTCTATCTGTTTTAGCCAAAAGCATCCTGATACCAGAAGCACAATGATGCTGGTGAAAGGCAATGATTGCCTGGATGATGTCAATGGATCTGGAAGCAATAGGATGTATGCAAGACAAATATGTGAGGTAAAAATAAAAATTTAACAGACTGATTGGCAACACTATATATAAATTCTCTCATAGTACAACTAGGAATCCTCAACCCGCAACAAATGAGTTTTGTTTTTTAAACTTGACAAGTAAAAGAAGTGTAAATGTGTGGCTAAGGACACCTGGATACAACTAAGTCTAACCCAGATGTTAACCCAGGTGGCAACCTGGAATATGATCATTACAAAGAAACTTATAATCCAATTGGTTGTATCATGCCTATCTGAATTAAAAAAAAAAAAAATCCCAAATTAGAGTACAAGGCCAGTAGTCTACATCAGAAAGCCAGAGAAGAATGAGTCAGGGTTCACCCAGCACTATCTGAGGAAAGGGTCTTGGACCTGAAGGCTGTGAGCAGATGTAGGGCCAAACTTGGAAAAGGTTGACCTCACCCAGTAATTGACATCCTTCAGGCATTGTTTGGGGATGGAGGAAAGAGTTGGCCTTCTACTATGATATGCTAAGTCAGTTCTCCCAAATTCCAACAAATTAAATGCAGAGAATAAGAGAAAGAAAGTGAATGAAACTTAGCACAAAGTCTTTGTACTGGTTACTACAGAATGGTCATTTAAATAACAAATAGGGAATACTGGAAGGGAAAAAAATGGATTAAAAAATTAAATTTGGTTTGGGCCATGTCAAGTTTTAGGGGCAAGTAAGGATACAATGTATATATCTCTGAGAGTTGACTGGAAACTCAGGTCTGAGCTTCTGAGAAAATGCAGATTAAAGACAGACCAACTTTACTCAAGGCAATGAAATCATTAGAATTGCCAAGAGAATAAGACAGAAAGCCAGGGTAGGTGATCATGCCCATATTTGTTGAATATCTACCTTGTGTTGGGCATAACATTAAGAATTACACTTGTTATCAAATTTAACCTCCCGACACCACTATAAAGAAAAAATCACAAATTCCATTTATAGAAAAGCATATGTGGGTCCAGAGAACTCATACATCATTCCCAAGGTACAAGGTGTAGCAAAAGCAGGATTCCAATTCCAAAAAAAAGCAGAAGCCTTTATACCTTGCTTCTTTCAAATGCACATGTTAAAACAATTCGTTGTTAAACTGCTAAAATGCTTATTCTTATTTCAATTTATATCATTTAGAAAGCATTCTTACAAGACTCAAAGCATAAATATAAACTTTGTATGAATAGCATAGAAAAGGTATTATTCTCCCAATTTTACCTTTGGGGAAACACACAGAAGGTCATATACAAAACCACTCAGTGAATCATGAACCCAATACTAACATTTGATAAATGTTTTTTACTCCTTACCTATGTGGGGAATGGAAGCTACTAAGAGCCAAGGTACTTTCAACAAATTTGCAATATAGTTGGAGATATTATATAAATATAAATAAATATATATATGAAAATTAAGAGTACAATACCAGATAGTATAGGATAAACTTTTTTTTTAAGATTTTATTTATTTATTTGACAGAGAGAGAGAGATCATAAGTAGGCAGAGAGGCAGGCAGAGAGAGAGGGGGAAGCAGGCTCCCTGCTGAGCAGAGAGCCCAATGCGGGGGCTCGATCCCAGGACCCTGAGATCAGGACCTGAGCCAAAGGCAGAGGCTTTAACCAACTGAGCCACCCAGGCGCCCCTAGGATTAACTTTTAAAGTCACATATTCACATTCTTTAAAATGATCATCTTGCCAACAAATCAGTCTTGCTTTTAAATTTTCTCCATAAATAAATCATCAAAGATCAAGATGTTTAATAATAAACTTCTCTAAGCAAGTATACTCAAATTTGTATTATTTCTCATGTAGTATATTCACAACAATAGTCTAATATATGGATAAGATCATAAAGTTTTTGTGAAGTATTTGCTTTTACCCATGCCATGTTCACTTACCTAATCATTCTTATCTACTCTTATTCTATCATCACTAGGTCATTGATTCAACATGTCAGGGGATATGCACCTGAAGTATACTAACGTCATGCTAAGCTCCGGACTTAACTCCCACTGGGCTTACAATACCACTTGTACTTGTACGAACACAAGCTAGACAGTTACCAAATTACTCACTGGAAACATACGCCATTAGTTTACAGTAAAACATATGTTTATGCTAAATAAATTTCAACATGCTAAAAGAAAAAACAAGGAATTTATTTAATCCAAAGAAATTTCAGGCTTCTGATTGGAGTAATATTAAGAAGATGCTAAATGAAATTCTCCCCATTGCAGAAAACTGGAATCTTTTGTTACATTTTCCACCAGACTAAGATAAAATATATATACACAGACACACACACAAAAAAAACTTGCCGTTTTTATACAATATTTTGAATTAATCCTCAATAAACATAACGGTACATTTTCAGATTGAAATACATCCACTTAACAACTTCTAAGGATCAAACACAAGCATTCAAATGTGTACAAATGTGGAACTAGAAAATCTTAAAAAGAGAGATTAGAAAAGAGTTGAACATATTCTTTAGCTATGAGAAAGAAGGAAATCTGCCATTTGCAATAACATGGAGGGACCTCAAGGGCATTATGCTAAGTCAAGTAACTCAGACAGACAAAGAAAAATACTTATATGATATCATTTATATGTAGAATCTAAAAAAAGCAAACTCACAGAAACAAATACTAGAATGGTAGTTATTAGGGCCTGAGGGTTGAGGGAAATGGGGAGAAGTTGGTCAGAGGGTACAAACTTCCAGTTATAAGATGTATAAGTCATGAATACCTAATGCACAGCATGATAATAGTTAACAATACTGTATTATATACTTGAAAATTGCTAAGAGAGTAGATCTTAAATGTTCTTGCCACAAAAAAATAAATGGTAATTATGTGACATGATGGAGATGTTAGCTAATGTTTCAGTACGGTGATAATCATTTCATAATAAATATCAACTCACCATATTGTAAGACTTACATTTAGACTATGTTATATGTTAATTACATCTCAATAAAGATGAGTTAAAAAAAAATAGTATAACAAAAAATTTAGAGGCATCAATAATGTCAACAATAATATAAAAGCAGGACCCTGTGAATATAATCATCACACAAATAATGAAAGATGTAGCTAAGCACCTTCAAGGTACCGATAAATACTCTAGAGATATTTCACACCAAATGTAGTCCCCATCATTATAATCAAAGAAAAGCTCTCCCTAAACTCTAGTAAAAGAGTCCATGTAATAACAGGAAAACAGTATTCCACCATTAACTCATGCTACACTTGAAAATTGGTTTTAGCGTGATTTTTAAGTTTCTTTTGAAGGGGGACAACCCATGAGGCCTCTAATATAAGTGTTTGAAATATTAACACAGTAAAATAACATGATAAATATCCCCTCATCCTCCCCTATGTTCTCTCCTCTCCTTTTTCATTAGACTGACTGCCTTGACCATCTTTGATATTAGTTGAATCTGTTCAAAATATGACCAAAAAAATCTGATAAAATTATTTACACTGAATTGTTAAGGACAACAGCAGAAAAAAAATATGTTCAACATATGGAAATGAATTACTTAAGGTGGAGCATAAGGAAACAGTGGGAAACATCTCTGTCCAGACACGTTCAGGGTACCCCCTAAATAATACCCAATATGGAATCACCTTTTATGACAATAAACAAGAACTACCCTCCTCCAAAAATATAAAAGGCTGAAAAATGAATAGCTGTTTCTATCCCACCACATTCAGAGAGAACCAGACAGAAAAATTGAATCAACGTGATTACAACTGCCATAGTTCTTAGATTTCCTAGAATAGTCCCAATAATAAATATTCTTCCCATTGTTGTAAAAAAAAAAAAAGTAATAATGCCAAGGAAATGTCAGTATGTTGGCCAGTTTCCCAGACTACCTCTCATACCTTGAAGGGATAAAAAAATTATCTGTATCTTAGGTATTCCCCTTGGGGCTTAAGAAAATTCCTAACCTTATGTGAGCCACACAGTAGAAATTACAGTTCAGAAAATCAGTGACAAATTCAGCCAATCTCATCATGGTCTTCCATTTTATTCACAGTGGTCATACAGCCCAATCATGGGCCAGTAGTCCCAGAATTCCACCTAACAAGCACTATAAAAAATGTGAATCTCAGATTCTGACTAGGTCTGTCTTTAATTATTATGGTGAATTATGGTGAATACATGCTCAATTAGTAAAGCTCAACACTGAATGAAGAATCATAAATAAGGACCCAAACAAAAAAGCCTTGTACAGCCAGAATACATCCAAGTAAGAAATTTGAAAGAATTTGTACCAGAAACAAAAGAGATAGAGGTGAGGAGTGGGGAATTCAGGCAACAAAAGAAAACCAGGTTTCTCTCAAGAGAAAATTAAAATCAGCCCATCAGCAAGAAAACAATTGTCACTGAAGGTAATCCAAAGAGATGAAAAGGTAGAATGCAATGCACTAAGTGGTGGAATAGATGAGCTTCGTATGCTAACAAACCCTATACCAAGTCCTTTTCCTTCTACCACTGATTCAACTATTTATTGACGCCTTGCAGAATGCTCACTATCATTTCAAGTTGTATTTCTTACCTCTTATTTACTCTGCACTTTTAAAGGTGAAGGATGGAGAAGAGGGATGGAAAAAGAAGAGTATCAGAAATAAAATTTCATAAGTCAATCAGAGAAAGAGAATTATCATATGATCTCTCTGATACGAAGAATTTGAGAGGCAGGGCGGGGGTTCGTGGGGGGAAGGGAAGGAAAAATGAAACAAGATGGGACCAGGGAGGAGACAAACCATAAGAGACTCTTAATTTCAGGAAACAAACTGAGGGTTGCTGGAGTTGGGGGCGGGGGGGTGGATAAGGTGGCTGGATTACGGACACTGGGGAGGGTGAGTGCCATGAATTGTGTAAGACTGATGATACACAGACTTGTACTCCTAAAACAAATAATACATTATATGTTAATAAAAATTTTTTTAAAAACATGAAAAAGGAAAAAAAAGAAATAAAATTTCATTGGATCCCCACTTTATAAAAGTCAAGTGAAAAGACAAGTTTAAGTGATGTCTCTATGATGCAGAGTAACCACTTGGAAAGTAAAATGTTCAGTACATCAGTTGTTTTATCTGGGTAGTAGGAGATTCAGGTAAAAAGTGTGAATTTCCTCCATGACACCTGGGTGCGAGAAACAATGTATGTGTGTGCGTACAGGCATGTGTGTGTGTGCACATGCGTGTGCGTGTGTGAGAGAGAGAATGTGTGCATGTGCATGCGTGTGTGCACACACACACACACAAATTAATCTGGCTCTGCCCATACCTGTTGAGGTAGAGGGAAAATTCAAACTGAATCGTGTTTTAGGAATATTCCCTAGGGTTATATAAGAATGTAGCCCAGAAAATTCGAGGAAAGACCAGCAATCATCAATGCACTATATTGACCAGGCCCATATAATTTATTCCAAAACAATTTCCAAATTTTGGCCACAGAGACCTTTCTCCATGACCCCTCAAGACTGCAGAACCTAAGCATCCACTTACCACTGCCTGAGGGGTCCTGTCCCCTCACAGAACACGGCATGGGGGACAGACTGGGTTTGCACTCTCACACATCACCCACACATGACCCCACTCTCTATTTTATGGAGCATGGAGGCCAACACGGGGCCTGAATTCATGACTCTGAGATCAAGACCTGGGCTAAGATCAAGAGTCCGATTCTTAACCAACTGAGCCATCCAAGTGCCCCTAAATAATTTTTTTAATTGATCAGTTACTTGAAGGTCAAACTCTACCTAAACATAAAAGCATACAAGTGACTTGCCAACCTTTCCCCAGAAGCCATTATTATCTGGGACATCCCTTATATAGACATTTCAGTATAACACTGCCTAGAGTGTCGATCCTACCAGTATGTACCAGTTGACTTAGACTGACAGCTTACATTGTTACATTGGTCCAGCAGATGAAGAGAATCAGGAAGGAAGGAAGGAAGAAAAGAAGGAAGGAAGGAAGGGAGAGAGGGAGGGAGGGAGGGAGGGGAGGAACCCAAATACCTGAATAAACTTCAGTTCAGTTTTAATCTTTCTCCCAATTCATCTGAATCTCAGAAAGAGATTTTTTAAATATTTTCTAAATGAAAAGGGTTTGGTACATTTCTATTCTCTGTGATAACATCAGAGCAATTAATGCCATGAGAACAAGAAAAAGGCTGAAAGGAATAAATAAGAAGTTGATTTTTATATTTGTTGCTCATACAAGATGCTTTAGTTTCTCTTGAAAATTAAATTATTTTTGATAATCTTTTAAATCTTCTATTTACTTCACCAAAAAAAACCTCAATTCAGTTCCAATCGTCTCAAACCACTGAAAATTTCCCACCCGGTTAACAGTTTTAAGGCTTTCTGGAATGGAGAGCAGGAGTGTCTTTTCCAGCAAAGGAGTGAGAAATCACAGGAAGGAGCCCTTGACCACTCAGGCTAGGCAGCTCTTTGCTGGTGGTCTGTTAATGGGCAGATTGGTATTTATTCAGATTCAAAATTAATTCATTCCAGAACCCTTCCACCACAATGATACAAACTAGACTCTATTGGATATTTTAGCATTCTTTTACCAAAGGCTCACAGGGTGTCCCGAAACAGTAAAGGATCCAAAACTTGGAGGTCATGAAAGTCTACACTCAAGTACTGACTTTTTGCAGTACCCAAAGAGGCAAGGTCTCTCTATCTAGGCTTCTGGAGGAGGTTCCAAGTGGACACTCTCCCTTTCTCTTACCTTCTCTCAAGCATCTTCAGGTCCCTTCGGCTGTCTTCTCTTCAGCTCCTCTCAAAAAAGGACACACCACTCTTCTCCTCAGGCATCCTGAGTCCTGGACCTGGTCTCATCTTCTGCTTTGCAAACTCTGCCATCTCAGACTTCATTAGGAATTCAGAGAGGTCTAGCTCTGCTTCAGCTTCCTCCAAGTCCAAGGTCTATAGAAAAGGTGGGGATTTCAAGGTCAGTGAGGACACTTTTCACCAGCAACGTTGCAACTCACTTTCCCACTAAATACTTGAAAGTTTACACCACTAATCACAGAGAGGGTTCACTTTCTTCCAAAGGCTTGAGCAAGGCCCTGTCTAATCTTCATGAGGAATGTGTGCATCAACTATTAGCATGACGTTGGCCCCTATTCCTTGTGAAATAATACCTCTAACCTTATGATATTAAAAGCTCATGGCTTTCTTGGCCTGGTTTTTATTACAGAGTCCCCACATTAATTGAAAATGCTTCTGCGTCCGTTGTTCAAGATGAATCTTGCCAGGCTCAAAGAGTGTCACTCTGACACTCTAGTTTCTCTCATGACAACAGATGTGACATTTACCTGATGCAGATCTAGCTGACCTCTGGAAATCAAGCCCAAATAAATTCTATTTAGGAAAAAGCCCTTTTTAAAAAACCAGGAGCTGCTTTATATGATCCAGGCATGTCGTCCATATTCATACCTCCTGCTACTGTAACTAAGATACCATACTTATTCATAGTCACTCTAAGTATCCAAAGGAAAGCACATTTATTGATCCAGAAGATCATTAATCTAGATGAGGGTCAACAAGTTTTTTTCTATGACAGTTCAGCTAGTAAATATAGTCTCTTTCACAACTACTCAATTCCACCATTATGGCTTGAAAGCAGCCACAGACATAAAGGAGTAGGAGTAGCGGTGATCCAATAAAATTTTATTTACAAAAATAGGGAGAGAGCCAGATTTAGCCTACATGCAATAATTTACCAAGGTCTATTCTACATTAGTATTCTAAATTATAGATTTTACTCTCTATAAAATTTATTTATTTATTTGAGGGAGAAAGAGAGAGCACAAGTGGAGAGAGGGGCAGAGGGAGAGAGAGAATCCTCAACCAGACTCCCTGCTGAGAGTGGAGCCAATGTGGGGCTTGATTCCAGGACCCCAAGATCATGACCTGAGCAGAAATCAAGAGCCAGCCACTCAATCAACTGAGCCACCCAGGCACCCCACCAAATTAGAGATTTTAAAAGAGACTTCAGATTTACATTAATTCAGATTATTATCAAAAGTATATGAAGGTATCACAGACGGTCTCTCCTTTGCTGTCCTGCCTGCCGCTCCCTTGCAGTGTACTCAATAAACTTTAATCCTCTTTAAAAAAAAAGAATTATGTGAAGGCATCTATGAGGATAGATCTATTTATATGCAAGATATAAATTTAAATATAGTCACAGAACTTTAAAATTCAAGACATCAAGAAAAACTGAGGATACGTGTTGATGTAACTTATTTTACAGATGATAAAAATGTGCAACAGATTTTAGTAAAGAACTAGGTCCACTGACTCCCAATACCAAATTATCACAATCCAAGAAATTTATCACAGAACTGAGAGAGCAAAACACAATGTGCCCATGAGTAACTCTGGGGATAGAAACAGTATCAGTTATGTCATAAAGGGTCTCTGTAGCCTACTAGTATCTACAGAGTTAGATGGAATTCCAGCTACTGCCCCAGGTCCCTAGTAACTGTGAGGCCCCCCCTAACGCACACACACACGTCATATACAGCATTATTGTGGGTTTCCAAAATTCAGCCCAGGCCAACATAGGCATAAAAATTCAACTGCAATATACCTTGACACTGACCATCAAGAGTTATTTCCACAGTTAAAAATAATAATAATAAAGTACACCAAGAACTCATTAATAATAATACTTAAAATTAGGTCAATGGAAACTTAAACTACAATATAAAAATATTAACAATGGCAAGTCTTTTAATAATGTATATTTTACCTTTTGTAATTTTTTTCTGCATTTTCTAATGATTTGCTAATTTGCATGCACTAGTTTTATAATCTGGAAAAAAAAAACAACCCTCAAACAAACTGACACAGGACATACTACATAATACAAAGTAACTCCTTGAAAGAATGACTTATTCCAGGACCCCTGCAACAGGTTATCACTAGTTCCTAGCAAAATACACATATTAGACATTCAATAGATACGTATGTGGCAGTAACTTGAGAACATTCTAGTTAAACAGATAACATTAGTGAAGGTATTTAAACACCCAAAAATTCTAACAAAGTCATTCTCATCGTTATTTCTAATATCCATTATTAGCATGCAGAACTATTTGGCTTTATTACAATCTAAAGTTATGTTTCACAGCTGTGTTGTTGTAGCTGTGAAAATTTAGTCCTCCGATTACATCTTAGCTGTTTACATTTCAGCTGTGAAATAGGATTTTGTTTTTAGCTAGCTAGCAAAAGAACTTTTGTTATATCAGTTTCAAAAACTGTCAAATCAGAAATAACAGCTTTAAATATATCAAAATGTACCTTGCTTTTTCTCATGTGATAATATCTGCCATGTAATAATTAGTGAAGTTGAACAGTTAAATTACTTTATCATTTTTTCCATGGAATTTCTCTTATGTTCTGATTAAAGAAAATATCCAATCTAAGGAAAATGGCACAAGGTCATTGCCACATCTTCATTGATAATGCACACAGAAAATTCTCTATTCTGCCACAAAGTTCATATATATGAACACGAACAAATATTTTGTTAAGGAACAAAATAACTCACGTAGTTTAACATGGGTACCAAAATCAATGTGCAAACCAAGACTTAACTTGCTTAAGAGAGCTATTTAGAGAGTCTAGGACAGTGATACTCAAAGAGAAGTCTCTGAACCATCACTTTGGAGCTGTTTAGAAATGCTGAATCTTGGGCCCACGCCAGAGCTCTTGAATTAGAATCTGCACTTTTAACAACCTTAAAGGATTCATGTTCATACTGAATTTGAGAAGCACCCGTCCGCTACTATTTTCAGCAAGAATTTTGGACATAATGTGCAAGCTGCAGCTTCCTAGACAGTAATGAAACTAGTTGGTCACAAATATACCAGAATTCTTGTGTTCAGATTTGTGCCATTCTTGGTGTAGTCACATTTGGAAGCTATATACTTATCTCCCTGACACTCCACCCATGATGCTGTATTTGGAACGTCCCTTTTGGACTTGTTAAGACTCACAAAATGAGTGGCATTACCTTATAGTTTCACCTCCTTTTAATACCAAAAGCAGCTTTTCACACTGATTTTATTCACAAAACTAAGCCAAATAACATGGCTCTTTCCAAAATCAAATCCATTTTCAAACATAAATATTTGTTCTCTTAGGGAGTAAAAAAAAAAAAAAAAAAAAAGGGCCCCAGGCTCTGAAAATCTTGAGGATGGAATAAAAAAAAAACAACGTTCAGATGACAGTGGCAAATCACAATAATGTACAGCAAGTGACTCCTTTAAAAAGGGCAATTCTCACTATGTGTCCCATTAAGTTTGGGCATTTTTGTTGTTTCAACTGGGGATCTGACTAAAGACTTAACTACTTGAAAGAAAGACCTGGTGAAGATCTTGCTGCAGCCCCTTTATCAAAGAAGATACCATGAGGTCTTCCATTCAGTCCTTGGAAAAAGGAATTCTTATAAAGGAAGGGAAATGTTTCCAGATTGTGGAAGTAAATCAACATTTGTGTCTTTGTGGTCTGGACCTTTCTATTAACAAACAAGCTCTATTGTCAGAAATTGGAGAGGAATTGATCCTCTGTTTGGGGCAAGGGAAGGGGAGGACTGCTGATCCCTGTGGATGAATTCCCAGGGGTTGAATATGGACAGTGGATACCATCCAGCATGGCATATTACGAGCAGGTCCTTGGATGGTGTACAAACCTAAAGGATGGGCACTAAGATGCACAAGCTGTGGAAATGCTCTCATTCAGAGGAGCATTGTGGTTTGGAGATCCGTGCAGCTCAGTGTGATAAAATGAAGCAATGCCACAACGACCCCAGACAATGAGTTCTCTCAGGGCCAGAGGACCCATGGGGCTTTTCTTTGGGGCCTCTGTAAACCCACAGAATTCTTAAATATTTCCGAATAGGGGAAGGTGTACTCCATGGGTATAATATTGATGTTTATGTCTATCATGAAGATAAGATTCAAGCCAGTTCTGATTCAACTCAGAAATAGAAAAGAAAAAAGGACAGTGCCTGCAGCCCAAGTCTTGTAGAGTAGATCATATCTTGTCATTATTTTCTGGCCATGGTGTTAAGTAAAGACTCTCACTGGGAACAGTTGCCAAGATGGTCAATTTTGTGACTAGCCACTTCAGAAGTCAGTAATCTAGGAGAATAAAGCGAAGTAGTGTGATCTGTAGAGTGGGATACAATGGGCCAGGTGAGGGAAATGTAGCTCAGAGAATAGGGATTATGTGATATCCATTCAGTCTTTTAACTGTGTTCATGGAGCTTTTTTTTTTTTTTTTTTTTGCTTCTTCTATAGTATAGACACTGCACTAGGCAAAAAGTGTGCAAATCAAATAACTGGTTTTTCCAGAGTTCATATTATTGAAGAGAAAGTGATACACGATCATGTCATCTGGGTAATAAAGGGTATCAACGGAGGAAGCAAAACAAAGTAGTTAAGTTTATAGGTTGGGGGTCAGACAGATCTGTCTGAAAATGTACTACCCAAGTTACTACCCAAGTTGGACAAGTTACCTAAAGAGAAACTTTTGCTCCTCCCTTAACTTGCTAGAAGAATTTAAATTGCGGGGTCTTTCTTAGAATGAGAGCTTCTACCAGAGATAAATTTTATCTGAGTGACCATCTGTATGGCAAGTCAACCATCTAAATACCAATCACTTGCTTCTCTTCTTATTGCCCTGTGAACTGCTCTCCTCCCCTTTGAATGTATGTGGGCTTCCTGTAGGTATGAACTTAAACTTGATTTTCTCCTGTTAATCTGTCTAATGTCAACTTAATTCTTAGACCAGCCAAAAGAACGTCTGAAGGGTAGAGAAAAATTTTCCCTTCCCAACAGTCACAAGAGATTTAAGTACATGGTTCATCCAGGGGTTAAAAAGGATTTAAAAACAATCATAATAAGGGGTCTGAGAAAGGAGGCAGAAATGATGATGAAAATGTAAAACAGGGCTGTGATGTGGCTGGCCACATAACCTCATAGCAATGAGGAACTAGCAAATTTTTAATACAAGGAGCAGAATCAGATACATATTTTAGAAAGATAAATGTTGTACTTTGCAGAGACTAGAGGAGAAAAAGTCAGTAGTGTAGGGCATCTAGGATAGAAAATATCAGAGGAAAACCAAATAAATAGGGGCGCCTGAGTGCCTCATTGGTTGAGTGCCTGACTCTTGGTTTCAGCTCAGGTCTTGACCTCACAGGGTGAGAGATCAATTCCACACTCAGTGGGGAGTCTCTGAGATTCTCTCCCTCTGCCCTTTCCCCTACTTGGTTATCTCTCTCTCTCTCAAAATAAATAAATAAAATCCTTAAAAAAAAAAAGAAAGAAAGAAAATCAAATAAAAATACCAGGAATCCCTTGGGAATTGTTGGTGTGGGAGATGGGGAGACGGGCAACAATGTATATGACTGTCTTTCTCCTTCTTTTACACACATACACACCCCAAAACCAGTGTATTTATGTGTTGGGCATATAACTTCTGTGCCTCATTTTCCCCACTCATAAAAAAGAAGTAATAAGAGAATGTCACAAGGATCAAATGGATTGATACATAAAAAGTGTCTGGCACATAGTAAGGATTATATTAACATGGTTATCACACTCTTTCCTATCATATCAACTCTTCCCCTTTTTTCCCTGGTTTAATCACTGCCCTCTTCCCACTGTCAACCACTTTTATGTCACCAAAGATGCAGCGGCAAATTTTCAGGCCTAATATGTTTGAAGAGTTCCATGACTTCAATTCAATTCACTACATTCTAAGTGTCTCCCTCTATGTTAAAAGAATTTCCAGACATGGTAGGGGAGAGTCCATGTATAAAAGGAATCATCCTCTTTTTTCTGTACTAAGGAAGCTCACATTCCATTAGGGAGAATACGTGAAGTACATAAGGTAGTAAAACGTGGGACACAATAGACCAAAGACAATGTGAGAAATTACAACTGAATGCACAATGGAAAAGCACTTTGCTGGATATCAGAGGACTCATGTTCAGGGGCGCCTGGGTGGCTCAGTTGGTTAAGTGTCTGCCTTCGGCTCAGGTTATGATCCCAGGGTCCTGGAATCGAGTCCCACATCGGGTTCCCTGCTCAGCAGGGAGTCTGTCTGCCTCTGCCTGCCCCCCACCGCTTATGCTTGCACTCTCTCTTTCTCTGAAATAAATAAATAAAATCTTTAAAAAAAAAGAAGAAGAAGAAGAAGACCTATGTTCTAAGTTAATGATTCAACACTTAGTGGCCAAACTTCCTAGGCAAATTGCTGAACTCTGGGTAGAGACCGTGCTGGTTAATCACTGGGGTCTGGAACCAGATTGGTGGATTCTCATGGGACTCCACTATTTACTTACTCTGTAGCTTGGGACAGGTTACTTTATCTCTCTGTACCTCTGCACTTCAGTCTATAAGAGGAAGATGAGAATAATAATATATGCTTCCTACAGCTGCTATCACATGAATTAAAACATAGAAAGTTCTATGGGGCGCCTGGGTGGCTCAGCCATTAAGCATCTGCCTTCGGCTCAAGTCATGATCCCAGGATCCTGGGATCGAGTCCCATATCAGGCTCCCTGCTCAGTGGGAAGCCTGCTTCTCCCTCTCCCACTCACCCTGCTTGAGTTCCCTCTCTCACTGTCCCTCTCTCTCTGTGTCAAATAAATAAATAAATAAAATCTTAAAAAAAAAAAAGAGCAAAGTTCTTAGAACACTGCCTAGCACAAAGAAAGCTCCATAAAAAAGTGAGCTATTTTCAATATTTCTGAATCTCCATATCCTTCACCATAAAATAAGGATAACTGTTATCAGACTATCCTAGAATGTTATTTTGAGATAATTTACATGAAATGAGATAATTTATGTGAAAGTGTGTTGTCATTTGCTGAGTATATAATATATAAAAGCATAATGTTATTTATAACATGAAATGAACAAGTAATACCATCAGATAATAAATTATTCTTTCTCAGAGTGTCCTTTGGCCAGCTTGTAGATGGGAATGCCATTTGAAGCCCTTCCTAAATGCATCAGAACTAGAATGAAGCCTTTAGGTCTATCTTGCTAGAATTCTAACCAGTGAGAATTTGGGACAATGTGGACAATAACAAAAAGTGTTGTCAGATGTTTTTAAATAATCATTTCAGTGGATTGTTTTTAACCAATGAACCTGTAGGCGCTAATGACCATATTTTTGAAATGATATTAGAGTAAATACAAGAAATTCAATCTTTTTTAAATGTTATCCACTTGAGATGTCTGTTGACATTTTGCAAAGCAAATCATAAATGTACTTAAACTGATGAGTAAAACATCAAAATTAAAAATCATCCTATCTTTTCTCTGAGTACCTTTTTCAAATGGCACAGAGAACTTTACACAAGCTCCAGGCACCTCTGTATTTAATTCCTAGGGGCAACGGTATTCATCACTGCATTAAATATCCTGGTCAGGTACTGCTGAGTCAACCCTGTTCTGGGATTTTCCTTGATTGTGAACGCAGCACACAAGCCTTGAGATGTCATTATTCCAACATTATGATAAGGCACTCACTTACGCAGCAAAGGGGAGCAGATTTTGCCACCCCAAAATATGTCTCCGTGGCAGAAGGATTGTTTTGAGCTAAAGGCAATCAAAACCCAGCAGATTCAGGAAAATCTCTTTACCTCCTCCTCAACTGCCTATATTTACATTGGAAAGGGGCTATTATCAGAGATACTTTTTACCCAAGAAAGTTATCTGCAGGGCCCTGGGTAGCTCAGTCAGTTAAGCCTCTCCTTTAGGCTCAAGTCATGATCCCATGATCCTGGGACTGAGTCCGGCATCGGGCACCCTGCTCAGTGTGGAGTGTGCTTCTTCCTCTCCCTCTGCCCCTCCCTCCTGCTCATTTTCTCTTGCTCTCTCTCAAATAAATAAACAAATAAATAAATAAATAAATAAATAAATGTCTTTTTTTTTTTTTTTTTTTTTACTATTTGACAGAGAGAGACACAGCAAGAGAAGGAATACAAGCAGGGGGAGTGGGAGAGGGAGAAGCAGGCTTCCTGCCAAGCAAGGAGCCTAACGTGGGGCTAGATCCCAGGACCCCGGGATCATGACCTGAGCCGAAGGCAGATGCTTAACGACTGAGCCACCCAGGCACCCCATAAATAAACTCTTTTAAAAAAAAAGTTATCTGCATAACAGGGTAACTTTTGTTTTCTAAACATCTTCTCTGCCTTCCAGTAAATGGCCTTCCGTCCCTTCATATCCCCAGATGTCTATCCCTTTCCTTAGCTCGGGATGTTATATAAGCCTCAATTACCTGGCTGCCTTTAGGTCTCATATTTTTATGGGGCTCCTGTAAGTATGAACTTTGTTTTTCTCCTGTTAATCTGTCTTATATCGATTTAATTATTAGACCGGCCAAAGAACCCAGAAGAGAAGTGGGGCTCATCAAATGCCTCATGCTAGGGAAATCTTAAAACTAAAAATAGCAACATATTTGCTCCTTTGCCCTTTTGTAAGTGAGAAAATTGTGGTACACATAAGGTAGAGTTGTTCTCAGGTCTCAAAAGCCTTAACAAAGCTCAAATGTGGCCTCTCTAGTCCTCTATGTATAACCTCTATAACCTTTACCTACATGTATCCAAAGTAAATTCTAAGGGTCTGTTTTATTAACTGGTCCCTTAGTTGACTAGTTAAATGAAACTTTCGTTTCTAGAGTCATTTACCAAAAGGTGATGCTAATTATTAGAAGTAAGATTAAGGGGACGCCTGGGTGGCTCAGTCGGTTAAGCGGCTGCCTTTGGCTCAGGTCATGATCCCAGGGTCCTGGGATCGAGTCCCCCATCCAGCTGTTTGCTCAGCAGGGAGCCTGCTTCTCCCTCTGCCTGCTACTCGCCCTGCTTGTGCCCTCACTCTCTCTCTCCCTCTGGCAAATAAATAAAATCTTAAAAAAAAAAAAAAGAAGAAGTAAGACTAAGGATGACATGCAAAGTCTCAGCGTAGCAGCTGGATACAATTTAAATTGAAATACCGGCCTGTTTCAGCAACAGAACGAGGATGAGAAACAGCACTCCACTGACCACAATATTGTCATCACTCTTTACAGCTGGCACTGCTCTGTTCTCTACTCTAAACCACACCCAGAACACAGTCAACCTACAAAGTTTGCTTCTCTCATTCCCATCTTGCATGTTAATCCTGGGCCAGCTGCCTTTGACAAAGACAGCTTTCAGATAACCATGAGAGGGCTACAGGTTTTTAAAATAAGTAAATAAATAAGGCTCCAAGTAGTAGATAACTCACAGGCATTTGATATTTGACTTTGGAACTCTGAGGCATAGATATTAAGAAATGCTTATATTGCCACAGGCTTAATCTGTTTCTGAATCAGCACCTACTCTGTAGAGCCCAGGTGTTAGCTTCTCAGGGTCCCCGTGAAACACAAAGAGGAGACCAAATGAGAAGAAACCAAACCCTTGAGGACGGACAGTATAGACCAGGATCTGGAATTGCATAGAATCCTTATACCTGTCTGGAACCCCTAGACTGAAGATACAAACCATCATCCTGGATCAGATGCATGGAGACGCAGCCTGCTGCTAAAGCTCAGTCTGGACCTCAAAGGGCAAGGGTCCATCTTTCAATAGGATTTAAGGGAATATTTAGAAACGAGCCATAGTTCTGCACTTGGAAATACACAGACGCTCAGAGTTAGAAATACAAGTCATCAGCCACAAACCTAAATTCACACATGCTGACCATCAGCATCTCTAGTTAGTAGGTCCTACCGCACTGACTGCAACTAAATTAATTGTAGGGCAATTCCAAATGACTGCGAATATGAGTGTTTTTCTATACATTTGACTGAGTAAGTTGTACCTAGCTCAACAGCACACAGTACTTAAAATCAGATTACAAATTTCACCTCTGCGGGAAATAGGTGAGCACATTCATCAAAATAACACAATGACCAAACACACAAGATCCACGATACACATGACAACATCCTGGACAACAATGAGTCCACTCCCTGGAACCAAGAAACTGTATACCAGGGGTGCGCCACTGGTTCAGTCAGGGGAGCGTACAACTCTCGATCTCAGGATCATGGGTTCAAGACCCACGCTGGGCAGAGAGCTTACTTAAAAAAGAAAAGAAAAAGAAACTGTACACCAGAAACAACTCAAATGGCCTTCAACTGTTAAAAAGGAAAAACTATCTGTGGTATGTCTGTGCCATGAAATGTGGCTCAGCAGTCGAAAGGAACAAATTATATGGGAACAAACTATGTCTAATAACACAGATGATGATCAAATTCATTATACTAAGTGAAAGAAATTAGTACGCAAAGAAAAAGCTATATACTGTATGATTCCATTTACATGACATTCTGACAAAGGCAAAACTATAGGGATAGAGTGCTTTTCAGGGTTTAAGGTTACAGGGGAGTTGACTACAAATGGTAAAGGTTGATTACAAAGGAGAGCACAAAGGCATTGCGTGGGGGGAGGGGTGACGGAAATGTTTTGTTTCCTGCTGGTGGTGGTTACATGACTCCTTGCACTTGCAAAACTCATAGAATACTATACCCCACAAAGTGAATTTTCCTGTATGGATATTAAAAATTAGATAACAAGTGCAGAAGCTTCAGTATTTCTTTCTTATGTATTCAGAAAGGGAGAACTTGTCTTTCAAATATTCCTACCAAACTCTTGCTTATCACTTCAAGAACTTAGCTTCAATGTCACTCTTCAATAAAACTTCCCATATTTCTCTATGTTCTCTTAACTTTCGAATTCTCTCTTCCTCCCCCCACCCCACCTTTCTTCTTTAAGGAAATAAACCTTATTCGTATAGCTCAAGCCCATATGTTAAAGGATCCCTCCCTCCCCAGGGATAACCTCCATCCTGAATTTGGCATTCCCTGACATGTTTGTATACTTCTATATAATTATGTACCAACAACTTTTAGACTTGGCAAGGTTTACAAAATCTTTTCACATCAATAGTTATTAACATTACTACCAC